>CM060918.1:719386551-719986551 GCA_030737875.1 Allium sativum | reverse complement strand
TTATATTGATTAATCACTTCTTCCTGTAGGATTAACTCCTTCTAATCTATCTTCTATTCCTGATTCTGAAATTCAAAAAGCTGTCAGTCTATCATTATGTGCTTCTAAGGCCGCAATGCCAGTTAAAGAAAGAAGAAGACCAGAACTAGAATTCTATCAGACATTGCTTCAATTTAAGAAATAGAGAATGCAGAAGACAATGAATTCAGGAAGAAGTACATAGACAAAAAAAATAAACGGGAAAAACAATTAATGGCTATAGATAGCACTAGCTTCAAAAAAGTGGTAAACAGCCAGAGATTATAGTGGAAAGAAGCAATAAAAGCGGCCCACTGTAGATGCAATGTATCCTTGGTGTTGTATCCTAATATATATATATATTTATTATATGGATATCATAGCTTGGAATATTAGGGGGCTTAACTCCCCTGAAAGTCAGCTTGACCTTTCTAATTTTTTATGCAAATATAATATTATTGGTCTTTTAGAACATAAGCTAAATGACCAAAAATTATATGATCTTCATATTAGGAGACTTTCTAACTAGAATCTGGTTAACAATAATTTAATGGGAGTTACGGTAGGATTATGGTTTTACATTATCCTACTATATGGTCTTTCATTAATTATTTTATAGATTTCCATTATATTCATTGTGTGTTTAAAAATAAGGGTGGTTTCGTTATTAATATCACTTTTTTTTATGCTTCTAATTTTGATGTGGACAGAAACAATTTGTGGAATTGCATTGAGCAACTTAGTTATTCTATTAAGGGTCCTTGGATTTTAATGGGGGATTTCAATATTGTATTTCACAACTTTGAGAAAAAAAGGTGGCAACTCTACATCAATTTCAAAAATTGGAAAGGGTTGCCAATTTTATATTGAAATCTGGTTTGATAGAACCCACTATACATGGAAACAAATACACTTGGAAATCTGGTGAACATAGAAATATTCACTGTAAATTGGATAAGGTTTTATTCAACTAAGATTTTATCAAATTTTCTCCAATGTGAAGTGCAGTACTCTTACCCAAAATACTAGTGATCATACACCTGTCTTAATCTCTTTTCACACAGATAAAAGTGGTAATTTCAGTGCCCCTTTTAGATTAGTAAATGGGTGGCTGTATGAAGACAATTATAAGGATGTTGTTAGTAGAAGTTTTTCTAATAATTTGTTTGGTACTGCTCAGTACAAATTTAATAAAACATTACAAATTGTTAAGTCAAATCTTAAAAACTGGAATAACAGAAGAAATAAAAGTAATATTAAAACCATTAGGAATGATTGTGAGAGACTCCAAAATGAACTTGATGATAGCTGCTCAGATAAGGATAAGGTTGAATCATTTTTTAATGCTCAGGCCAACCTTGTCAATGCCCTACATGTTAACTCGATCAATCTTAAACAAAAGGCTAAGTTGGATTGGTTAACTAATGGGGATGAAGCTAGCAGATTTTTTTTACACTAGAATGTCAAATAGGAGAAATAGAAATGATATTGGGAAAATCATTGATTTTAAGGGTAAAGTAATTAATGAAGCCTCTTTAATAGGAAAGAGGCCATTAATTACTTTTGTTCGTTATACAATACTACTGATTATCTCGGTGATTTTCCTAATATTGTTTTCAAGTACACTATTAATTCTAATAGCTCAGTTATTTTATTAGCTCCTGTTAGAGTTGAAGAGATTAAAAATATCATATTCAATGCTAACAATGACAAAAGCCCAGGCCCTGATGGGTTTGGAGCGAAGTTTCTCAAAACCCAATTGGTTTGAGCTGCAAAACATATCATGTGATTTTATTACTGAAATTTTTTAATTCTGGTAAAATATTGAATAACACAAATCACGCATTTATTACCCTAATTCCTAAAGTTGAAGCTCCTTTAGGATTAAGTAACTTGGGAGATTAATTTTTGAAAATATCTTATTAGCTCATGAGCTTATAAGGGATTTCAAAAAGAAAAATAAAAGTCTCATGCGTATTAAAATTGATTTACACAAAGCTTCTGATAAGATAAATAGGTACTTTATTCTTTACATTATGCAGATGATGGGTTTTTGTGAGAAATTTTGTCAGTTAGTTAAATAATGCATTACTAATGTGACTTATTTTGTTATGATTAACAATTCGCCTAAAGGTGTTATACATAGCAATAGAGGCATTAGGCAAGGAGACCCGTTGTCTCCTTACCTGTTCTCAATTGTCATGGAATACTTCCCATTCAAATGGAACTAGAAATGAATAGGGAAAACAATAATCCTATTAACAGAAACAAGCCATATATTACTCACTTACTATATGTTGATGATATGCTTCTTTTTTTAAAAGCTAACAGGTTTAATGTTGTTACTATTAAGAGAATCTTGGAAAACATGGACAAGTATGTTGGTCTCTCTGTTAAATTTAGCAAAAAGTACGATTTATTTCAGCAAAGAGGCCTTGCAAAGGGAAGAGATTCTAAAGATACTAGATTATAAGGAGGGGAATTTAACAGTCAAATATCTTAGCTTTCCCTTAAGTATAAAACAAGTTAAGGACAGGGACTATGCTAAACTAATTGATATTATTCACAATAGACTTGAAGGTTAGTCTAGCAAATTACTATCTCTGGCTGGTAGAATGGAGCTCACTCACACTGTCATCACAACAGTTATCATGTATTGGATTCAAACACATAACATTCCTATAAGTATTATTCAGAAGATTGAAAAAATGTGTTCAAACTTCGTATGGAAGGGTAAACATCATAAAATAGCATGGGATAAAGTTTGCAAGCCAAAAAATTTTGGTCGACTTGGATTAGAAACATAAAAAATTTAACTGAAGTTGAAAATTTAAATTATTATGGAAATTTTTGTATGGTAAATCACTTTGGGCCAGATGGATGACAGCCAAGTATTTAAAGAACAAAAATTTCTGGGTTACTAGAAAAGAGAATCAACACTCATATGTTTGGAAGAATATCCTAGATTGCAGAAATATAGGAAAAAGCTTATTAATAGAAAATTGAAAGATGGGAATCATACTAGTTTTTGGTTTGATCCTTGGATATATGGCAATTCTCTAATTGAGTTACTTGGGTGGAATAATATTTACCTTATAGGAGGGGTGAAAGATAGTGTTCACAAAATTATTTCAAACAATTGTTGGAGCTTACACAATAATACTGCTGCATCTATATTCAAAGAAGCAATTCTCAGTATTCACACTGATCAAAATTGTTTTAAAGACAATTGGGAATGGAAATTAAGTTCCAAAGGAAAATTATCTTTTTAAAAAACATGGGAATTTCTGAGAGGTAATGAAATAGAGGTGGATTGGCATAAAGTGATTTGGTGTAAAACAAACTGTCCAAAAATGGCTCACTTTGCCTATTTTGCATTGCTAAATAAACTTCCCGCAAGGGAGAGGGGTTGTAAATGGAATACAGGTCTTGAAAATTTTTGTTTCTTTTGTAAATTAGAAGTTGAAAGCTCCATACATTTATTTTTGATTGTCCATTTTCCCAGTACATTTGGTTTAATGACAATGTGCCTTAGGATTCAATCAATTTGTCACAACACTTGATATTAGAAGCAGTATTGATCACATTCTAAAATCATTTAAGCCCAAGTCCATCAGTTTTAAAAAAGCATGTGTAATGTTAATTGTTGTGACATATCATTTTGGAAAGAGAGAAACTACAGACTTCACACAAACATGGAAACTAATTGTAACCAGTTATGGAGATGCATAAGAGATGAATGCAACATTATTATGAGTAAAGCCAACAGATTTATAAAAGATTGCACTCATAATCAAGCTATATATAGTAAAGATGCAAGCTATGATAAACAAGTTGAAGATTTCATACTCAATGGCAAACACAGCTTTAACAGTCATGCTTCTACCAACATGAACAACATGAATCAAGTAGGGCATTGTGACTTGCTTCCTGGAGGCAACAACTCTTTCCTCTACAATAGTCATTACTGCAAGGGAAGTAAACAGAGAATTATTATTAATAAATTTACTAATAATAGTAATTCGAATAGTAACTTGCTTTGCTAACCTATTGCAGAGGTCAGTAGATGTCAACCAACCAGTAGTGATCCAGAAAACCCTACTGGTTTACACAGAAGTTTCAAAGATAAATCTCATGGATTTTCAGGAAAGCTTAATGATCATAGAGGAATGGTTGAGCACCCTGACTTCCTTCCTGGAAATCATAACCCTAATCTCGACAACATACTGACTTTAAAGGGAAGTAAACAGGTTATAATTAATAATAGTGTATATTATTGTAATAAAAAAGATTGTAATGCAAATTGCTTAGATGTTGCAGAGATGAAGGGAAATAATTCAACTAGTAGTGATCCAGAGCACCAACCTTCTCTAAAAATTAGAAAAAGGACATTTTTACATCAATTTTTACTCAAAGTAGGCAACAATCACTATAATAGCAAGTTAAACGATCGGATATATCACTTATCTTGCTGGAATAGTGGAGAGAGCAGTGGCCAAGGGAGGAACGAGGATGCTCAGAGCTCGGAGACTTAAAAAGACACTAGAAACAACTCATTAAGTACTGAGAAGCTCAGATCTGAGAAATTAACAACGATTGAAGATGGAACTAGGGTTAGAGACATCATAGCTAACCCTAAATAGCTCTATGGCAGGAGCAAGGAAGATGAAAGCTTCATATAGAAGCCACCATGAAGTATTCTAGTTATTAGAGAGAAGGCCGAGGATTCTCTCCTCCGATATGACATTTTCTATTTTTTGGGTGAGATTGTATATGAGGGTTTGATGTCGGTTAGGGTTTTGTTTCCCTTTATATTACAATTGTGGGCATCAGGTATTTTCTCACCCGAAACTTATGGGCCTTGGGCCTTCTGTTTTTTGCCATTTCAAAAAAAAAATTGAGCCTTTTTCCAAATTATTGAAATTTTTTGGTCCAGTAGCTTATCATGTTCTCCTACCATAAGAAGCTCGCCTACACCCCCATCTTCCATATCTCCATCCTTTAACTTTGCCTCAATCCACAAGCAACAACTAAGACATCAGTACCACAAGAATTCACAATTTCGCATGACCTTGAGGGCAAAGGTTGATTTCCGAGGGTGGGGGTTGTAATGATACAGATATCCTACGGTGCAAAGGCTCAATAAGATACAAACCATGAATATAGTACATTCCAGCCTACAAACGTTCAAAGAAAAAATAGAATGTTGCTGCTTATAGAATCTTTTATTCCTTTTATTAGCAAAATAGAAATTTAGTTACTACCTTTATATTAGCCAGCAATGTAGTGCGACTTGGCATAACGATATCCATTTATTTGCAACAGCCTCCATATAAAAGAAGCCACTGTTGATGAATGAAGTAGAGATAATTGCATTCATTTTCTCATCCCTGTTTCTTCTTATCTTCTATGTACTTGTGGCAGTATCCTTCTTCCTTTATCATGTTACTGGCCGTTTATGAGTATTTTTACACTTAGTAGAGTACATGCGAACCAGAAAATAAAATATGAAAAATTAGCAATATTAGATGTCGATATTAGATGCTTTCATGATTCAAGCAAAATTTATAATATACTAGTACAACTTGTAATATTTTGATGAGAATGAGATTTCACATATTTTGAAACATTTTGCAGCCTTCTAAGAGAAACATTGGAAAAATTCTCAAAACCAAACAAAAATTTCTTAAAAAGAAAATACCATCCTATATAATTCGTTCTCAGTATAACATCGTACTCATACTCACAAAGCACTCGGGCTCTAGACAGTTAAAGCGCTTAGTTGTTCAACAACGATGAAGATACAAAAAACTATAGCGGGGATATAGCAGAAAATAATGGAGATGCAAAAAAATTAGTGGATATACACAAATATATTTAATGCTAATATATTCTTATCTCAATTATATTGAAAAAAAATATTGTTTATTCTCATATAACAAAATAGAAGAATATCGTAATTCATACATTCCGGATTTGGTGACTATAATAAATTTTTAACTTTTATCAATTAGTTATGCCTTGAAGTTAAGTTTTTACTCTAACTATGTTGATTTAGTTTAAGAAAGAACAAATTCAATCAATATTTTTATTTTATTCTTGCTAAATAGAGGTTAAAATGCCTTGATTTAGAGTTTAAGGGAAAATAGTAGGACTTAACGTATATGTACAATTTGTTTAGGTAAAATTCAAAAAACATAGCAGTCGAAGAGCGCAATGTGCAGCAGCAGAAATTTCACAACTATTGAAGGGATTTTAACTGCACACCTTGGGATTTCTACTTTATATTATTAAAATTCTTACGAAAATTAATACAGATGGTGTAAAAATGTGATCCAAAGGCGAAAATGCATGTCAGGATGAACCAGTTCTACCAACTCAAAAATCGAGTTCAAGAACACAAAGTCAATCATCACAAATTTGTAACAGTGCTTCTTACGCAAAATACTACAAGCAAAGACACAATGAATCTATTGAAAACAGTGCGAATTCGAGATTTTAAAACTATGAGGATTTTGCAGTTATGAATTTATTTTTAACAGAGAAAATTTTTACCATGAAGGGAGATAAATTCAATTTTATAGTAAGAGTTTCATGCGTTTCGCAAAGAAGCATTTTTATACAATTTGACATGAATAGATTGGAATATGAGGACATGGTTTCGAAGGTGAGTCCGAAATGGTGCTGTTTGATAATAGGTATATGTTTGTTTCTATTTGATTCGCGTTAAGGACTAGTTTTTGTTGCTTGATTTTCAGGATTATTCGTAGCGATAAACGGTATAAATTTGCAAGTGGTCTAGGTCAAACATATGCACTCTTTTTTCTACCTTATGTTATTACTTTGATTATTTAATTATATCAGTGTTAGACATTGTTGAGCAGAAAAGTGATTACTTTCGCATGTCAACCCCCAAGAGAGGGTAAGAGCAACCCAAATAACCGCATGCTGAAATGTAAATCAACATGCAACTTTTTATAGTGGTTCGGCTCTAATGCTTACATCCACTTTTTAGTAATCATTCACCATCATTTTGTTGATTACAATGATTGTCGAAATTTGAATACTTTGAATGTACAAAATTGTATAATAGAATAATAAATTTCTTGTTAATTCCTAACTTTGACCAAAATGTCCTTCTCCCTCTACCTTAGGCCAGAGTGTGTTAGAATGATCTCCAACGTCCAATGAAAAGCTTCAATGTCAAGATCATTCTTGAATGTAAAAGAGTGTCCAAAAGTCCAAGTGAATGCGAAAATTTTGTAGGAAAACTTCTACATGAAGTTTACAAGTCCAAGAAGTATCCCAAAGCTAGGAATGACCACGGAAGCCATTAATGTGCCCCAAAAGAGCTATCTTGTATTCCCAAAGTCCAAAAATGCTAAGCCAAGCCAACCCCTTTGAATGCCAAGAGAGGTGGTATTTATAGGTGAAGTTTCGATGCATTAGCCGAAATTTCATATCCCAAAGGATGCAAAATTTGTATCCTCTAGACTTAGCCAAAAAATCGAGTCCAAGCGCAAAAAATCAAATTCCGAGCATCACCTAAAAAAGTAGTAATCTGCACGTAACAGGTGGTGATTAGCCACTCGCCTTGCCTATTCGAGTTCGCCCGACTCAACCAATTTTCGCATCCTAGAATCACGCAATGCTCAAGCCAAAAAAGCGGATCTACCCGATGCGCACATGGGAATTAAAAAGTGCTAAAATCAAAGCTTGGGATTCAAATCCCAAGTCATGCCAATTTCCAAACCGTGAAACCATGAGTCGCACCAAGGAAAATTCCTGATCGAGCCAGTGTTCTTAAGCTAATTTGAGCTTGTCAAGTCCTAAAGGATCGTATCTCCGATATGATTGGGATACGATTTCATATCCCCAAGGGGATACGATTTTGTATCCCTGTAGAGATACAAAAATATAATATTTCGTATCTCAGAGGGATACGAAATCCGTATTTTGTATCCCAAGTGGATATGAAATACCGCCTTTTTATCAAAATCCAAGATGTTCCACGTATGATGCGTGCACTTGTATTTTCCTAATCATGTCGTTTGATCACACGGTTTTGAGTGCCAAGTCCTGGCTTGTCGAAGTTACTGATCTGAGGACTTTGAGTGATCGAAGGAGTTGCACACGTTATTTTGGTTGATCGTGCTGAGTTGCGCAACAAGTTTTGGATGACCGATTTCCACAGATTGCCAAACTAATATATCTTGCCTTGACGAGTTTTGCCATGTGATCGGCCCAAGGTGCTCAAGGATCTTGAGTTGATCGGGCCAAGTCGATCACATATTTTTTACCATGCTAGATTTCCAAGATTTTAATGACTTTTCCAATCCGACAATGCTGATCTAGGAATCGGCGATATTCCCAACCTTTTTCGAACACTTTCTGACTTTAACCATATCCCTTTGTGTCTTCCAACAAACGTTCTTGAATATCGAGCCATCATTAATCATAAACTAGACGTGTGACTGCTTTGCCAAAAAGCATTCAACACTTTGCCCCCCAAAACATATCTTTCTGGATTGAAGGAAGATGTATTTTGCTAGTAATCTAGAAATCAAGGAATTCGTAAACCAAAGCCAAGAGAAGTCCGATGGGAATTCCAATAACCAGAAAACCGAAGAGCTACGATAGCACTGGATAGTATTAACCATGTAACCAGGGAACCAGAAAGACAAAGGACCTGAAGGTCGCGATCTCGCCGGATCGTACTAACCACAAATCCACGATTGCACCAGATCATATTTTCCGTTAAATAAAAGCCTGAAATCCAATGAAAGCTGATGATCACTTTGGAAATTTTCTCGGGAGATAACCAAGATAACCAAAGTGACCAAAATAACTGGAGTAACCAGAATAGCCGGAGTAACTAGAATTACCAGGATAGCCTAGGGACCCAAGGATCCGTGAACCTGAATTCCATAATAACCAAAAACCAGTGGAGCTAGGAGCCTAGGTGGTCTGAAATCCAGAATAACCAAAGTAGTCAATAACCAAGGGACCGCAAGTGTCCAAGATTCAGGGTAACCAGAATAACCATAGCCAGGAAATCGGAGAAACCAAAAATTCATAAAACCAAAGTAACTGATAGCCAGATAACCATGACAAGATGATCCAACATCCACGAGTGAATAATCTTATCGTGTCATCGACAAGTCCACCCAACATTACAAGATGAATCACCATGACAAGATGATCCAAAGCCAACAGTTAGCGATCTTGCCGTATCACCGACAAAACCACTCAAGTTTTAACCGGATAGGTTTCCCGTTGTGAGCCGAAAGAACAACCCAAATCCAAATGAGTAAAGACGTTGCCTGCCACAAATCAAGGTGACCTTGCCATAAACTGACAAGGCGACCAGGATAGCCAGATAGGTTCATGGCAGCCTTGCCGGGGCAATACGACCAAGAATAACCAAAGTGTGAATTTGGCGAACTAAGTTCGAAACTCATAGACCGGAGTCCTTACCTTTCGCAGTCCAATTCCAAGTTTCATACTTCGAAAGGAGCAAAGTGGTTTTATTGAAGTTTTAAAAGTGAGGGGTTTTTAGCAAACCAAAATAGAACTTAACGGTTTATCATCCGTAAAGAGCATGCCCTAGGACTCGCTTTTTCTCGTATATGGGTATATGGACTTAGCCATTTTCGATTTCAAATTCATTCATGAAGGAGACTGAATGGTTTATCGCTCGCGAAGATCTTTCCTGGGGTCTCGCCGGTCCCTGTTACATGGGTAAGAGAACTTAGCCATTCAAACTCCAAAACCAGAAATGGTTCAAGGTGGCCTTGCCGAAGTATGGCGACCAAGAAAACCAGAAAAAGTTCGGCCTTGCTAGAGAAAGACGATTAAGAAAAGCTTGAAGATTTCAACTTTATTAGTAACCAAGGGGAGATGGTGTGTTGTCAAGCAAAGATCATGCCTAGGGATTATAATAGCCCCCGTATGTGGGTGGATGATTCAACCATCTATAACCAACAAGCCGGAAGGATATATCATAAGGGCCGAAGCCTTCAAAGCCAAAACTATAGGTCAAAACCTAGAAAGCCAGAACCATGGGCTGAATCCTGAATAACTAAAGACCAGAAGAAGCCATAACCAAACCATAAGTTAAAGAAAGGAAGAAAATCAAAAGTCGAAAAACCAAGAAGACCAAAAGCTAGAATACCAAAATCGAACAAGCCAAAGAATAACATAAACTAAGAAACCAAAGAGCCAGAAAGATCCAAAATATCAAGAAGATCAGGAATCACAAGACAAAAGAAATGATGCTCGGTTGGCCTGAATCTGAGACACTAGAGCCAGAACTAAGATCAGTTAATAACAATGTCACCACGGGCGCTAGGCCTGGTCCTATCTTGAATAACATTAGGGGGTTGTGCATTTCCTGTCACCACAGCCCGAGTCTAAAGAAACCGTGCTAGCTCACCGCATCTTACACACTCTTTAACCATATGCCGAAGATGTTGATAGTCGTTTTTGTTTTGACCGTCGAAATCATGAAACAAAAAATGCCGACTGAAATCCTTTTCTCTTTGAGTTGACTCCCGCTTGGGAGGTTTTATGAAAGGTGCAATGGGATGAAATTCCAAGTAAACTTCTTTGAGGGTATAAGTAAGTTCAGAGCAAGACAGGAATTTAGGTTCTCTCCAAGCCATGTTTCGATCATTCCCCTAAGAAGGATTACCCTTGCCAAAATCCTTAGCCTTATTAGAGTTGGGCGGTGCTCCGCCTTTAATCAAATTAGCCTTGAGGAACTTTTTATCAGTCCTTGCATCATCCTTGCATAAACATTTCTTCTTCAAAGTAGAAATCACTGAGATCCCTCGGAGGGTCCCGTTACAGTGAGATCTTAAGTCGGTCTTATCCAAAATACTGGAGACTGCAATGATCAAAATCATGAATGCATCGGGTCTTTCGATTAACGCCACCACCATGTTAAACCATTTCAAGAAATTGCGAAAGTCTCGATGGACTTCTGCTTAATCGCCATTAGTCATAATGCTTTTTGGACAAGCGATGTTAACTCTAAACTGCTCGACGAATTTCCCAACCAAGGCATTCCAAGAATGAACCAAATTTGTTTCTAACTATCAAAACCACATAGCAGTAATGTTTGTCATGTAAAGCGGAAAACATTTTTCCATGACATTATCCGAGGCAGAAAGAACTTCCATATGGCGCACGTAGCGCATAAGTGAGCAATCGGATCCTTCCGACCATCATAAGCTTCCAACACTGTTAATTTGAAGTCCGGTGGATTTTGAAATTTCCTGATATCCAAAGAGAATGGACCGTGAGTAACACAATTCAAATCCGAAGAAAAGGCACTGCCTCAAGTAAATTGATGAATAACATCCACGATTTGAAATTCACTACTAATAGCAAGAAACTGATTCAAATTATCCAACCCAGCACTTGTTCCCCCAGTGTTTAATTCCATGTTAGCAACCGACTGATTCATAATAAGAACTTATGGTTGAATCCCAAACCCGAGCCGCAACGGGCGCAAACCTTACTCCTAGAACCGTGGGAGTGCTACCATCCAAACCTTCATGCAAAGTCGCTTGAGTAACATTACGAATGTCAGATCCCACAACTTGTCCAAATAAAGAGTCACTTGCTTGTTTGATGTCGGGATTAGGGGTATTTCCCCCAAGTGTAGCGAGAACGACTCAAGTTCGAGGATTGGCGTTGCCCTATCGAATAGTTTGTAGGGTTGACACCAATTCTCGAGTCGCGAATTGTGGAACACTAGTGCTTGTCCCGATAATGTCTAACTGGCCTATCAGTCTTCCAGCACTACCAAGTCTAGCCTCAATATGAAACACCCCACCTCCGTTAAGGTCACTCACAAAGGGAATGCCCTAACTTTGGTGGAGGTTTATAAGTAAAAGCCACAGATAAACACAAAACAGATCTACGGTCTTGGAGCTTGTAAAGAGTCTGACTGAGCTGAGTTGTTTCCTCCCTATGGACCTGGGGGGGGGAACGAAAGAAAAGAAGACGAAAAGAAAATAGAGTCAAACATAAAGCCTGAGTAAATCTAGTAACTCTTCAGTATGTGAATAATAAAAGGGCATGATAGATATAAACTGAAAATAGGAAAGTGTCACCAGCTAAGGAAGTGTCCTTTATAATCGAATGTACTATCGCACCCATACTATATCTCTGCACCTACTTGAGTTTATTCTAACTGGCACCCCATGCTAAGGGTGAAGTGATCCCCATTTTCTAAAGATCGGCTCCTACTCGCGTAAAACTTGTGTCATACAGCCCTAAGAATTGTAGATACCTATGTTGGTCCCACCATGGGGTGCATCAAGACCCATGGTGGCGGCCCCGACACAATTTCTAGAAGGCATAGGTTATACTACTGGTGTCCCCAGTGCCCTGTTTGTCTACTCCGGAGTGTGTGCACGCCCGCACCCTGTTAGAACCTGCACTGTGCACCCACCGCCGTCGTTTTGACCGCTTACAATCAGCCCAATAATCGTGCCCCACCCTGCCTAGTTTCAGGGTACCATGATACCTAACTTGGGATACTGAAACGGGTCCATCGTTACTAGGGTTTTCTAGTCAAACATGTTAAGTGGTTAAGTGTCTGTATTTACCTAACCTCACCCATCAATTCTTGTTAACATGTTGAATTTGGTTAAGTGTTTATAGTTGACTTAACCCTACAATCTGTCCTTAGCCTCTTAGAGCACCTGACCACTCACATTAGACAGATATTGCTACGGTTACTGGATGTGCCGGTCGGTTCCAGGTAGGTTTACACCGTAGCTCAGTTTAACCTTGGTTTATTATTGGGCTCAGTGCTTAACCACCCACATTGGATAGGTATTGTTGTGACTACTGGACAGCCGGGCGGGTCCGGGCAGGTTTACGTCACAACTCAATCCAACCTCGAGTTAAGCATACCGTGTTTTCTAAATTTACATATTTTATCTCTTCTCAATTATATGTAAATGTCATGTCTTTTATTCTTGGGTATAACAATTCATGCCGCTTAAATGTCATTGTCGTTGACACGTGCCAAACATGCCAACATATATTTTCATGTTTTACACCCAATGTTATTACCCCCTTTGTACGTTCACAACATTATAACTAATGTTGGGCTCGACACAATTCAGCCTAACTTTATAAACGTGAGAAAAGGGGAAATCAAGGACATGTAACATTTTACAATACATAAAGGTGTGTGGCGCATGAACTTGCAATTTAGCAATTCAACTAACATAAATTATTGGTCATTTGAACTTGCATTCAAATCAAAGTATAACTAAGTAGGTGACATATGAAATGGCATAGTTTAGGCTTATACAAACTTGGGTTTAAACATGCTTAACTTGGCATAAAGTCAACCACAAAACGAACATGTTGTATATTCACCGAAATGTCCAATTTTACATCTAATCATATAGCCTATTTCAACATGAACTTGCATAGTTTATGTAACCCAAACGATACTTAACATAAATCCAATTATACTTGCAAATAAACATAAGAATGTGTTCATAAGTTTTGGGTCATGTAGGCATAAAAGGTCTCAAATCTAGAACATGTTTACATAAGCCTTAATTTAGACTTAGTGAATGTATATAGTCCATGCCATAGACATAAACATAAAGGGATCAAATTCTAGTTCTTGCCACAAACTTGCAAGTGCCATTGTTTTCATATACAATTGTTCAATAGGCTTGCATCAATCAATTTAGGCACAAATATCAATACACAAGTCATGACAGAATCATTACAATACACAAAATTTATATCATATTCATATAATAACACAATTCTATTTTCATTTACATCGAATCACATCACAGTTTTTATTCATATTCTGAAAGGTCACTATACTTACAACGAATGCAGAATCTTGAATTCTGGATTTTGTATTTTGAAATTGAGATGCACTCCTTTGGGTAGATTAACGTTGCGTTGAATTAATTTGATTAAGTTTTAATCTTCTTCTTCTTAGTTTGATTCGTCCCTAGGCTTTTCTCTCTTGACGGCTATGCTCAATTCCTTCCTAGCAGCATGACGACTCCCATCTTATTTTTCTTTTGTGAATTTTTAGTTGAGACTTAGGGTGTATTTATAGATTTTTAAATTGTTTTGAGCCGTCAGATGAAGACAGGAGGAATCTAGACCATACAAAGTTCAAAGAGCCAGTCAAGAGGTGACATGTCAGCCCTAGTGACACACCGAGCCACAGAAATTCGAGCCAGAGCCAGACCTAGCCAACCAGGTCGACCAGGTAGGTCGACTGGCAGGTCGACCTGGGGTGACCAGGTCGACCCTATGGTCGACCTGGTCCCTGGGCGGGAATTTTCCCGCCCAGCCCAGTTTGAACCTGTTTTTTGAATTTCGAATTTGAAACTGAGCAGTTTGAATTTAATTTTTTATTCTGAAACTTTCGAAGGTCATAACTTCTTCATACGAAGTCAAATTCACACAAACTCGGACTCTATCTCAAGCAGAATTCTGAGACGAACGCAATGGCGTAACCCATTTCCCTTAATTCTTTCATTTAGAATTAATTACACTTTAATTTGTGAAGCTTAACGTTATAGAATTCATGGGGTGTTACATTCTCCCCCCTTAAAAGGATTTCGTACCCGAAATCTTCAAGTTAGGAAGAATGTATATCCTACCATCCAACAGTCCATCTACTCAACCAACAAACACAGGTGTCCACTGTCCTTAAAAGACTTCTAATGCTTCATGATCATATGCATAGTGTGTGTACATGTCCTTATCTAATGCAGAAATCAGGCGGTCTACTGATTCAGTTGACCTCCTTAATGCGAATCATGTAAGTGTCATGAATCCATTATGTATGCAAAATTTTCCTATTCATAATTCTACATGAGTGCACAACTTATTCATACAAATGCGACAACCATATGACATCATATCAAGTTTCAACCATATACAAATGAGAATACATATATGCATATGCAATATGAAGTGACTGAGCCGATCTATAACCTAGGGGGTGTGTGTGTATGCATCCACGAGCAACCACTAGCAATCACTAGCAACCATTTGCAGCCATCACCCATAACATGTTTTCAAATACATGTTTGCATCCATTTGTTTTCTACCTAAGGAGTTAGAAAAAGGACCGAGGAGATATACCTAAAAAAAGATAGATAAAGCAGAACTTAATGAAAAAGAGAGATCAAAGATGTACCCTAAAAAGAAGAGGGTAGGCAGCACGTATTCTGTCCTCAGTTTCCTAAGTCGCATCTTCCTCGACGTCGCTCCACTGAACCTTAACGAGCTTAACATCGCTGTTGCATAGCTTTTTCACTTCAGTTCCTAAGATGCGGGTTGGAACTCTCCTTACACTTGCTTCACGTTCCACTTCGGCTTCTTCTAGAATGCTAGGTTCTACCACTTCCGCGGACTCATGCAAACACTTCCGGAGGTGAGAAACATGAAAGACGTTGTGAACTCCGGCCAGTCTCTCAGGTAGCTCTAATCTATAGGCCATCTTCCCAACCTTCTCAGTGATTGGAAACGGTCCTACAAATCTTGGTGCTAGCTTTCCTGCGGATCCAAAGCGAACGACGTTCCTTAAAGGAGATACCTTAAGGAAAACCCTGTCCCCAACCTCAAACTCAAGGTCGGTCCTTCTTTGTCGGCGTAGGATTTCTGTCTGTCTTGGGCTGTCTTCATTCTTCTCCGTATCAAGTCCACTTTCTCCGAAGTCTCTCGAATCATGTCTGGCCCAAGTATAAGCTTATCTGTAGACTTCCACCAACAAGTTGGTGATTTGCACGGTCTTCCATACAAGGCTTCGAAGGGTGCCATGCCTATGGTAGCTTGGTAGTTGTTGTTGTAGGCAAATTCCACTAAAGGAAGGTGATCCTCCTACATCCCTCCAAAGTCAAGAACGCAAAGTCTTAAAAGATCCTCTAAAACTCTATTCACCCTTCCGTCTGGCCATCGGTTTGGGGGTGATAGGTCGTGCTCAAACATAACTGTGTGCCTACAGCTTCTTGCAGATTCCGCTAAAACTCACTTATGAAGATAGGGTCTCGGTCACTAACAATGCTGGAGGGTATCCCATGAAGTCGAACTATTTCCTTGAGATAAAGAGATGCTAGAGATGCGTCAGTCCTTCTACTCTTGATAGGTATAAAGTGGGCGCTTTTAGTAAGCCTATCCACTATTACCCAAATGCTAGTGTTGCCTCTTCTCGACCTAGGCACTCCATCAATGAATTCCATTGAAATGATATCCCACTTCCACTATGGGACCTCTAAAGGAAGAATTAGTCCTCCAGGCTTCTTCTGTTCCGCCTTGACCCGTTGGCAGGTCATGCACTTAGAAACGAAATCTGCCACGTCCTTTTTCATGCCGCTCCAAAAGAAAGTCCTTTTTATATCCTTGTACATCTTATCACCTCCAGGGTGTATAGTCATCTTGGAATGATGCGCTTCCTCGAGAACCTTCCTTGCTTGTGGGACGCATAATCTTCCATCTCGCCTCAGCCAACCCTTATCATCAATGGTGTTCCTATTGAGGTGACTAGAAGTCTCACCCCTAATAAGTTTATCAATCACATCAAAAAGCTGAAGGTCTTCACGTTGTGCAGCCCCTATTGAGTCCAAGAGAGTAGGGCGTACTTCGAGAGATGCTAACAAACCCGGTACAAAATCAGAGGAGGGCCTAAAGTTAAAACTGGCTATATACTCCAAGCTTTGCCTTTCTACAAAGAGCGGGCTTAAGGTCAGTTTCTTTAGGCTCAACGCGTCTGCTACTACGTTGCCTTTTCTGGGAGTATAGGAAATTTCAAAGTCATACGAGGCAAGAAACTCCATCCATATTTGCTGCCTCAAGTTAAGATCCTTCTGGGAGAAGAGATATTTCAATGATTTATGGTCAGTGTATAATTCAAACTTCTCACCTAGGAGATAATGGCGCCAAGAGTTAAGCGCAAACACGATGGCGGCTAACTCAAGATCGTGGGTTGGGTAGTTCTTTTCATGAACTTTCAATTGTCTTCCACCATAAGCTACTACCCTTCCTTCTTGCATTAGAACAACGCCTAGTCCCGTTCCACATGCATCTGTGTACACTGTGAACATTTTGCTTCCGTCAGGTAGAGTTAGAACAGGAGCTGTTGTAAGAGCCCTTTTTAGGCGTTGGAAGGCAATGTCACAGTCCAAATCCCAAGCGAATGCTAGATTCTTCTTTGTTAGCCTTGTGAGTGGGGCTGAGATTTTCACGAAATCCCTAATAAACTTTCGGTAAAAACCGACTAGCCCTAGAAAGCTTCGAACTTCGGTTGCATTTCTTGGTGTCTACAAATCTTGCATTGCCACCACTTTCGCAGGGTCCACAGCCAACCCCTCTTTGGACACTATATGCCCCAGAAATCTTACCTCCTTTCTCCAAAAGTGGCACTTGGAGAATTTGGCTTTTAGCTGATGTGCACGGAGAGTATCCATGATTTTTTCAGATGCTGAACATGTTCTTCCTCATTCTTTGAGAAGATTAAGATATCATCTACGAAGACAACCACGAATTTGTTGAGGAATTCTTTGAACACCCTGCTCATTAGGTCTATGAAATAAGCGGGAGCGTTTGTCAAGCCGAAAGGCATGACAAGCCACTCGAAGAAACCGTCTGGGGTTCTAAACGCCATTTTATCAATGTTGTCTTCAGCTACCCTTAGCTGATGGAACCCAGTTGCCAGATCAAGTTGAGAGAAGACCGTCCACCTACAAGCTGATCAAACAAATAATCGATTCAGAGAAGAGGGTGCCTATTTTTCGTGGTCAATTTGTTTAACTCCCTATAGTCGACGCAAAGGCGAAGCGAACCGTCCGCTTTGGTTGCGAACACCACTGGAGCACCCTATTCTGAAATGCTCCGTCTAATGAACCCCATTTCGAGAAATTCTTTAACCTGCTTACTTAGCTCCTTTCTCTCCTTTGAAGCCATGTGTCTGACAGGTAAAGCTACAGGCTTTGCATTATCCACAAGATATATGCAGAAGTCTATTTCCCGCCTCGGTGGTAAGCCTTTCACCTCCTCAAAGACATCCGGATGTTCCCAGACTACTCTAACTGATTGCAAATTCTCATCAGAAGCATCAAGCGACTCTAGATAACTAAGCATAATAGCATTCAAGGGATTACAAGAAATTTCTAGAGTGTTACCAAGCCGAGTCATGAGTCTAACTACTCTTTTCTCACAATCAAGTATGTCACTATTACTGGATAACCAGTCCATGCCTAAGATCAAACCATATCCCGAGAAGCCCAAAACAAAAGCATTACAACTAAACTCAATGCTGAGAATAGAGATTTTCAAACCCAAACAAACCATTGACAAGTAAGCGGAGCCCCTAATTGGAATTGAAACTACTAAGGTATCTTCTACCATACTAGTGTCTAGATGCAGAGATTCTGCTAAGGCAGATGAAATAAAAGAGTGTGATGCGCCAGAGTCAAAAAGTGTGCGAACTGGATGATCATAAAGATAAACTACACTTTCTACATAAATATTACTACCTCGTTCTTGCTGAGGTGGCAGTAGCGCATGAACCTGACCCACTGAAGTGGATCCGGCTTTCTGTCCCTGCCCTTTCTTCTTTGGGCAGTCCTTAGCTTGGTGCCCAATCTCTCCACAATGGAAGCAACCACACATCTTCGCCTTCCATTTTCGGCAGTCTTTTGATATATGTCCCACAATGCCACAAAAATTGCTCCTTCTCTTCTCACGGGGCTTATTGTTCTTCCCTCCTTTCTTGAAGTCTGTTTTCTTAGCTTGTAAACCCTCTTTCTTTTCTTCCACCTTAGTCTCTTTCTTGCTGTTGTCTTCCTCGTGTAGCAACGCCATGTCCACCAAGCTTTCATAAGTCGCTCCCGTGGATACATGGGTCATAGCAAGGCTGTGTAGAGGCTCATTCAAACCTTTGACGAAGCGAAGCGCCTTCTTGTGTTGGGTATTTACTAAGTCTAGCCCAAATATGGCCAGCTGATTAATCTGATTAATGTATTCCCTGATTGTCATACTTCCATGTTTCAGAGTTAGAAACTTCTCCATTTGTAGGCTTCTTTCAGCTTGGGAGAGGAATTTCATCTCAAACCTTGTCCTGAAATCTTCCCATATTTCCACCGCCCTCTGAACATTGGTAATTTCCCACCAATAGGAAGCTTCATCTTTAAGCAACCACACCGCTAGTTGTATCTTTTGCCTGTCATCCACTCCAAAGATGACAAACAGATCCTCAGTCTCCTTTAGCCAGTTTCTTGCTCCTACAAAGGACTCTGTTCCACAAAAGTCTTTTCCACCCATAGCCTTGAAGTCTCTACATGTTTTTACGAAGGCATTTCCACGAGGAGGAGGAGGAGGAGGAACCGCGGCCACTAGAAGAGGAATGTCTGTTGGGCCCGCGCCATTGGCCCTCGCTTCTAAATACCTCCTAAACCAGCCGGGTATCGGCACTCCTTCAGGAAGGTTAAGGTCTCCAGACATGCTGAAATAGAAAGGAAAGATTCAAAACGAAAGATAGAGAGAGATAGTGCACATGGCTTTGGGGGATTATGCCTTTTTAAAAATATAACACTTTTTCTTGAAAAATGCTTCTTTAAACTTTCTTTGAAAACAATTTCAAAAACTTTTTCTTATCTGGTAAACCTATGCTCTGATACCAAGTGAAACACCCCACCTCCGTTAAGGTCACTCACAAAGGGAATGCCTTAACTTTGGAGGAGGTTTATAAGTAAAAGCCACAGATAAACACAAAACAGATATAAATACACATATTTTAAACAGCGGAAACCAAACAGACTTTTATTTCATCAATACGTGTTCAAACAAAACATTTCCATAATTGTCTCAAAATACTTCCAACATTACATCCTCATTACTGTCTTGAGTATTAAAGAAGCATAAAACATAAATAAAGTGACAAAAATCCCCATAGTGATATCCAAAGCCATAATCCGAGCAAAAGAGATCCAAACCATACATCTACGGTCTTGGAGCTTGTAAAGAGTCTGACTCAGCTGAGTCGTTTCCTCCCTATGGACCTTGGAGGGGGGGGGAGACGAAAGAAAAGAAGACGAAAAGAAAAGAAGACGAAAAGAAAATAGAGTCAGACATAAAGCCTGAGTAAATCCAGTAACTCTTCAGTATGTGAATAAGAAAAGGGCATGATAGATATAAACTGAAAACAGGAAAGTGTCACCAGCTAAGGAAGTGTCGTTTAGAATCGAATGTACTATCGCACCCATACTATATCTCTGCACCTACTTGAGTTTATTCCAACTGGCACCCCATGCTGAGGGTGAAGTGATCCCCATTTTCTAAAGATCGGCTCCTACTCGCGTAAAACTTGTGTCATACGGCCCCAAGAATTGTAGATACCTATGCTGGTCCAACCATGGGGTGTATCAAGACCCATGGTGGCGGCCCCGACACAATTTCTAGAAGGCATAGGTTATACTACTGGTGTCCCCAGTGCCCTATTTGTCTGCTCCGGAGTGTGTGCACGCCCGCACCCGGTTAGAACCTGCACTGTGCACCCACCGTCGTCGTTTTGACCGCTTACAATCAGCCCAGTAATTGTGCCCCACCCTGCCTAGTTTTAGGGTACCATGATACCTAACTTGGGTTAATGCTGAAACAGGTCCCTCGTTACTAGGGTTTTCTAGTCAAACATGTTAAGTGGTTAAGTGTCTGTATTTACCTAACCTCACCCATCAATTCTTGTTAACATTTTGAATTTGGTTAAGTGTTTATAGTTGACTTAACCCTACCAACTGTGCTTAGCATCTTAGAGCACCTAACCACTCACATTAGACAGATATTGCTACGGTTACTGGATGTGCCGGTCGGTTCCGGGCAGGTTTACACCATAGCTCAGTCTAACCTTGGGTCATTATTGGGCTCAATTCTTAACCACCCACATTGGATAGGTATTGTTGTGACTACTGGACAGCCGGGTGGGTCCGGGCAGGTTTACGTCACAACTCAATCCAACCTCGGGTTAAGCATACTGTGTTTTCTAAATTTACATATTTTATCTCTTCTCAATTATATGTAAATGTCATGTCTTTTATTCTTGGGTATAACAATTCATTATACTTAAATATCATTGTTGTTGGCATGTGCCAAACATGCCAACATATATTTTCATGTTTTACACCCAACGTTATTACCCCCGTTTGTACGTTCGCAACATTATAACAAATGTTGGGCTCGACACAACACAGCCCAACTTTATAAACGTGAGAAAAGGGGAAATCAAGCACATGTAACATTTTACAATACATAAAGGTGTGTGGCGCATGAACTTGCAATTTAGCGATTCAACTAACATAAATTATGGGTCATTTGAACTTGCATTCAAATCAAAGTATAACTAAGTAGGTGACATATGAAATGGCATAGTTTATGCTTATACTAACTTGGGTTTAAACATGTTTAACTTGGCATAACGTCAACCACAAAACTAACATGTTGTATATTCAACGAAATGTCCAATTTTACATCTAATCATATAGCCTATTTCAACATGAACTTGCATAGTTTATGTAACCCAAACGATACTTAACATAAATCCAATTATACTTGCAAATAAACATAAGAATGTGTTCATAAGTTTTGGGTCATGTAGGCATAAAAGGTCTCAAATCTAGAACATGTTTACATAAGCCTTAATTTAGACTTAGTGAATGTATATAGTCCATGCCATAGACATAAACATAAAGGGATTAAATTCTAGTTCTTGCCACAAACTTGCAAGTGCCATTGTTTTCATATAAATTTGTTCAATAGGCTTGCATCAATCAATTTAGGCCACAAATATCAATACACAAGTCATGATAGAATCATTACAATACACAGAATTTATATCATATTCATACAATAACATAATTCTATTTTCATTTACATCGAATCACATCACAGTTTTTATTCATATTCTGATAGGTCACTGTACTTACAATGAATGCAGAATCCTGAATTCTGGATTCTGAATTCTGAAATTGAGATGCGCTCCTTTGGGTAGATTAACGTTGCATTGAATTAGTTTGATTAAGTTTTAATCTTCTTCTTCTTAATTTGATTCGTCCCTAGGCTTTTCTCTCTTGACGGCTATGCTCAATTCCTTCCTAGCAGCATGACGACTCCCATATTATTATTTTTTGTGAATTTTTAGTTGACACTTAGGGTGTATTTATAGATTTTTAAATTGTTTTGAGCCGTCAGATGAAGACAGGAGGAATCTAGACAATACAAAGTTCAAAGAGCCAATCAAGAGGTGACATGTCAGCCCTAGTGACACACCGAGCCACAGAAATTCGAGCCAGAGCCAAACCTGGCCAGCCAGGTCGAACAGGTAGGTCGACTGGCAGGTCGACACCCAGGTCGACACTATGGTCGACCTGGGGTGACCAGGTCGACACCATGGTCGACCCTATGATCGACCTAGTCCCTGGGCGGGAATTTTCCCGCCCAGCCCAGTTTGAACCTGTTTTTCGAATTTCGAATTTGAAACTGAGCCGTTTGAATTTAAATTTTTATTCTGAAACTTCCGAAGGTCATAACTCCTTCATACGAAGTTTGATTCACGCAAAGTTGGACTCTATCTCAAGTAGAATTCTGAGACGAACGCAATGGCGTAAACTGTAATAACCCGGAAATTCTGAGCCAGTTTAAAAAATTTATTTTGGCAATTTAACGAATTTTGAATATTTAAAATAGATTATTTTAAATAATAACAACAAGAAATTTATTTTGAATATAATTCGAACGTATATATCTATATACATCATCGTTAGAATATAAATATTTATATATAATTATAAATAGAATTGAAAATGGCGCGGTAGTTCGATAATTCGATTTCAAACTTCAATTGAATGTACCGGGTGCAAAACAATCCGGATTTTGGCAAAACCAAAAATAATAGGATCTATATGAAAATATCTTTCCAGCGAATCTGAAAAATTGAAATTTCATAGCGGGAATCAAAAGTTATGCCCAGTTGAAAATTCAGAATAGTCGCTATGCAAATTGTACATGGCCCAAAAAGTCAAATTTTGCATACGGATGAATTTGGACTCGAAACCACTTCCATTGAGTTCAAAATGCCGTTTAGAACTCCGAAAAGTATAAGCTTCGATATATTCCGATATCCGGAATAGTGGCTATGGGCTGGAGTTGTTCGGTTAACAATACATAGCCCTTAAAAAGTGAAATTTTGCATACGAGCTCAGAATTCGATGAGATAAATTTTTATGGATTCACAATGACAAAAATTTGTTGAGTTCCAAATGGCGTGTCGAACGGAGTTAGTATGTGGCCGTGCGAAGCAAAACCATTTGTTCATAAGAGAGCAGTCATTTTACAAAGGAACATTATTGATACGACCTCAGAATTCGATTTCGTTTTTTTTATGGATTCGTATCGTCTAATAATGGTTAAATCCAAGAGGGCTTGATTTTTTGAGTTAGCATGTGAGCGTGCGAGAAGAAAAGGTGCGCCAAAATCGCATTTTTAGAGCTTATCTGAGCATTTTTGTGATTTTTTTTGAATGGTCAAACGAACTCGGAATTCGACGAAACTTATTTCGTTGGACTCGTCTTCACGTCTACTATCTCGTGTCCGAAATCCGCGGCGATTGGAGATTGTTAGCATTCAGGCGATACGCGAGAAACTAGCATATAAACACTTTTACTTCATTTTCTTCTTCACTTTCTTCCTCTTCCTCTTTCTTCACAAAAACTCAAAAATGGCCTCCTCCTCCCCAAACCCGCTGCCACCGCCCTCCTCCCCGTTGCCGCACCACCTTGAGCCGCCGCACCCCCTCCTCCTCCTCCCCTCCTCTTCCTCTTCCTCCTCCTCTCTCTCCTCTCTCCATTTGCAAACCCTAAGCCCCAAATCACCACCACCCGCATCCGTGGACCCCACCGCCGCACCTTAGCCCCTCCCCCACTTCAGTCAGGCCGGCGCCCCCCCTCAGCACCACCCAACTCCGGCCGTGGGCCCCCTCGGTCACCAAAAACCCATTTTACACTAATCGCCCGTTTTGCAAATAACACCCTGTCCTTATTTCGCAAATAACTCCCAAGCGGTGCGTTTTTGGCCAAAGTCCCTCTAGACCAAAGTTGTAGAGCACGAAATTCTCTTCAATTTGGCTATATGGAAGTCAGGTTTTGGAGTTCGGAGCTGCTTGGAAAACGCGTTCGAAGTCTGCTGTTCAAAAGCGGTAAAATTCGTGTACTTTCGCGAATTCTGGCGAATTGGAGCATTTTCGGCAAAAAGATCCTTAGGCGAAAGTTGTTCGGAATGGCGCGTTTAAGCTATTAAAAGAATGGTGTGAAGATTGAAGCTCGTTTGCAAATTCTGGGACCTGAACAGCGAATCCGGGCGTTAGGAAAAAAAGTGAGTTTTCTCCATTTTAAAGCTTCTACAGTTTTTGACATATGAAGTAAATAAAAATATGATCTTTATATTATAGAGAGGATAAAAATCCAATTTTTAACTTATAGAAGATATAAAGATAAGATTTTTATATAATGTAGATAATAAAAATGTGATTTTTATACATGTAGTGGCTACGGGCAACGAAAGTGACAAAAGGCGAGAACGACGAAGATTTCTATAAATGAAGTGTCGTAGAGTTGGGATAGCTATTGGTGAGAACTTCTCACTCAAAATTTCTTTTTCTAGTTATATATATATATATATATATATACTAGAATGCAGACGGTGCTTAGTAGCACCCGACACCATTGTCCACAGACCATGGACTTGTTTGTTTGGTTGTGTAGTTGGTTAGATTATTTGATTTGAACTTGGTTGTTTGGTAAAATGGAATGGATTGATTGATATGTGTATGGCGTGGGCCTTCACTAGACCGGGGATAAGGCTAGGCCTCGTCCCGTTTCTAGTATCGTGTCGTTATGCCGCCGAAATTTTCTAAAACAAGTTAGAAAAATAAAGATATCATTTTATTTGATAAATGAACTGAATAGAATATTCATAGGTTGAATAAAATAATTTGGTCGTTAAAAATATAATTTTAACGTGAATGTGAATAAATAAATATTCATTTACAAACTGGTCGGTTTGTTTATGTACACTGATTTGACTGACATTGATTGGGACGATAAATTTTACACATCGTCCAACTGTACAAATAAAATCTGTGTTTGATTGTTTGAAACCCCACACGGGTATTGGGATAAAATACGGCATACACTAATCCCAATAATTAGTTGTATGTCGATCGATTGATTGACAGGCTGTTATAAGCGTTAGATATCTATATTTGATGCTTATATAGTGTAGTGCACTTTGGATGATGGTTGATTATTTATCGTTGCTATCATATACATGTGTTGTATGGAATCCATATAATTAACTTTATATGGTAATTGATTGGGCCTCATTCCAATTTAGAAGATAAAGAATATTATAAAATAAAGGTTCATGTGTTGACAGTACTCATCCGTTGAGATTAGTCATGTGTTGAACGAAATATTTTAATAATAAAATTTACATCTTTATCATTATAAAATAAAGGTTCATGTGTTGCCAGTACTCATTCGTTGAGATTAGTCATGTGTTGAACGAAATATTTTAATAATAAAATCTACATCTTTATCATATTTGAAATTAGAAACTGACTGGAAAATAGATAAGATGAGTGGTCTCCTGGATATTGATCTGATGTTGGTCTCGGCTTTCGGGGTTAATATTTAGGGAATCGTTCTCTTACTAGTTTACGGTTGGAGTCTGATTTGAAATCAAACGATAGTTACCATAATTTTTATATAAAATACATTGAATAACAAAAATAGTCACACGTGGACAGTACTCATTCGTTGAGATTAGTCATGTGTTGACAAAAATATAGATTCACATATTGAATAGAATAAATATACATTTGTTGAATAGAATAACGGAATTATTGAAATATATAAAGCCGTGTTGATTAGAGATGCGCTATTTTGACGCGAACGATATTTATATCGATTATATTCATTTTTATTGAATTGAATTGAATATAAAACGAATTTGAATTGAATTGAAATGAATTTTAAAACGAATTTATGAGGAAAAATTCAATTTTGATTTAAATTGGAAATGAAAGTTGAAATGTTTTGAAACGAATTTAAAACTACTTATAAAATTTGTTTTAAATAGAAATCGACGAAATATATTATATATATATATATATAATATAATATAATATAATGGCTTGAATAGAACGCGCCGTGCCGCGGCAGTTCGCGAATTTCGACCATTGACTTCGAACGGATATTACGAGAGATCCGACCGTCGGATTCTCCTAAAACCGGAACCGTTGGGTTCATATCGAAAAGAGCTTTCTAATGAATATTAGAAATTTGAAATCTAATGGTTGGATTTGGAGATACGTCCAAATCAAATTTGGAAAAGGTCGCTGTAAGTGCAGTTCGCTGGCCGTTGATGGAAATCGACTGTACGGGCCTTGGTAAGATTATTAAAAATAGAAATAATTTATGTAAAATCATAAGAAATTATTTGGGGAAAATTGGGATGAAAAACTCCATATTTGAAAAGATAAAAATAAATTTTTATCGAAATGAGCTAGTTTTGAACTAAAATTAAAACCCATTTATTTTTAAATAGATAAATTGGATTTGAAATGGGTTTTAAATAGAATTGATCTATGGGTTTATTGTGAATAGTGTTTTAAATAACACTTGTTCTTTAACCCGATAATAAATAGAATGTGATTTGGGTTTATCGTGAAATGTGTTTTAAATGACATTAGTTCTTTAACCCAGTGAAAGGAGTTTTAATGAATCTGCAATTAGATTGAAATGTGAATAAATAATCTAAATTATCAAATTTAGAAATTGAGCGAGAATGGAGTATCACCAGTTTTGCTCCAAAGCGATAGTTAAATCTTTAATTAGATTTGAATGTGAAATGGTAATTAATTTTACCGATAACACCGTGGTATTAGATATTGAGTATTACCAGTTTTTCTTCATGGGATGAATAGGTTGGGATTGGGAAATAAAATAATTAATTACTTCGGTTTGGTTCGCTAATCTCGACTAGTTTGGAAAACCATAATTTGGTTTGAAATGACATCCAAAGGAAGATTAGAGGATAAATTTTAAAGAATTTACCTTGGATAAAATTAATGGGAACCTTTCCCTGAGAATATGAAATTTAGAAAGTAGCTGTAGGTTAGTTAAGAAGAATGGTTTCCTGGGTATTGATCTGATGTTGGTTTCGGCCTTCGGGGTTAATATTTGGGAAATTGTTCTCTTGCTAATTTGCGGTTAGTGACTAATGAATTGGAATGAGGCGTATATTGTGTTTGTGTAACATTTGTTTTTAATATACACGGGTTGTTCGGAAAGACTGGGTTTTTGCCCATTCTGAATAACCGATTCGACGATAAGTCGAAGATGAAGACGGTGGTTGAAGACCGGAAGTCTTCACATCGTTTGGATAATTACTGACGATCCTGATTGGGCTGTACACCCAAGAGGATGGAAATAGTTTGGTGGTCATCCAGACGTACTTGGAGATCGATGGATATGCGAGGAAAGTGCCTCCGGTTTCGTTCAGACCCAGAACGAACTTGTAAATGGATTGTGTGTCTGACATTGGATTTTATTCTATGTTGACTGATTTCTTTTAAATATATATCTGTTTGGCGGCGGAGAATTTATTCTCTTGCTTAACGCCCTTCTCTGAGACATACGAGCTTAGAGGTTATATATCGATAGATATCAATCGCATGGCATGAATTGCCTGTGTGGCACGCTGAGTTGCATGGATCAAGGCTTCTGTTGAAAAGCAAAGTCTTGTGGTTGATGATCAAAGCACGACCTACGTGGCAGCTTTGTGTATAACGTAAATTCGCGAGCCTCACACCTTGGTATGAGTTAAAAAGGGATAAGGATTGCAGGGAGAGCACGACGTTTCTTTCTAGATTTGGTGGTGTCAGTGACTTACCAGCCCTGACATTTATATACTTTTCACCTATGTGGTTGTTGGATGAGGCGCCTCGATTTTAGGTCTGTAAGGACCGGGAAACATGTGTTCAGGCATAATTAATCCTCTAACGTAAGTGAGGACCGGCCCTGAAGATCCAGGATTGCCCAGAGTGTGTAGTCCTGAGACATTTGCTAGAGTGTCTCGAAGCAGAGAGGAGCTTGACCCTTGCCTCGACTCATGACGGAAATCCAATTTCCAATACGTGTATTGCGGTTTTAATTGTAAAACTAGTATGGCGACATGATATATAGTACCCATGCCGTCTATGATTTATATTTATGATTGAAATTGTTTTGACACTATACACTTATTATAGTATCAAATGATTTGTTTTAAACGTACCAAGCATGTTTGGCTATTATAAGGAAAAACCCTATCCTCCGGCTTGTGTTGCATTGTGTGATGGGACCTGGGTCTTATAATAGCTTCATTTTTCGAAAAAGCATTGCGATGTTTATTCTATGCACTGGTATTCTTGGGAGGAAACCCGTTCCGTGTTATACGGCGTGGTCCCTTGAATTACTCTCTTTTAAAGTAAAGTTTTAAATAACTGTTTTAGTTCTCACACTAGTCACATGACTGACCTGGAGCTTATTGTTTTAAACTAAACTCTGGGTGCCCTTATTTTTGACACCGGCAGCTAGTAGTTTTGGTTTTGCAGATTTATATTCACAGGATCCTGATTTACAGCTGGAACAATGCTCGGAAAGCTCTGTATCCGTGCATTACTTTCAGTTGTGTTTTGTATATTTTTCCGCTGCTATGTAATTTATTGTAATCTCTGATATTTATCAAATGTAATTTATTCAATTATACTATGTATATTCTTGTATCTGATGGTATTGTTGTGATAGCAATGAAATGTTCTTCCGTCTGCGTTCATTTGTGTGTTGTTCTCAAAGTATCCGCTCTTTCCTTCACGGGGAAGTTACGGGTTCTTTCATTTGGTATCAGAGCTTTGGTTTACAGAGCTCGAGAACAAGGCACATTAGAACCGTACGAAAGAATTCATCAGATATTGGATTAGTAATATCCAATTAGAATGACTCGTTAGAGATAGGATCAGTAGTATCCTGGAATGAGTGTGAAGAGTATATTTTTCAAATGAAAACAATTTTGTTTTGAAAATTTAAACCATTTTATATGCATTTGAATATTTATTTACTTTGAATTTGGACAATCCAGTATATAAAGATTTTTCATATACGCGTCATGAACGTATATTCGTAGTTTTAATATATTGGATAGATATAGAATCACACTCTAGTCGCCCGGACATGATTCTGATGATGGCGCGCCATCACCAGTATTTTTGTTCGTGTTTCGAAGGTGAGATATCTATATATTTCCATTAGACTGGTGTGAGAACCAAAACTTATATAGATAGATTCATTTGTTGTGATTTGGCACCAAAACATGATTTTCTATATATGTATCAAAATTTATGAATTTGAAACGTTAATCCACTAATTGATTGATATTTGTGTTGGTTGTTTGTTTGTTTGATAATTTTGAACCATTTAGCCTAATTGAATCAAATATTGAATTGTATCGAAAATTAGTCGCATTTGCTTGCTTATACATATACTTACATTGAACAGGTCATAGCAATGAGGCTAGAGCAGAGAATAAAATTTGTTTGCCCAACAAATAGGTACATGTTTACTATAATTTACTATTTTGTTTGGGTGATGATGATTTTATGAGCCGATTGGCTAGCCGCTTGGCTTTTTCTTTTTCTTTTTGAGATCAGAAGGCCTATATGGCAATTTCGGGATTTTCCCGTGCTCCCCGTACAAAGGAGGTTATGGCGAAATTTTTCGAAAATTCCGGGTGTTAGCCAAATTTTCGGAAATTTAAAAATTCTCAGAAACTGAAAAGTTGGAGAATGGAAGCCAGATCGGACGTAGAGTTGATTAATCAAACCACTTTCGACTTTGTTCCTTTTCGGGGACGAAAAGTTTTAAGTGGGGGAGATTGTAATAACCCGGAAATTCTGAGCCAGTTTAAAAATTTTATTTTGGAAAATTTAACGAATTTTGAATATTTAAAATAGATTATTTTAAATAATAACAACAAGAAATTTATTTTGAATATAATTCGAATGTATATATCTATATACATCGTCGTTAGAATATAAATATTTATATATAATTATAAATAGAATTGAAAATGGCGCAGTAGTTCGATAATTCGATTTCAAACTTCAATTGAATGTACCGGGTGCAAAACAATCCGGATTTTGGCGAAACAAAAAATAATAGGATCTATATGAAAATATCTTTCCAGCAAATCTGAAAAATTGAAATTTCATAGCGGGAATCAAAAGTTATGCCCAGTTGAAAATTCAGAATAGTCGCTATGCAAATTATACATGGCCCAAAAAGTCAAATTTTGCATACGGATGAATTTGGACTCGAAACCACTTCCATTGAGTTCAAAATGCCGTTTAGAACTCCGAAAAGTATAAGCTTCGATATATTCCGATATCCGGAATAGTGGCTATGGGCTGGAGTTGTTCGGTTAACAATACATAGCCCTTAAAAAGTGAAATTTTGCATACGAGCTCAGAATTCGACGAGATAAATTTTTATGGATTCACAATGATAAATCATTGTTGAGTTCCAAATGGCGCGTCGAACGGAGTTAGTATGTGGCCGTGCGAAGCAAAACCATTTGTTCATAAGCGAGCAGTCATTTTACAAAGGAACATTATTGATACGACCTCAGAATTCGATTTCGTTTTTTTTTATGGATTCGTATCATCTAATAATGGTTAAATCCAAGAGGGATTGATTTTTTGAGTTAGCATGTGAGCGTGCGAGAAGAAAAGGTGCGCCAAAATCGCATTTTTAGAGCTTATCTGAGCATTTTTGTGATTTTTTTTGAATGGTCAAACGAACTCGGAATTCGACGAAACTTGTTTCGATGGATTCGTCTTCACGTCTACTATCTCGTGTCCGAAATCCGCGGTGATTGGAGATCGTTTGTGTTCAGGCGATACGCGAGAAACTAGCATATAAACACTTTTACTTCCTTTTCTTCTTCACTTTCTTCCTCTTCCTCTTTCTTCACAAAAACTCAAAAATGGCCTCCTCCTCCCCAAACCCGCTACCATCGCCCTCCTCCCCGCTGCCGCACCACCTTGAGCCGTCGCACCCCCTCCTCCTCCTCCCCTCCTCCTCCTCTTCCTCCTCTCTCTCCTCTCTCCATTTGCAAACCCTAAGCCCCAAATCACCACCACCCGCCTCCGTGGACCCCACCGCCACACCTCAGCCCCTCCTCCACGTCAGTCAGGCCGACGCCGCCCCTCAGCACCACCCAACTCCGGCCGTGGGCCCCCCCGGTCACCAAAAACTCATTTTGCACTAATCGCCCGTTTTGCAAATAACACCCTGTCCTTATTTCGCAAATAACTCCCAAACGGTGCGTTTTTGGCCAAAGTCCCTCTTGACCAAAGTTGTAGAGCACGAAATTCTGTTCGATTTGGCTATATTGAAGTCATGTTTTGGAGTTCGGAGCTGCTCGGAAAACGCGTTCGAAGTCTGTTGTTCAAAAGCGGTAAAATTCGTGTACTTTCGCGAATTCTGGCGAATTGGAGCATTTTCGGCAAAAAGATACTTAGGAGAAAGTTATCTGGAATAGCGCGTTTAAGCTAGAAAAATGATGGTGTGAAGATTGAAGCTCATTTGCAAATTCTGGGACCCGAACAGCGAATCCGGGCGTTGGGAAAAAAAGTGAGTTTTCTTCATTTTAAAGCTTCTACAGTTTTTGACATATGAAGTAAATAAAAATATGATCTTTATATTATAGAGAGGATAAAAATCCAATTTTTAACTTATAGAAGATATAAAGATAAGATTTTTATATAATGTAGATAATAAAAATGTGATTTTTATACATGTAGTGGCTACGGGCAACGAAAGTGACAAAAGGCGAGAACGACGAAGATTTCTATAAATGAAGTATCGTAGAGTTGGGATAGCTATTGGTGAGAACTTCTCACTCAAAATTTCTTTTTCCAGTTATATATATATATACTAGGATGCAGACGGTGCTTAGTAGCAGCCGACACCATTGTCCACAGACCATGGACTTGTTTGTTTGGTTGTGTAGTTGGTTAGATTATTTGATTTGAACTTGGTTGTTTGGTAAAATAGAATGGATTAATTGATATGTGTATGGCGTGGGCCTTCACTAGACCGGGGATAAGGCTAGGCCTCGTCCCGTTTCTAGTATCGTGCCGTTATGCCGCCGAAATTTTCTAAAACAAGTTAGAAAAATAAAGATATCATTTTATTTAATAAATGAACTGTATAGAATATTCATAGGTTAAATAAAATAATTTGGTCGTTAAAAATATAATTTTATCGTGAATGTGAATAAATAAATATTCATTTACAAACCGGACGGTTTGTTTATGTACACTGATTTGACTGACATTGATTGGGACGATAAATTTTACACATCGCCCAACTTCACAAATAAAATCTGTGTTTGATTGTTTGAAACCCCACACGGGTATTGGGATAAAATACGGCATACACTAATCCCAATAATTAGTTGTATGTCGATCGATTGATTGACAGGCTGTCATAAGCGTTAGATATCTATATTTGATGCTTATACAGTGTAGTGCATTTTGGATGATGGTTGATTATTTATCGTTGCTATCATATATATGTGTTGTATGGAATCCATATAATTAACTTTATATGGTAATTGATTGGGCCTCATTCCAATTTAGAAGATAAAGAATATTATAAAATAAAGGTTCATGTGTTGACAGTACTCATCCGTTGAGATTAGTCATGTGTTGAACGAAATATTTTAATAATAAAATTTACATCTTTATCATTATAAAATAAAGGTTCATGTGTTGCTAGTACTCATTCTTTGAGATTAGTCATGTGTTGAACGAAATATTTTAATAATAAAATCTACATCTTTATCATATTTGAAATTAGAAACTGACTGGAAAATAGATAAGATGAGTGGTCTCCTGGATATTGATCTGATGTTGGTCTCGGCCTTCGGGGTTAATATTTAGGGAATCGTTCTCTTACTAGTTTACGGTTGGAGTCTGATTTGAAATCAAACGATAGATACCATAATTTTTATATAAAATACATTGAATAACAAAAATAGTCACACGTGGACAGTACTCATTCGTTGAGATTAGTCATGTGTTGACAAAAATATAGATTCACGTATTGAATAGAATAAATATTCATTTGTTGAATAGAATAACGGAATTATTGAAATATATAAAGCCGTGTTGATTAGAGATGCGCTATTTTGACGCGAACGATATTTATATCGATTATTCATTTTTATTGAATTGAATTGAATATAAAACGAATTTGAATTGAATTGAATTGAATTTTAAAACGAATTTATGAGGAAAAATTCAATTTTGATTTAAATTGGAAATGAAAATTGAAATGTTTTGAAACGAATTTAAAACTACTTATAAAATTTGTTTTAAATAGAAATCGACGAAATATATATTATATATATATTATATATATATATAATATAATGGCTTGAATAGAACGCGCCGCGCCGCGACAGTTCGCGAATTTCGACCATTGACTTCGAACGGATATTACGGGAGATCCGACCGTCGGATTCTCCTAAAACCGGAACCGTTGGGTTCGTATCGAAAAGAGCTTTCTAATGAATATTAGAAATTTGAAATCTAACGGTTGGATTTGGAGATACGTCCAAATCAAATTTGGAAAAGGTTGCTGTAAGTGCAGTTCGATGGACGTTGATGGAAATCGACTGTACGGGCCTTGATAAGATTGTTAAAAATAGTAATAATTTATGTAAAATAATAAGAAATGATTTGGGGAAAATTGGGATGAAAAACTTCATATTTGAAAAGATAAAAATAGATTTTTATCGAAATGAGCTAGTTTTGAACTAAAATTAAAACCCATTTATTTTTAAATAGATAAATTGGATTTGAAATGGGTTTTAAATAGAATTGATCTGTGGGTTTATTGTGAACAGTGTTTTAAATAACACTTGTTCTTTAACCCGATAATAAATAGAATGTGATTTGGGTTTATCATGAAATGTGTTTTAAATGACATTAGTTCTTTAACCCAGTGAAAGGAGTTTTAATGAATCTGCAATTAGATTGAAATGTGAATTAATAATCTAAATTATCAAATTTAGAAATTGAGCGAGAATGGAGTATCACCAGTTTTGCTCCAAAGCGATAGTTAAATCTTTAATTAGATTTGAACGTGAAATGGTAATTAATTTTACCGATAACACTGTGGTATTAGATATGGAGTATTACCAGTTTTTCTTCATGGGATGAATAGGTTGGGATTGGGAAATAAAATAAATAATTACTTCGGTTTGGTTCGCTAATCTCGACTACTTTGGAAAACCATAATTTGGTTTGAAATGACATCCAAAGGAAGATTAGAGGATAGATTTTAAAGAATTTATCTTGGATAAAATTAATGGGAACCTTTCCCTGAGAATATGAAATTTAGAAAGTAGCTGTAGGTTAGTCAAGAAGAATGGTTTCCTGGGTATTGATCTAATGTTGGTTTCGGCCTTCCGGGTTAATATTTGGGAAATTATTCTCTTGCTAATTTGCGGTTAGTGAATAATGAATTGGAATGAGGCGTATGTTGTGTTTGTGTAACATTTTTTTTTAATATACGCGGGTTGTTCGGAAAGACCGGGTTTTTGCCCATTCTGAATAACCGATTCGACGATAAGTCGAAGATGAAGACGGTGGTTGAAGACCGGAAGTCTTCACATCGTTTGGATAATTACTGACGATCCTGATTGGGTTGTACACCCAAGAGGATGGAAATAGTTTGGTGGTCATCCAGATGTACTTGGAGATCGATGGATATGCGAGGAAAGTGCCTCCGGTTTCGTTCAGACCCAGAACGAACTTGTAAATGGATTGTGTGTCTGACATTGGATTTTATTCTGTGTTGACTGATTTCTATTAAATATATATCTGTTTGGCGGTGGAGAATTTATTCTCTTGCTTAACGCCCTTCTCTGAGACATACGAGCTTAGAGGTTATATATCGATAGATATCAATCGCACGGCATGAATTGCCTGTGTGGCACGCTGAGTTGCATGGATCATGGCTTCTGTTGAAAAGCAAAGTCTTGTGGTTGATGATCAAAGCACGGCGTACGTGGTAGCTTTGTGTATAACGTAAATTCGCGAGCCTCATACCTCGGTATGAGTTAAAAATGGGATAAGGACTGTAGGGAGAGCACAACGTTTCTTTCTAGCTTTGGTGGTGTCAGTGACTTACCAACCCTGACATTTGTATACTTTTCACCTATGTGGTTGTTGGATGAGACGCCTCGATTTTAGGTCTGTAAGGACCGGGAAACGTGTGTTCAGGCATAATTAATCCTCTAACGTAAGTGAGGACCGGCCCTGAAGATTCAGGATTGCCCAGAGTGTGTAGTCCTGAGACATTTGCTAGAGTGTCTCGAAGCGAAGAGGAGCTTGCCCCTTGCCTCGACTCATGACGGAAATCCAATTTCCAATACATGTATTGCGGTTTTAATTGTAAAACTAGTATGGCGACATGATATATGGTACCCATGCTGTCTATGATTTATATTTATGATTGAAATTGTTTTGATACTATACACTTATTATAGTATCAAATGATTTGTTTTAAACGTACCAAGCATGTTTGGTTATTATAAGGAAAAACCCTATCCTCCGGCTTGCGTTGCATTGTGTGATGTGACCTGGGTCTTATAATAGCTTCATTTTTCGAAAAAGCATTGCGCTGTTTATTCTATGCACTGGTATTCTTGGGAGGAAACTCGTTCCGTGTTATACGGCGTGGTCCCTTGAATTACTCTCTTTTAAAGTAAAGTTTTAAATAACTGTTTTAGTTCTCACACCAGTCACATGACTGACCTAGAGTTTATTGTTTTAACCTAAACTCTGGGTGCCCTTATTTTCGACACGGGCAGCTAGTAGTTTTGGTTTTGCAGATTTATATTCACAGGATCCTGATTTACAGCTGGAACGATGCTCGGAAAGCTCTGTATCCGTGCATTACTTTCATTTGTGTTTTGTATATTTTTCCGCTGCTATGTAATTTATTGTAATCTCTGATATTTATCAAATGTAATTTATTCAATTATACTCTGTATATTCTTGTATCTGATGGTATTGTTGTGATAGTAATGAAATGTTCTTCCGTCTGCGTTCATTTGTGTGTTGTTCTCAAAGTATCCGCTCTTTCCTTCACGGGGAAGTTACGGGTTCTTTCATAACCCATTTCCCTTAATTCTTTCATTTAGAATTAATTACACTTTAATTTTTGAAGCTTAACGTTATATAATTCACGGGGTGTTACACAATACGAGCTAGAAAAATATTCGTTGCTTCCCCTTGCCGCTCGAGTCAAAATCCAAAGCCAAATCCTTAATCATCTCATTGACGTTGTCTCGAATGACATAGCTCGAGGGATTTCCAGTTGAAGAAAGTGATTGACTTCCTTCACCTCCAGTACCTTGAGCCTCGGTAATAGCTTCGAGTTTCGTACGTTTAATCATTGTAACAACCCGCATTTTACGTATTGGAGGATCGTAAAATATTTTTATTTTATTCCCTGAGGGTTGGATCATTCTAATATTTTGATATGTTGGTTATGGGGATATAAGACATGTAGATGATTTTTACAAATTTTATTTGTGACCATTTTGCCCTATTAGTCTTGTACAAGGGGTTGACTGGGATTAAATCGGGTGCAAAGATCAATTTCATTGGAAAAGAAATGGTGTTGCCAATTATGTAGAGTGGTCACATTAAAGATTTGGTTCAACTGTTTGGGAAGAATCGTTGTTTTAGTGTTTCACAATTTCTGTTTTGGTTTTGAGAGCCATTGATGGGCTGATTTGAGGAGGCCCATTAGTAAGCTGGTGGAAGGCTATAAATAAGAGGTTAGAGGCATGGAGAATAGTTTGCTTTCTTTATTCTATCATTTGGTTGACCTCGTGATCCTCCTTTCTCAATCAAATACACATTTCCACCAATAAAATTCTAGATCTAGATAAGAGTCGAAGATCTACATTGTTTGAAGCTAGATCTACGTCAAGTGAAGAGATATCGCATCAAATCAAGAGGTTTGAAACATATTCTTTGCTGTTTGGATTGAGAATTTAGCGATTTCAAGTTAATTCGAAGGAATTGTGAGTTTTAAGCATCTCTCACATGGATTCAATCAAGTGTATGGGTTGTTTGATCTTATTTTCAATATTTTAAGTTGTTTTCACTAAGATCTACATCATGGTAAGTATATTTTCATATGTATCACCATAGGATCTAATCTAGCAACTTAAAATTGGTAATTTCTTATGTAAATTCATATGTTTATCCAAGTTAAATCCATTGCTTTGTCTATTCATTCATTTATCATGATTTTGGTGAATTTTATATGATTATCGATGAATAATTGTCGTTTTGATGTTGTTAATGATTTCATAAAGTGTTTATGGTTGAATTGGATGATTTGGATGAATTGGTGGCATCGATGTTGTCGTTTGGTGATGATTTGGTCAAGATTGGAGCTATTTTTTGTCAGATCTAGAGTCGGGTCATTTTTCCTTAGGTTACGTTGTTTTTCTTGTTCCTCAAGAAATGGGTAGTTAATGGAATGGGCAGTTTTATGAACTGGACAATTTGATGGACCGGGCAAAAATTCTGGAGCATGGACTGGACAAAGTTCCGGTGCGTGGACCAGGAAAAAGTTCTGGAGCATAGATCATTTGGGTTTAGATCGCAGGGGTTAGGTCGTTCGACCCTGGATAGTTTAAGCAGAGGCCAGGTCGGTTTGCTTTATGCCAAGTCTGCTCGGTTGGCTTTGACAAGGACAGGTCGTTGGTGCTTCAAGAAATCAGATCGTTGGTGCTTTGAAAGGGTTAGGTCGTTGTTCGACCTGGAGGGTCAAGTCATAGAACGGTTGGAGTTACTCACGAGGAGTTAGGCCATTGGTTACAGGTCGGTTGCGACCTGAGTTGGGAACGACCTGACTATGTTGGACTATAATTTGATGTTATTTTGGTTCGATGATGAATGTGACTTCGAAGTGAATTCAAGTATGAATATTTGTAGTGTTGTGATGTATTTGTTGATCGTCGTAATGCAACGAATGTGGAGACGACTCAAGGTGGTGAGTTCGTGGATAATGGTTACTTGAGAAGGGGTTTGAGCTTATGAATAGTCATCGGGTTAGATGTCTATAGATATCGAAGTCCGAGGAATTATCGTTGTCGTAAGTTCTAGCGGACTCAAAGCAGGGGTATTATAGGGATGCCTAAAAGACTAGAAGTGATTGATCGAGTACTTTAGGCAGCTCGACAGGCCTAGATGTGTTTCGTCGTATGGCATATGGGGTTGTGCTGGAATTGGGTTTTACCATTAAGCCTTGACAGTTGATGGCAAGGTGTTTAACCGGTCATACAATTAACGACGGTTTCAAAGCAGGATTGGTGGTGATTGCAGAATCATGAGTTGTAACAGCCCGCATTTTTCATATCGGAGGATCGTAAAATAATTTTATTTTGTTCCTTGAGGGTTGGATCATTCTCAAATTTTTATATGTAGTTTATGGGTATGTGGGACATGTCCATAGTTTTTACCAATTTTATTTGTGATAATTTTAACACTGCCAATCTTGTGTAGGGAATAACTTTTGACTGGGATCGAATTAGGTGCCGAGGTGATCTCATTAAAAAGAAAATGGTGTTGCCAATTCCTTATAATGGTCACATTAAATATTTGTTTTAGCGGTTTGGGAAGAATCGTAATTTATATGTTTCACAATTTTAGTTCAGGTTTTTAGAACCATTGAAGGGTTGATTTGAGGTGGTCGGGCTGGTAGGAGGCTATAATTAGGGGGTTAGAGGCATGGAGAGAGGGTTACTTTTTCTTTATTCTCTCATTTGGTTGAGCTTGTGATCCTCCTTGCTCAATCAAATATAACTTTCCACCATTAAAATTCTAGATCTACTTAAGAGAATGAAAGATCTACCACGTCAAGCGAAGAGAGATCGCATCAATTCAAGAGGTTTGAAGCATACTCTTCGCTGTCTGGATTGATAATTTAGCGATTTCCAGTTAATTCAAAGAATTGGTGAGTGATAAACATCTCTTACATGGATTCAATCAATTATATGGGTTTTTTGATCTTAAGTTCATCATTTCAAGTTGTTTTCATATAGATCTAATCAATGTAATTACGATTTTAATTCAAATCACCATAGGATCTAATCTAGCTACTTATAAACAGTAATTTCATATGTTAATTCTATGTTTAGATCCATTTATTGACTTGATCATTTGTTGAATCATTGTCTTAATGTTTGTTGATTATTTCTTGAATCAATGTTTCATTTATTACTAGGTGGTATTTGAGATTGATCGTTGGTGTTTGAGATTGGTCTGTGGTGTCTGAGAGTGATCTGAGTTTTTCATAGCATGGATTGGCCGAAATTCTATGGATCATGCAATTTTCCTTGGATCTGGCCATTTTCATAGCATGGATCGTGTGATCGTGCAATTTCCTTGGATCTGACAGTTTTCATAGCATGGATCGTGCGAAATGCTATGGATCGTGCAATTTCCCTAGATCTGGCAGTTTCCATAGCATGGACCGCGCAAAATGCTATGAATCGTGCTGAAGGCCAAAGTACCAAGTGCCAGATGTGTTGCACATAGTAAAATTAGTGATTTTCCAAGGTGCGCGCTTGGGATTTACACTGTTTTCATAGTACTAAGTGCTAGAGTACCAAATAACAGTGCTAGGGAGTGCCAAAATTGAACCAGGACATATAATAGCATTCCAGAAATGCTATGAAAGTTGGTTTTGATGTTTTGCTTAGTTTTCACACCGGATTGAGGCTGAATTGAACCAAGAGATATAATAGCATTTCAGAAACATTGCAAAAGTTTGTTTTGACCTTGTGCCCATTTTCTCATAGCGAAAAAGTTGGAAATGCTATGAAATGCAGTATCAACTAAACAAAGCTTGTTTTTGAGTCGACGATGGTTATAACTTTGATGTGAATTCAGACAGGAATGTTCGAAGTGTTGTAATGCATTCGTTGATCGTTGAAATGCAACAAATGTGAAGATGACTCAAAGTGATGAGTTAACAAATAACAGTTGCTCGAGGGGGTTACTTAAGCTATGAATGGTCATCAGGTAGGATGATTCGAGATATTGAAGGCTGAGAGATTATCGTTATAGTACGTTCTAGCGAGATCAAAGCAAGGGTATAATAGAGACGAGTAAAAGACCAGTTGTATGTTAGAGTACCCTAGGTATCGTTGAAAGGCCTAGATACACATCATTGAAAGGCGTATGGAGTTTTTACTAGAACCGGGGTTTACCATTAGCCCTTGATAGAGGATGGCAAAGTGTTTAGCCAGTCATACGATAAATGATGGTTTCAAAGAAGGATTGGCGGTGATAGCCAGAGTTAGTTACGAAAGTTGGTTGTTTTGCTTGTACTGTCTTACGTAGATTGTCTGACGTCGAAGGAGATGTTTCTTGGGTGCTTATCTGATGTTGGTTTAGGCCTTCGGAGATTATGCTTGGGAAATGTCGATCTCGATCTCGATTAGGATGGTTTACGTGAGATATAACTAGTTTCTTTATTTGCTATTGCTTGGATATTCCTGATTGCCATGAATGAATGATTGTTCTGATTTCCGTGGATGTATTGTTGAAATGTTTGTTTGCAAAGGCTATCATTGTCCGATCTAGGGAAGAAGGGGTTGAGTTCTTTGCTAGCGTTATGGTAGATTGTTTTGTTAATCTACCTATTCTCATATACTTTATTGATGATGTTAGATAGCTATTTTATCGCTCACTAAGATTGTTGTCTAACTCAAGGTTTTATGTTTCCCTCTTATTACCATGGGTTGTTCATCCAGTTTTGGATGGGTAGACTGAGTAGGGTTATAGGTAACAGAGCTTAGTGAGGTGGGGATGTTGTGCAGTGACGAGCAGGAGGCTGGTGTATTACTTTACTATATAGTATCAATTGTTTTCTATTGTGTGATGATTGACTCTAAGTGTTTTAGTGAGGCAAATTTTTGTAGACACTTATGTTGTAATCCAAAGATGTATGGGTATTCTTTCTTGTTGTTATGAAAGTTCAAGTTTCTGCTCAAATATGCTTCACTATTATTGCATGTTGTATATGTTCTATTACATTTTATCCTTACGCTGTGAGTTATATGACAGGTTTCGCATGTGTTATTTTACCTTGATGATCGTCTATGCTGCCCGGCACGTCTTTCAGCGCATTATTTCTCTTGTTAAGTGCGGGAGTTATAGGAGGTCATCACATTTGATATTAGAGCTCTGGTTAATTGATTTTAACCAAAGATCGAGGATGTAATTATGTATGAGAGACATATTTGTAGATTTCTAATGGATGTATAGTACAGTAGCGCTTGAACTCCATTTGCAGTTTTCTCATATATGGACTAACCATTTTATTTTTCGGATTTAGAATGACTCGCAGAACAACGAGACATACTGCTAGAGAGGAGATTGTTCCTAGAGGGGGTGATGGAGGTATACCAGATTACCCAACTATGTTCTAAGCTATGGTGGTAGCAAACATGAGGAGGGTACCCGCTCCAGGAGCAGCCGCGGTAGATGTTGGGGTCCATTTGCAGGTGCCTAGAGGGGTGGACTTCGTGAAGCTATGCAAAGGCTTCACTACTCAAGGAGGGATGCTGTTCAAGGGGACAGAGTTGAAAGTTGAGATTCACGGGTGCCTAGATGCTTGTATTCAGATCTTTGGAAACTTGTGAATTGATGATGCAACTAAGAGAAAGCTTTCTCAAGACAGATAGAAGGCAGAGCTATAGATTGGTGAAACTATGTCATTCGAGAGACTCCAGAAGATGAGATTTCATGGAAATTACTCCAAGTCAAATTTGAGATGAAGTTTATTTCTCCTATATAGAAGTCTATTCTATTTAAGAGGTTTGCCGAACTTAAGAAGAATGGTTGACCAGTGTTGGTGTATGTTTTTAATTTTGAAGCTTTGCCCAAGTATGCTCATTCGTATGTCGAGACTCCTTATAAGAAGAACGAGAAGTTCATTATAAGCATATGTGCCACTTGGCTTTGGAACCCAAGGTTTCTGGTAGACCTTTTGTAGTGATTAATCCAGTTAGGGGTTCGTCATGTTTTTGTATGACTTGTCATGTTCTAGCGTTGTCGAGTCATGGTTGCTCTTTCATGTGTGACTGCTTTGTTTAGAACTTTGATTGAATTTGGGATCATCTTGGGCATGGATTAGATCAAGAGGTATGTGGCAAGAGTGAATCGCGAGAAGCTTGAGGTGAGAGTCGGGGATGTGGAATGGTGACGGGTTTTGATTCGATGTAAGCCTGAAGATGGTGTCTTCATGAGCTTTTTAAATCCGCTTGTGATTCCACATGAAGTCTTGTCATTTGTGCTAATCGCTAAAGAGTTTGAGGATGTCTTTAAAGAAGTCAATGGTTTGTCGCCACATTGTGAGATTTAGTTCAGAATCGATTTGGTCAAGCGTGCAAGACCTATCGTTATACCTCTTAGGCAAATGGAGCCTAAGGAACAACTGGAGTAAGAGATGCAAGTTCGTGATCTTTTAGGAAAAGGATTCTTTTTGAGAAGTGTATTCGAATGGGGTGCACCAGTTTTGTTTGCAACCAAGGCAGATGGCACGTTGAGATTGTGTGTGGACTATCGTGCACTGAACAAGATGACCAAGAAGAACAAGTATCTGTTGCCGAGGATTGATGACTTGTTCAGTCAGCTTTAGGAAGCCAAATTGTTTTCTGTAACACCCCGTATTTTCTGAGAATATTAAGGTAAAAAATGAAAGTATACTTAATTTTGAAAAGAAGAATTGTAACACCCCGAATTTTCTGAGAATATTAAAGTTAACAAATTCAAGAACACTTAATTTCTAGAAGAAGAATTAAGTGAAATGGGTTGCGTTATTACGTTTGTCTCAAAATTTTGGTCAAGATAGACATTTGGTTTGCATAAAACGGATACCTTATGAAAAAGTTATTAAGCCTTGAAGTTTGTATGCATATGAGAAATATATATATATATATATAGATATATATAAAAATTAAATAAATAAATATGCAAATAAGTTCAAAACAGCGAATCGGGAGGGGGAATAACCGAACCGGCCCATTTTTGAGGTCGACCCGAGCTCTGCTGGGTCGACTAGGGGTTGTTTCAGGGTGTTTGGCTATTAACCCGTGGGCCGATTCGCTCTAAGGCAGATGTGACATCTGATTGGTTTTCATGGTTCAGGGTTTTACTAATGGTCCTAAAACACTCTCTACAACTATATAAAGACCCTAAACCTAAAATCTAATTCTATTATTCACTCTCATCTAAACCTAGCCGCCACTAAAACCAAAATCAAATTAAATCTAATCTAATTCAACTAAGAGAATTCAACGATCTAGATCAAAGGTGAGCAATTCAATTTTAGAATACAGATTCCAGAACTCAAGAATTCCTTTTTGTTTGTAAGTATAGTTACCTTTCAGATGTGAATAAATTAAAGACGTGATTTGTAATGAATTGGAAAATAGAGTTTGAACCAAGTTGTATGTGATTGATGATGCGAATTCATGTCTAATTCTTGCGATAATTTGGTCATGTTTGTCTTGGAATGATTGTGGTTTATTGAACTTATTGTATCATGTGGAAATTGGTGATAAACTTATTATGATTTGGGGAACGAAACCATCATACCACATATAAGTTTGACAATCCTTTCATGATGTGTCATATGCAAGATACATGTTTTATGTTAGTCAAGATCTATATATATGTTCATATGCAAGATACATGTTTTATTTTAGACCCAAGTAAAGATATATATATATATATATATGTGTGTGTGTGTGTGTGTGTGTGTGTGTATGTGTGTGTGTGTGTGTGTGTTCATATGCAAGTTTCATGTTCTGTGTTAGATCCAAAAATTAGATCTATATTTATATGCAAGTTTGTAATGTGGATTCATGCAAGTTCATATGATCATTATTGTTAGATCTAGTTCACACTTACATGTTAAAGTTAAATTTATACATGCTCTAGAATGTACATGTCATGATTCTCCTAAATTATGATAGTTTATAAACCAAGTTGTGTTCACCTATTCCAAGATATACATGTTCACATGCTTAGGCTTATGCTAGTTCTATCCAATCTAATTGCAAGTTTTGTGAGACATGTTAATTTAAATTTACGTGACATATGTTCGATTAAATGTTCCCTTCTTTTACCTCTTGTTTATAAATTGGGCTAATTTGCGGGCCCAATGACTTTATGTGATTAATGCGAACGTACAACGGGGGTAACGTTGGGGAAAACATGAAATTGCATGTAATTGGCATGTTTGACACATAAGCATGATAAGTGTCATGAAAATGGTATAATCTATATACCTAAAATTTTGAATGTGATTTAGAATGAAAGTGGGCCATGACATTAATTGATTTTATAATTTACATGTAAATATGTTGGATAAACATGAAAAATTACATGGCATAAATTGGTTCATGAAATGGTATATTTAGTATACCATTAATTGTGAGCATAATTAAAAGGATACTTATGGCATAATTAAATTGGGAATAATTTACATATGGAATTTGTCATAAATAAGAAATATGTAAATTTAGAAAAAACGAATATGCCTAACCCGAGATTAGACTGAGTTGTTGTGTAAAATTGCCTGGAACCGACTGGCACATCCAGTGACCACAACAATACCTGTCTAATGTGGGTCGTTAGTGCATTGAGCCCAAAAAGGACCCGAGGTTAGACTGAGCTATGGTGTAAAACTGCCCAAAACAGACTGGCACATCCAGTGACCACAGCAATACCTGTCTAATGTGAGTGGTTGGTGCTTTAATAAAGCTAAGTCAAGATTGGTAGGGTTAAGTCAATTAAGGAAATACTTAACCAATTCAACATGTTAACTAAACTGATGGGTGAGGTTAAGTAAATTTAGAACACTTGACCATTATAACATGTTAATTAGATAAGTGGGTTAGGTTAAGTAAATTTAGAACACTTAACCGTTATAACATGTTAATTAGACAAGTGGGTGAGGTTAAGTAAATTTTGAACACTTAACCTTTATAACATGTTAATTAGACAAGTGGGTGAGGTTAAGTAAATTTAGAAACACTAAACCAATATAACTTGATTTATGGAAAGGTTAAGTTAAAATAAGAGGGCAACACTTAACCAATATAACTTGATTTGTAGTAGGGTTAAGTTAACACAAGAAGGCAACACTTAACCAAAGTAACATGACACGTAGGTGGGTTAAGTTAACTTGAACTGATTGATGACACTTAACCAATACAACAAGATGAATACGTAAGGTTAAGTTAACAAGAAACACTTGACCAATATAACTTGATGAACGAACGGGGTTAAGTTAATAGGAAACACTTAACCGATCCAACATGATAAGTAAGGAGGGTCAAGTTAATAAGAAATGCTTAACCAACATGACATGATGAATGAGTGGGTAAGTTAACATGAGCAGACAACACTTAACTAATATGGCGTAATATGCGGGAGGGTTAAGTACATATCGGGTTGGTGGGTAATATTAGTAAATATAGGCCCGCAAAACTTAGCCATTAAATATACATGCTTGAATCAGTGGAAGGGTTAAGTACATATCGGGTTGGTGGGTAATATTAGTAAATATAGGCGCACAAAACTTAACCATTAAATAAACATGCTTGAATCAGTGGAAGGGTTAAGTATATATCGGGTTGGTGGGTAATATTAGTAAATATAGGCCCACAAAACTTAAATATTAAATAAACATGCTTGAATCGATGGGAGGGTTAAGTACATCTCCTGTAGGTGGGTAATATTAGTACATATAGGCCCACAAAACTTAACCCTTTATTAAAAATGCTTGAATCGATGGGAGGGTTAAGTACATATCGGGTTGGTGGGTAATATTAGTAAATATAGGCCCACAAACTCAACCAATAGGAAACACTAGTAACGGGGATCCATTTCAGTAGTAACCCACATGAATGTATCACAGTACCCTGAAATAGGCAGGGTGGGGCATGATTACTGGGCTGATTATGAGTGGTTAAAGTAGCGGCAGGGGGTATGTCAGTGTAGGTTCCGACAGTTTACTGGTGTGCACGTACTCCAGAGTGGGAAAAAGCAGGCGCTGGGTGCCATTAGTTATACACTGTGCATCTTGAATCGTGTCGGGTCGCTATCATAAGGATTGATACACCTTATGGTGGTACCAGCACAGAGTATTTACATGCAAGAGAGGGCCGACTGACACAGCCACATGGAACATGAATACAAGTAGGGAGCCGATCGATAGGGTAGTAAAGGTACATCTAACATGTTCATGGCAATTAGGCTGACTGAGGTGGAATCCTCACGATAGATGTACACCTGAAGGCTACCACAATTACGGGGGGTTGGGATCACGATTATCATTTTATACAGATTACTAGTTGGGACACCAGGTAGGTGGTGCAGAGATAAATATAGAAATCAGATTAATAGAGTAGTAGCGAAGCAGAGAAAAAGTAGAAGCACATTCAGTTCACCTTGCACTTATCTTGTCTTTAGTTACCATGTTTTTTATGGTATTGTCTTATTTTCGGTTTATTCATGTCATGATCCTTTATCTCGTTTGCATACTGAAAGATCACTAGACTTACTAGACTTATGTCTGACCTAGTTTGTTTTTTGTCTCTTTTCTTCTGTCCCCCCGCCCCAGGTAGTCAGGGAGGGAATAGCTTAGCCTAACTTGGACCCCTTCTCTTTCCAAGCTTGATGATTAGTTGGTGTATCGCTTTGGACTCTCTCTCTTCCACTGCTATGGCTGGTTCATGCTTTATCGGGGAATATCATTGTTTTTATGCTTCTTTTATTCTTTGAAGTTTTTAAATCAAGACAGAAGTTCTATGTATTACATTTAAGTATGATTGAGGAAATTGTTGTAAAAGCTTGACTGAATTAAGTTGTTTATAAAATGACTTTATTTTCCGCTGCTTTAATTGTCTGTCTTGTAATTTATTTGCATCTTTTACCTATAATGCTCAACCGAAGTTAAGGCATTCCCTCTGTGAGTGACCTTAATGGAGGTGGGGTGTTTCAAGAATTAAGGAAATAGGTTACGCCATTTCGTTCGTCTCGGAATTCTGCTTGAGATAGAGTCCGAGTTTGCGTAAATTGGACTCCGTATGAAGGAATTACGACCTTCGGAAGATTCAAGAATTTAAATAATAAAACCATCCCGAAATTCAAATTTAAGTTTCGAATTTCAAAAACCCCGAAGCAGGTTGGGCAGGAAATTTCCTGCCCAGAGACTAGGTCGACCAAGGGCTCGACTTGGGGGTTGACCTGGGTACATAGGTCGACCAAGGGGTCGACCTCCCCCTCGGGTCAGATCTGAAACCTGACGTGTTTCTTTGTGTGACGATTTTCTGAGTCATTAGGGCTTGTGTGGCAAGTTCTAGTTGGTTCTCTTAGGTTTGAATGGCTTTGATTGGTCCTAGGTTGATCCAACGACTCTAATTAAATCAAACTTCTATATAAGCAACCTAAATCTAAACCCCAAACCACACAAATTCATTCCAAGGAGCCACCATGCTATCAATGATCATCCTAACCTAACCACCATTTCTTCTCAAACTTGAAAGCAAGATTAAAGCTACGAACCAAATCAAATCAAATCTAAATTATAGAATCGATAATCTACGTCAAGGGATCGCTTTTCAGTTTCAGAAAATAGATTCCAAAAATACAAGAATCATTCTCTTTTTGTAAGTTCAACTTATTTTCAGATTTAAACACCTAATAGTGATTTTGGAATGTAATGAAATGGATCTAAGTCCATGCTTAATGATAAGACAAATCTTTCAGATTAATTCCTATCTTTCTATTGAATCAATTATTTACATGCCTAGGAAGTTATTATTCAATCATGCCTATCTTTGTTGGACATTTGATATATAATCCTTTTAGGTTCATGATGCTATTTATATCAGATCTATATGTCTATGAGGTTATTTCTATCAGTTTGTTTCAGATCTATCTTTGTTATATCTCAACTCTAACAGATCTGTAATCCTCTTAGGTCCATAATATTATATTTGACAGATCTACCATTTTAATGCCTGTTTTATGACTACTCTCGTTTGTGTTCCTCTTTTTCCTCCTTTATTATATGAATCTAGATTAACCTCGAATCTAGACTGAAACTAATTATAAATGATTAGAATGCGGGGGTATTGGGGAATAGTCTATATGGTAATGGTGGAACACAATTTTTGTAACTTATGATTTGGGGTAATTGGGTATAACATGAAATTGACATTTATTTGGCATAATTTGGAACATGTATTATGGCATGACTGTTAAGGTGCAATTTGGGGTAATTTGACATGAATTATGGAATATGTAATTTGACATATTGAACCTAGAATTGGCATGAACGACAAAGTATGAAATTGGAATATAAATCAAGTTTTGGGCATAATTGTTATTGTTGTGAATTTGGGGTAACTTGAGTGTTAAATCTAGGTTGGGCATAAAATGAAAAATTGGAAATTAAATCTAGATTTGGCCTAACTATTGATTCGGGATGCCAAGTATAATGAATATTGTAATTTTGGGGCATGACAGGTTGGGATAATTAGCATGAAAATCTAGACTTGGACATTCATGGTAAATGTGGCATAATCAGAAATTGACAACAATTGTGAATAATTTACATATAAACTGTAAATATGTAAATTATTGAAAAGATAAACGTGCCTAACCAGAGGTTAGATTGAGTTGTGGTGTAAAACTGCCCGAAACCTCCGGGCACATCCAGTAACCGCAACCACACATATCTAATGTGAGAGGTTGGTGCATTAATAAATAAATTAATGCTAATGAACAAGATGAATGACTAGGGTTAAGTTCATAAGAACACTTAACCAATACAACATGAATGACTAGGGTTAAGTTCATAAGAACATTTAACCAATATAACATGAATGACTAGAGTTAAGTTCATAAGAACACTTAACCAATATAACATGAATGACTAGGGTTAAGTTCATAAGAACACTTAACCAATATATCATGAATGACTAGGGTTAAGTTCATAAGAACACTTAATCAATATAACATGAATGACTAGGGTTAAGTTAATGAGAAACACTTAACCTATATAACAAGTTGAATGACTAGGGTTAAGTTAATGGGGAACACTTAACCAGTATAGCATGATGAATAGGTAGGGTTAAGTAATAAGAAACACTTAACCAATATAACGTGATTTTCGGTAAGGTTAAGTTAAAAAAAAGAGGGCAACACTTAACCAATATGACTTTATTTGTGGTAAGGTTAAGTTAAAACAAGAGGGCAACACTTAACTAGTATGACTTGATTTGTAGTAAGGTTAAGTTAAAACAAGAGGGCAACACTTAACCAATATAACTTGATTTGTGGTAGGGCTAAGTTGACACAAGAAGACAACACTTAACCAAAGTAACATGACCAGTAGGTGGGTTGAGTAACTTGAATTGATTGATGACACTTAACCAATACAACATGATAAACACATGGGGTTAAGTTAAAAAGAAATAATTGACCAATATAACTTGACGGACGAATGGGGTTGAGTTAATAGGAAACACTTAACCAATCCAACGTGATAAGTGAGGAGGATTAAGTTAATATGAAAAAATTTAACCAACATGACATGAATGAATGGGTGGGTTAAGTTAACATGAATGGACAACACTTAGCCAATATGGCATAATGTGCAGGAGGGTTAAGTACATATCAAGTTAGGTGGGTAATATTAGTTAATATAGGCCCACAAAACTTAACCATTAAATAAACATGCTTGAACCAGAAAGAGGGTTAAGTACATATCGGATTGGTGGGTAATATTAGTAAATATAGGCCCACAAAAATTAACCATCAAATAAACATGCTTGAATCGGTGGGAGGGTTAAGTAAATCTCATCTAGGTGGGTAATATTTGTATATATAGGCCCACAAGCTTAACCAGTAGGAAACCCTAGTAACGGGGACTTATTTCAGCAGTAACCCACATAGATGTATCATGGTACCCTGAACTAGGCAGGGTGGGGCACGATTACTGGGCTGATTATAAGCGGTCAAAACAACGACAGTGGGTATGCCAGTGTAGGTTCCGACGGTTTACAGGTGTGCACGTACTCCGGAGTGGGAAAAAGCAGGCACTGGGTACCAGTAGTTATACACTGTGCATCTTGAATCATGTCAGGTTGCTATCATATAAATTGATACACCTTATGGTAGGACCAGCACAGGGTATCTACACACAAGAGAGGGCCGATTGTCACAGACACAAGGAAAATTAATACAAGTAGGGAGACGATCGATAGGGTAGTAAAGGTACATCTAACATGTTCATGGCAATTAGGCAGATTGAGGTGGAATCCTCATAATAGATGTACACCTGAAGGCTACCACAATTGCGGGGATTGGGATCATGTTATCATTTTATACAGATTACTAGTTGGGACACTAGTTAGGTGGTGCAGAGATATAGAAATCAAAATGACATGGTAGTAGCGAAGCAGAGAAAGAGTAGAAGCGCATTCAGTTTATCTTGCCTTATCATATCTATACTAATCGTATGTTATCTTGTTATCCTTGTTCTCACGGTATTGTCTTATATTCAGTTTATTCATGCCATGATGCTTTTTCCTGTTTATATGCTGAAAGTCACTGGACTTACCAGACTTAAGTCCGACCTAGTTTTGTTTCGCCTCTTTTCTTCCGTTCCCCCCTCCCCCCAGGTTCGCAGGGAGGAAATGTTACCACTTAGCTCAGTTTTCTTTCCAAGCTCGAAGATAGTCGATGTATTGCTTTGGACTCTCTCTTCCACTGCTATGGCTGGTTTATGCTTTATTGGGGAATATCATTGTTATTTTTATGCTTCTTTTATACTTGGAAGTTTTTAAATCAAGATAGAGGTTCTATGTACTACTTTTAAGTATGATTGAGACAACTATTGTAAATGTTTGACTGAACCACATTGTTTATAAAATGACTTTATTTTCCGCTGCTTTATTTGTCTGTGTTGTAATTTATCTGCATCTTTTACCTAAAATGCTACACCGAAGTTAAGGCATTCCCTTTGTGAGTGACCTTAACGGAGGTGGGGTGTTTCACCTGGTATCGGAGCTAAAGGTTACCAGATCAGATAAAAGATTTGAAAAATTATTTTCAAAACGGTTTTAAAAGAAGCATTTTCAAAAGAAAGGTTTTGTTTAAAGGCATATCCCCAAAGTCATATGCACTATCTTTTGATCCTTTATTTGAATCCTTGTTTCCTTCTTTCCTGAGGCTCCGGGGCTTCTGGCTTTCTGGAAGGTAACCTCATTGCGACATGGTTCCGTAGGCTCGATGAGACTACGACACTTGTGAAAGGGCGAAGAAGTGCCCAACCTCCATCCATAGTCGTAGTAGTTTCAGCTACGGCTAATTCTCTTCCAAGCTTTGTAGGGTTTCCCGTGCGATGGAGGCAACATTCGAAAGACTTGTCAACATGATTCACAAAGGAAGTAAAGAGAAAGAGGCCAAAGGGGAAGAATCATAGATAAGGGATTGGAATATAAGAAGGGTGGAAGAAATAATAGATCCTGCAATAAGAGGAAGTATCTTTTCTGCAGTATAGCAGGTCATTTAATTATAGGAAGTAAAAGACAAGTGATTGTTTTCAGCATGATAAGGCAAGGCATCTTATCAGGGATTGCCCGGAGGACAAGGACAGGATTTTCAAGAAGGCAAGTGCATGCTTTCAACGCCAGCGTACCTGAGAGAAAGATAGTAAAGTTTAGTTTTTCTTTTTGATCATCCTTTTAGTACTCTTTTTGATTTTAGCGCTTCGCATTCATTTATATCTGCTTCCGTAGTTGAGTCTCTGCACCTTAGTACTAGTATAATAGAAGATCCCATTATTGTCTCAAATCCGGTTGGTGGTTCGGCTCATTTATCTTTGGTTTGTAAGGATTTGAGAATAACTATGTTAAGTATTGAGTTTAAGTGTAATGCTTATGTTTTTGGTTTCATGGGCTATGGGTTGATTCTAGGCATGGATTGGGTAGCTAGTAATTGTGAAAGAAGGGTAGTTAGACTTTTGACTTGCCTCGAGAATACCTTGGAGATTTCGTTCGTTCCTAAGGGATCAGTTTGGCTTAGCTACCTAGAATCATTTGACGCATATATCAACGATTTACGATTTGTTAGAGTAGTCCATGAGTACGCAGATTGTTTTTTGATTAGGTTAGGGGTTTTCCCCCTAAAACTCGAGATAGACTTCCACATATATCTAGTTGACAATGCAAAGCCAGTTATGCGATCAACGATAGTTTTGGAGCAAGATTGGCGAGGATAGCCAGAGTCGGTTAAGTGCTCAATTGTTCGGTTGTTTTATTAGTATCATCTCACATAAATCATCCTAATTCGGAGGAGATATTACTTGGGTGCTTGTCTGATATTGGTTTAGGCCTTTGGGGCTTGTACTTGAGGGATGTCAAGTTCGACTAGGATGGTTTGCATGAGATATAAATGGTTGTGGCAGGCGCCCTAAGTAGAAAAGACTGACCTTAAGAGAGGTAAAAAGTACATAGCAATCTTTAGCTTTAGACCCTCAGAATTGTGACATGATGGATAAGCTAAGTAGAAGAGAGACCTCTACTCATCTTAGTATATACACTTGGTATCATGGTTAACATCTGTTTATCTTGGAAAGATAGTTCGACTACATTGGATACACTCTAGCATAGTAAGTGATCGAGGTCCTATTTTTACTAGTGGGTTTTGGAAATGGAGGTCAAGAAACTTCGCAATCGTGAAGTTAAATTAGTTAAGGTACAGTGGAGTGAAGCCCAAGAAGATGCGACTTAGAAGACTGAAGACTACACACGCACATCATACCCTTTTTCTTGAGGGTATATCCTTGATCTCTTTTTCTAGGAATTCTATGCATGTTTGTTTCTATCTTTTATTTAGGTATATCCTCTAGGTCATATCTTCGATCCTTAGGTAGAAGCCAATGGATGTAAACATGTATTTGAAACATGTTATGATTGGTAGTTGCTAGTGGTTGTTCGTGGATGCATATACACACATTAGGCACTAGATCGGCTCAGTCATTTTCATATTGCATATGCATGAGTGAATTTTTATATATATAGATTGAAACTTGATGTGTTATCATATGGATGTTGCATTTGGATGAATGACCATGCACTCATGTAGAAGTTATAAAGTACGATTAGGGATAATGCATACATGATGGACTTATGGCACCAATATAATCCACATTAAGAAGGTCAACTGAATCAGTAGACCACCTGATTTTGCATTAGATAAGGACATGTGCACACACTATGCATATGATCATGAAAGCATTAGAAATCTTTTAAAGGACAATGGACACCTGTGACTGAATGGTTGAGTAGATGAATGTTGGATGTTAGGATATGCATTCTTCTTAACCTAGAGATTCCGGGGACGAAATCCTTTAAGGAGGGGAGAATGTAACACCCCGTATTTTCTGAGAATATTAAAGTAACAAATTAAAGTATACTTAATTTTTAAAAGAAGAATTAAGGGAAATGGGTTACGCCATTGCGTTCTTCTCCGAATTCTGCTTGAGATAGAGTCCGAGTTTGCGTAAATCGGACTCCGTATGAAGGAGTTATGACCTTCAGAAGATTCAAGAATTTAAATAATAAAACCAGCCCGAAATTCAAATTTAATTTTAGAAATTCAAAAACCCCGAAGCAGGCTGGGCGGGAAATTTCCCGCCCAAAGACCAGGTTGACTAAGGGGTCGACCTGGGTACATAGGTCGACCAGGGGGTCGACCTCCCCCTCGGGTCAGATCTGAAACCTGACGTGTTTCTTTGTGTGACGATTTTCTGAGTCATTAGGGCTTGTGTGGCAAGTTCTGATTGGTTCTCTTAGGTTTGAATGGCTTTGATTGGTCCTAGGTTGATCTAACGGTTCTTATTAAATCAAACTTCTATATAAGCAACCTAAATCTAAACCCTAAACCACACAAATTAATTCCAAGGAGCCACCATGATGTCAATGATCGTCCTAACCTAACCATCATTTCTTCTCAAACTAGAAAGCAAGATTAAAGCTATGAATCAAATCAAATCTAATCTAAATTAGAGAATCGATAATCTACATCAAGGGATTGCTTTTCAGTTTCAAAAAACAAATTCCAGAAATACAAGAATCATTCTCTTTTTGTAAGTTCAAGTTATTTTCAGATTTAAACACCTAATAGTGATTCTGGCATGTAATGAAATGGATCTAGGTCCATGCTTAATGATAAGACAAATCTTTCAGACTAATTCCTATCTTTCTATTGAATCAATGATTTACATGCCTAGGAAATTATTATTCAATCATGCCTGTCTTTGTTGGACATCTGATATATAATCCTTTTAGGTTCATGATGTTGTCTATATCTGATCTATATGTCTATGAGGTTATTTCTATCAGTTTGTTTCAGATCTATCTTTGTTATATCTCAACTCTAACAGATCTGTAATCCTCTTAGGTCCATAATATTATGTTTGACAGATCTACCATTTTAATGCCTACTCTTGTTTGTGTTCCTCTTTTTTCCCCTTTATTTTTTGAATCTAGATTAACCTCGAATCTAGACTGAAGCTTATTATACGTGCGATTGGAATGCGGGGGTATCGGAGAATAGTCTATTTGGTAACGGTGGAACACAATTTTTGTAACTTATGATTTGGGGTAATTGGGTATAACATGAAATTGATATTTATTTGGCATAATTTGGAACATGTATTATGGCATGACTGTTAAGGTGCATTTTGGGGTAATTTGACGTGAATTATGGAATATGTAATTTGACATATTGAACCTAGAATTGGCAAGAACGACAAAGTATGAAATTGGAATATAAATCAAGTTTTGGGCATAATTGTTATTGTTGCGAATTTGGGGTAACTTGAGCGTTAAATCTAGGTTGGGCATAAAATGAAAAATTGGAACATTAAATCTAGATTTGGCCTAACTATTGATTTGGGACGCCAAGTATAAAGAATATTGTAATTTTGGGGCATGACTGGTTGGCATAATTAGCATGAAAATCTAGACTTGGACATCCATGGTAAATGTGGCATAATCTGAAATTGACAACAGTTGTGAATAATTTACATATAAATTGTAAATAAGTAAATTAGTGAAAAGATAAACGTGCCTAACCCGAGGTTAGATTGAGTTGTGGTGTAAAACTGCCCGGAACCGCCCGGCACATCCAGTAACCACAACAACACCTATCTAATGTGAGAGGTTAAGGAATCATGCCCAAGGAAAACCTGAGGTTAGATTGAGTTGTGGTGTAAAACTGCCCGAAACCTCCCGACACATCTAGTAACCGCAACAACACATATCTAATGTGAGAGGTTGGTGCATTAATAAATCAATTAATGCTAATGAATAAGATGAATGACTAGGGTTAAGTTCATAATAACACTTAACCAATATAACATGAATGACTAGGGTTAAGTTCATAAGAACACTTAACCAATATAATATGAATGACTTGGGTTAAGTTCATAAGAACACTTAACCAATATAACATGAATGACTAGGGTTAAGTTCATAAGAACACTTATCCGATATAAATGAATGACTATGGTTAAGTTAATGAGAAACACTTAACCAATATAACAAGATGAATGACTAGGGTTAAGTTAATAGGGAACACTTAACCAGTATAGCATGATGAATGGGTAGGGTTAAGTAATAAGAAACACTTAACCGATATAACTTGATTTGCGGTAAGGTTAAGTTAAAACAAGAGGGAAACACTTAACCAATATGACTTGATTTGTGGTAAGGTTATGTTAAAACAAGAGGCCAACACTTAACCAATATGACTGTATTTGTGGTAAGGTTAAGTTAAAACAAGAGGGCAACACTTAACCAATATAACTTGACTTGTGGTAGGGTTAATTTGACACAAGAAGGAAACAGTTAACCAAAGTAACATGACCAGTAGGTGGGTAAAGTAACTTGAACTGATTGATGACACTTGACCAATACAACACAATGAACACATGGGGTTAATTTAACAAGAAATACTTGACCAATATAACTTGATGGGCGAACGGGGTTAAGTTAATAGGAAACACTTAACCAATCCAACGTGATAAGTTAGGAGGGTTAAGTTAATGAAAAAACACTTAACCAACATGACATTAATGAATGGGTGGGTTAATTTAACATGAATGGACAACACTTAACCAATATGGCATAATGTGCAGGAGGGTTAAGTACATATCAAGTTAGGTGGGTAATATTAGAAAATATAGGCCCACAAAACTTAACCATTAAATAAACATGCTTGAACCAGAAAGAGGGTTATGTACATATCGGATTGGTGGGTAATATTAGTAAATATAGGCCCACAAAACTTAACCATCAAATAAACATGCTTGAATCGGTGGGAGGGTTAAGTACATCTCGTGTATGTATGTAATATTTGTATATATATAGGCCCATAGACTTAACCAATAGGAAACCCTAGTAACAGGGACCCATTTCAGTAGTAACCCACATAGATGTATCATGGTACCCTAAACTAGGAAGGGTGGGGCACGATTACTGGGCTAATTATAAGCGGCCAAAACAACGGCAGGGGGTACGTCAGTGTAGATTCCGACGGTTTACGGGCATGCACGTACTCCGGAGTGGGAAAAAGCAGGCACTGGGTACCAGTAGTTATACACTGTGCATCTTGAATCGTGTCGGGTTGCTATCGTAAGTATTGATAAACCTTATGGTAGGACCAAAACAGGGTATCTACACACAAGAGAGGGCCGATTAACACAGACACAAGGAAAATTAATACATGTAGGGAGCCGATCGATAGGGTAGTAAGGGTACATCTAACATGTTCATGGCAATTAGACAGATTGAGGTGGAATCCTCATAATAGATGTACACCTGAAGGCTACCACAATTGCGGGGATTGGGATCACATTATCATATTATCATTTTATACAAATTACTAGTTAGGACACTAGTTAGGTGGTGCAGAGATACAGAAATCAAAATGATAGGATAGTAGCGAAGCAGGGAAAGAGTAGAAGCGCATTCAGTTTATCTTGCCTTATCATATCTATACTCGTATGTTTTCTTGTTTTCCTTGATCTCACGGTATTGTCTTATATTCAGTTTATTAATGCCATGATGCTTTTGCCTGTTTATATTTTGAAAGTTACTGGACTTACCAAACTTATGTCTGACCTAGTTTTGTTTTGCCTCTTTTCTTCCGTTCCCCCCCCCAGGTTCGCAGGGAGTAAATGTTACCACTTAGCTCAGTTTTCTTTCCAAGCTCGAAGATAGTCGATGTATTGCTTTGGACTCTCTCTTCCACTGCTATGGCTGGTTTATGCTTTATTTGGGAATATCATTGTTATTTTTATGCTCCTTTTATACTTGGAAGTTTTTAAATCAAGACAGAAGTTCTATGTATTACTTTTAAGTATGATTGAGACAACTATTGTAAAAGCTTGACTGAACCTCATTATTTGTAAAATGACTTTATTTTCCGCTGCTTTATTTGTCTATCTTGTAATTTATCTGCATCTTTTACCTAAAATGCTCCACCGAAGTTAAGGCATTCCCTTTGTGAGTGACCTTAACGGAGGTGAGGTGTTCCATTTTCCCAGATGGATTTGGCAACATGATTTCGCCTGTTGAGAGTAGCGAAGGATAGTGTGCCGAAGATTGCTTTTAGGACACCATCTGGTTTCTTTCAACGGTTGGTGATACCATTTGGTTGACTAACGCGCCAGTGTATTTTGTGGATCTTATGATTAGGGTTTTCAAGTTCGTGCTTGTGTTCGTGAATGATATTTTGGTTTACTCTCGGTATGAGGAAGAGCATAAGACACACTTGAGAGTAATTTTGGAAATCTTGCAAAAGCATCAGCTAAAGGCTAAGTTTTCAAAGTGTCACATTGGGAAGAGAGAAGTGTGAGGTTCTTAGGCTATATTGTTTCATGAAATGGAATAATGTTTGACCCCGCTAAGGTGGCAGCAATCCCGGACTGGGATATACCTAAGAATGCGACGGAAGTTAGAAGTTTCCTTGGGTTGGTGGGAATTTATCATCAGTTTATCAAGGATTTCTCCAAAATAGCTTAACCCTTAACAAGATTGACGAGAAAGAATCAGGTATTCACATAGGATGCGAGGTGTGAGCAAGCTTTCAGAATCATGAAAGGGAAATTGATGAGTGCTCCCGTTTTGATGATTCCAAGTAGGAATGAAGAAATGGTGATATACACCGATGCATGCGGTACTGGACTTGGAGTAGTGCTGATGTAGAAGGATAAGGTTGTGGCTTACACAAGTCGATAGTTGAAGCCGCACGAAAGGAATTACCTAACTCATGATTTGGAGTTGAAAGCAATCATGTTAGCTCTGAAGATGTGGAGACATTACCTGTTGGGAGTTCGATTCGATTTGTTTACAGATCACAGATCCTTAAAGTATCTTTTCTCCCAAAAGGATTTGAATCTTCGACAGCAGAAGTAGTTAGAATTTCTGGAATCATATGATTATGGTATACACTACACTCCTGGTAAAGTTAACACATTTGCAGATGCGTTGAGTCTAAGACATGCGAATTGGGAGCAGTGTTTTCGGAATGGAAAAACCTATAGTACTTGGCAGGATTTGATTTCAGACCACGGTGTGAGTTGGAACCTGAAATGTTGGCAAGCTTATCGATAAGACCTACTCTTAACGAAAGGATTGGCAAGAGCCAAATGTGAGATGCAAAGCTGGCGAGTTTATCCAGAAGTTGGAACCAAAGGATAAAGAGTTCTAGGTCGATCGAGAAGGTTGGCTTCAGAAACTAGGACGTCTGGTTGTTCCTGATATTGATAGAATGAGAGATGAGGTTCTAAGGGAATCTGTCAGTAGGTGAAAGCTGAACAGAAAAAGCCAAATGGGTTGCTTCAACCATCAGAAGTTCTTACGTGGAAGCGAGAGCAGATATCGATGGATTTTATCGACGGACTACCTAGAATCAGGGCAGGAAACGAAGGAATTTAGGTCATCGTGTATTGCTTGACCAAAAGTGCAAGGTTTATTCCTGTCAAATCAACTACGATAGCATCCAAGTTAGATGAGATTTATGTAAAATGGATAGTTTGATTCCATGGTGTCCTGAAGAGTATAGTCAGTGATCGAGACCCATTTTTCACAAGTGAATTTTGGACAAGCCTGCAAGAAGCTTTGGGGACCGAGTTGTGTTTGAGTACGGCTCATCATCCCCAGACTGATGGTCAGACCAAAAGGGTTAACCAAGATTTGGAAGATCTCCTGAGAGCTTGTGTATTGGATTTTGGGGGATCATGGGAAAACTAGCTACATCTAGTTGAGTTCGCATATAACAATAGATGCCAGTCGAGCATTGGGATGGAACCTTACGAGGTGTTGTATGGTAGACCATGTAATTCTCAAGCATGTTGGTTAGAAACTGGAGATAAATTAATACTTGGGCCAGAGATGATTAAGTAGACCTCGGATTCTATCGAGATCTTTCGACAACGAATGTAGGAAGCCCAAGATCATCAGAAGAGTTATGTTGATAAGTGTCGTAAGGATTTGGAATTCGACGTTGGCGATATGGTTTTCGTGAAGATCTAGTCGTTATAGCATGTTTTTGGGTTCACAAGCAAAGGAAAATTATCTCCTAGGTTCGTTGAACTGTTTAAAATAGTCGAGCGGATAAGAAAGCTCGCGTGTAGATTGGAGTTACCTGAGAAGATGTCGAGTGTGCATAATGTTTTCCATATGCCCATTCTACGAAAATATGTGCACGATTCGAATGTGGTTGTATCTCTGGAATGGTACGACGACCTAGAAGTCAAGTCCATAGTTACGAGACCTCGTAAGCCGCTTCGCATTGTGGGAATGACACGAAACAACTTAGAAAGAAGACAGTTAAGCTAGTCAATGTACAATGGAGTGAGGATGATGACGATTGTACGTGGGAGAAGGAAGAGAGTATGAAGACGACCCATCCAGAATTCGTCGTCGGTATGACCCATAAGTGTCATGTCATTCTTACCTTGTTGTAACTTGTACCATTGTTGTTGATTATTGTTATTAAAATTCCATGTGCTAGGATATGGCTATGCATGCATGGCTTGATGTACGCTAGTTTGGTTGGCTGCTCATGGATGATAGGCATGCGCAATTGTTTGGTTGCTTATGTCTATTAGGATTTTTGGGGCGAATTTCCTAAACGGGGAGAATGTAACAACTCGCATTTTACATATCGAAGGATTGTAAAATATTTTTATTTTATTACCCGAGGGTTGGATCATTCTCAAATTTTGATATGTAGTTTATAGGGATATGAGACATGTCCATAATTTTTTCCAATTTTATTTGTGATCATTTTCCTCTGTCAATCTTGTACAGGGATAATTTTGACTGGGATCGAATCAGGTGCTGAGGTCGGACTCATTGGAAAGGAAATGGTGTTGCCAATTCCGTATAGTGGTCAGATTAAAGAATTGGCTCAGCGGTTAGGGAGGAACCATCGTTTTTTTGCTTCACAATTTCTGTCCAGGTTTTTAGAGCCATTGACGGGCTGATTTGGGGTAGCCCATTAGTGGGCTGGTGGGAGGCTATAAGTAGGAGGTTAGAGGTATGGAGAGAGGGTAACTTTTCTTCATTTTCTCATTCGGTTGAGTTCGTGATCCTCCTTGCAACCTTTCTACCATTAAAATTCTAGATCTACATAAGAGAATCGGAGATCTACATCGTTTGAAGTTGGATCTACATTAAGTGAAGAGAGATCGTATCAAATCAAGTGGTTTGAAGCATATTCTTCGCTGTCCGGATTGAGAATTTAGCGATTTTGAGTAATTCGAAGAATTGGTGAATGATAAGCATCTCTCACGCGGATTCAATCAAGTATATGGGTTATTTGATCTTGTGTTCATCATTTTAAGTTGTTTTCATATAGATCTAATTGTTGTAAGTATGATTTTAATTCAGATCACCATAGAATCTAATCTAGCAACTTATAAAAGGTAATTTCATATGTTAATTCTACGTTTAGATCCATTTATCGATTTGATCATTTGTTGAATTTCTGTCTTATTGTTTGTTTATTATTGCTCGAATCAATGCGTTTGAGATTGATCGGTGGTAGTTGAGATTGATCTGGGTGTTTTAATAGCATGGATCGGGCGAAATGCTATGGAGCGTGCAATTTTCCTTGGATCTAGCAGTTTTCATAGCATGGATCGTGCGAAATGCTATGGATCATGCAATATCCTCGGATCTGGCAGTTTTCATAGCATGGATCATGCGAAATGCTATGATCGTGCGATTCCCCTTGGATTTGGCAGTTTTCACAGCATGGATCATGCGAAATGCTATGGATCGTGTTAAACGCCAAAGTACCACGTGCTAGAGTACTAAGTACCAAGTACCATACGTGCTGCACATGATAAAATTAGTGATTTTCCAAGTTGCGCGCTAGGGATTCACACTGTTTTCACAAGTGTAAGTGCCAAAGTACCAAATGACAGTGCCAAGTGCCAAAAAGTGCCAGAATTGAACCAGGACATATAATAACATTCCAAAAACGCTGTTAAAGCCAGTTTTGATGTTTTGCCTAGTTTTCACACTGAATTGAGGCTGAATTGAACCAAGGGTTATAATAGCATTTCTGAAATGCTGCAAAAGATTGTTTTGACATTGTGGCCGTTTTTTCATAGCGAAAAAGTTGGAAATGCTATGAAATGTAGTATCGACCAAAAGGAGTTTGTTTTTGATTCGATGATGGTTAATGCTTCGACATGAATTTAGTCAGGAATGCTCAAAGTGTTGCAATGCATTTTTGATCGTTGAAATGCAATGAATGTGAAGATAACTCAAATTTATGAGTTGACGGATAATGGTTGCTCGAGGTGGTTACTTAAGCTATGAATGGTCATCAGGTTGGATGAATAAAGATACAGAAGACTGTTAGATTATCGTTGTCGTAGTTCTAGTGGGCTCAAAGAAAGGGTATAATAGAGACGTCTAAAAGACCGGTTGTATGGTCGAGTACCCTAGTTATCGTTAAAAGGTCTAGATACGTATCGTTGAAAGGCTTATGGAGTTTTTGCTAGAACCGGGGTTTACCATTAGCCCTTGATAGAGGATGGCAAAGTTTTTAGCCGGTCATACGAATAATGATGGTTTCAAAGCAGGATTGGTAGTGATTGCCAGAGTCAGTCATGAAAGCTAGTTGTTTTGCTTGTACCGTCTTACATGGATTGTTTGACATCGAAGAAGATGTTTGTTAGGTGCTTGTCTGATGTTTGTTTAGGCCTTCAGGGATTGTGCTAGGGAATTGTCGATCTCGATTAGGTTGGTTTATGTGAGATAACTAGTTGCTTTGTTTTCTATTGCTTGGTTATTCCTGATTACCATGAATGAATGGTTGTTCTGATTGCCATGGATGTATGGTTGAAATGTTTATTTGTAAACGCTATCATTGTTCGATGTGGGGAAGAAGGGGTTGAGTTCTTCTCTAGTGTTATGATAGATTGGTTTTTTAATTTGCCTATTCTCGTATACTTTATTGATGATGTTAGATAGCTGTTTTATCCATCACTAAGACTATTGTCTGACTCAAGATTTTATGTTTCTCTCTTATTACATTGGGTTGTTCATCCAGTTTTGGATGGGCAGATTGAGTAATAGGTTACAGTTAGTATAGCTCAGTGAGGCGAGGATGTTGTGTGGTGGCGAGCAGGAGGATGGCGTATTACTGTATTGTATAGTATCAAGTGTTTTCCGTTGTGAGATGATTTACTATAAGTGTTGTAGTGAGGCGAATTTTTACAGATACTTATGTTGTAATCCAAAGATATATAGGTCTTCTTTCTAGTTGTTATAAAAGTTTAAGTTTCTGCTCAAGTATGCTTCACTATTATTCCCTATCGTATATGTTCTATTATATTTTATCCTTGCGCTGTGAGTTATACGACAGGTTCCACATGTGTTATCTTACCCTGATGATCGTCTATAGCTGCGTCGCACATCTTTCAACGCATTATTTCCCTGTTTAAGTGCGGGAGTTATGGACGGTCGTCACATTTGGTATCAAAGCTCTAGTTAATCGATTTTTGCCAAAGTTCGAGGACGTAATTACGTATGAGAGATGTATTTATAGATTTCAGATGGATGTATAGTATAGTAGCGCTTGAAATCCACTTTTAGTTTTCTCATGTGTGGATTAATCATTCTATTTTTCAGATTCAAAATGATTCGTACAATGACGAGACATACTACTACAGAGGAGACTGTTCTTGAAGGAGATGATGGAGGTATACCAGAATGCCCAGCTATATTGGTAGTGAACATGAGGAGGGTACCAGCTCCAGGAGCAGCATCGGTAGATGTTGGGGTTCAGGTGCAGGGGCTTAGAGGTGTGGACATCGCGAAGCTATGCATAGACTTCGCTGCTCAAGGAGGGAAACCGTTTAAGGGGACAGATTTGACAGTTGAGATTCAAGGGTGGCTAGATACTTGTATTCGAATCTTATGAAACTTGTGAATTAATGATGCGACTAAGCGGAAGCTTGTTCAAGACAGATAGAAGGCAGAACTATGGATTGGTGGTACTCTGTCATTCTAGAGACTCCAGAAAATGAGAATTCATGGGAGTTACTCCAAGTCAAGTTTGAGAAGAAATTTATTTCTACTGTTTAGAAGTCTATTCTATTTAAGAGGTTTGTCGAGCTTAAGCTGAATGGTTGACCACTGTTAGGGTATGTTTCTGATTTTGAAGCTTTGTCCAAGTATGCTCGTTCGTATGTCGAGACTTCTTATCAGAAGAACGAGAAGTTCGTTATAAGCATATGTGCCGCTTGGGTTGGAAACCCGAGATTTGTGGTAGACCTTTTGTTGTGACTAATCCAGTTGGGGGTTCGTCTAGTTTGTGTATGACTTGTCGTGGTCTAGCGTTATCGAGTCATGGTTGCTCTTTTGTGTGTGACTGCTTTGTTTGAACTTTGTTGGGTTTGGGATAATCTTGGGTATGGATTGGCTCAAGAGATATGCGGTAAGAGTGAATCGCGAGAAGCTTGATATGAGAGTTGGGGATGTGGAAGGGTGAAGGGTTTTGATTAGATATATCCCGAAGATGTTGTCTTCGTGAGCTTTTTATATCCGCTTGTGATTCCATAGGAAGACTTGTCATTTGTGCTGATCGCTAATGAGTTTGGGGATGTCTTTAAAGAAGTCAAAGGTTCATCCCCACATCGTGAGATTGAGTTCAGAATTGATTTGGTCGACGGTGGACCTATCATTATGCCTCTTAGGAAGATGAAACCTAAGGAACAACGATAGTTAGTGGTGCAAGTTCATGATCTTTTAGGAAAAGGATTCATTCAGAGTAGTGTATCCGAATGGGCTGCACCAATTATGTTTACAACCAAGGAAGATGGCTCATTGAGATTGTGTATGGACTATCGTGTACGAAACAAGGTGGCCAAGAAAAACAAGTATCTGTTGCCGAGGATTGATGACTTGTTCAATCAGCTTCACGAAGCCAAAGTGTTTTCCCAGATGGATTTGGCAAAGGGATTTCGCCAGTTGAGAGTGGCGAAGGATAGTGTGCCGAAGATTGCTTTTAGGACAACATCTGGTTTACTCTTGGAATGAGGAAGATCATAAGATGCAATTGAGAGTTGTTTTGGAAATCTTGCAAAGCATCAACTAAAGGCTAAGTTTTTGAAGTGTCACTTCTAGAAGAGCGAAATGACGTTCTTAGGCCATGTTGTTTCTACAAATGGAATAGAGGCTGACCTCGGTAAGGTGGCAACAATCCCAAACTGGGATAGACCTTAGAATGTGACAGATGTTAATAGTTTCCTTGGGTTGGCGGGATATTATCGCCTATTTATCAACGATTTCTCCAAGATAGCCACACCATTAACAAGAATGACGAGAAAGAATCAGGTGTTTACAAGGGATGCAAAGTGTGGGAAAGCTTTCAGAATCACGAAAGAGAGGCCGACGAGTGCTAATGTTTTGACGATTCCAAGTAGGAATAAAGAAATGGTGGTATACACTGATGCATTAGGTACTTGACTTGGAGCAATACTGATGCAGAAGGATAAGGTTGTGGCCTATGCCAGTCGACAGCTAAAGCTGCACGAAAGTAAATACCCAACTCATGATTTGGAGTTAGCAGGGATCATGTTAGCTCTGAAGATGTGGATACATACATGTTGGGAGTTCGATTCGAGTTGTTTACGGATCACAAGTCCTTAAAGTATCTTTTCACACGAAAGGATTTGAATCTTCGGCAGCAAAGGTTAGAGTTTCTAGCATCGTATGATTTTGGTATAGCCTACACACCTAATAAAGGTAACGTAGTTGCAGATGCGTTGAGTCGAAGACATGCAGGATTAAGAGCGATGTTTTTGGAATGGAAAAACCTCAAATACTTGGCAGGATTCGATTTTGGACCACAGTGTGAGTTGGAACCTAAAATGTTGGCAAGTTTATCGATAAGACCTACTCTCATCAAAAGAATTGGCAAGAGCCAAAAGCGAGATGCAAAGCTTGGCGAGTTTATCTAGAATTTGGAACCAGAAGATAAAGAGTTCGAGGTCGATTGAGAATGTTGGCTTCGGAAGCAAGAACTACTGGTTGTTCCTGATATCGACGGACTTATAGATGAGGTTCCTAGGGAAACTATCAGTTTGTGAAAGCTGAACATAAAAAGCTGAGTGGGTTGCTTTATCCATTCGAAGTTCCTACATGGAAGTGGGAGCAGATATCGATGGATTTTATCGATAGACTACCTAGAATCAGGGCAGGAAATGAAGGAATTTGGGTCATCATGGATAGCTTGACCAAAAGTACAAGGTTTATTCTTGTCAAATCAACCAGGACATCATTGAAGTTGGCTGAGCTTTACATAAAATGGATAGTTTGGTTCCATGGTATTCCGAAGAGTATAGTCAATGATCGAGACCTATTGTTCATGAGTGGATTTTGGAAAAGCCTGCAAGAAGCTTTGGGGACCAGGTTGTGCTTTAGTACGTCTTATCGTCCCCAGACTAATGGTCAGAATGAAAGGGTTAACCGAGATTTGGAAGATCTCTTAAGAGCTTATGTATTGGATTTTGAGTGATCATGGGAAGACTATTTACAACTATTTGAGTTCGCATATAACAATAGCTTCACGTCGAGCATTGCGATGAGACCATACGAGGCATTGCATGGTAGACCATGTAATTCTCCAGCAAGTTAGTTAGAGACTGGAGATAAGTTGATACTTGGTCCAAAGATAATTAGATAGACCTCGGATTGTATAGAGACCGTTCAGCAACAAATGAAAGAAGCCTAAGATTGTTAAAAGAGTTATGTTGATAAGCATCGTAAAAATTTGGAATTCGACGTTGGCGATATGGTTTTCGTGAGGATCTCGCCGTTAGAGCATGTTGTTCGGTTTGAAAGCAAAGGAAAGTTATCTCCTAGGTTCGTTGTGCCATTTCCGATAATCGAGCGGATAGGAAAGCTCGCGTGTGACGGCCCGTCTCGCACCAGCCTGCATTTCCTCCAAGAGTGCGCTGTACACATGTCCGACTAGCACAAGACGGTCGTCAAAAGAAAGGAAAGAAGGGAATGAACTAATCAGAGAACCTGTAGAATGTCTCACAGCGCATGGGATAAAATATAATAATAACATACTTGACATAAAACAGGCGAGACAGTGCATAAGCTGATAACTAATAATCAATGTCAACATCAAAGCAGCGGAAATCCAAATACAGCTTATTACAACTTTCCAAATTTACTGTCTCTAAGCAAAAGAAAACTAAAGTAGAAGATACACCAACAATGCCCAAGCAGTGATCTTCAACAACACAGGGAGAGTATTATGAATATAGTACGTGGAAGCCTCCTGCTCGTCTTCGGATCATCTACCCGTGCATCACCAGCTAACCTGTCTCTAGTCTGCTCGTGTGAGCACCCAGAGTAATAAGAGGAGACATAAAACTCTGGGTCAGACATAAAGCCTGGTATGAGCGATAAGCATTTAAACAGAGTAATAACAGGTATACTAAACCATACCTGAACCTGCAACCAAAGAGTTAGTACCACGTACCGTACAATGCTCTAAGGTGCCATAATAAATAGTGTAAGAATACGGGGGTGGGGTGTGCATGTCACAATGATAGCAAACAAATCATCCATAGAAACCATCCTCACCTCTCTAACTCAGTGCGTAAAGTGTACGACATCTACCACTTTGGAACACTAGACAAACTGAGGTAACGACGAATCCCGACTTGTAGAAACCCTGCTGTGACCAAGCCAAACTCTTGGAGTCATGACCAAACATTTCAATGACCCACTTCATTGGTCGTAGCCCTTGGTTCTACCGATGCCATAATGGCCCTGAATCCGCCTTCGCACCTCCTACCATAGTGGTCCAAAGCTATAGACGTCGATAACTCCTTAGCACGCGTCCCGCAGCAAAGCCCAACCATGAAGTGAACTCGTTGATTCCCATCTGAATCTTAAGCTCTAACTTCTCATTTGGACTTCCTTTGCATCTCGGGTTTGGTCGAATTGGAGTGGGTCTTCAGAAGAGTTATCGCGCATTAACAGTCCTAGAATTCTGTTCGGTTCGGTAGTCATCACCATCATCGGGTCGGGTCGGTAGTCCACTTTGGGTCGGGTCGGTGTCTCCCTCCGGGTCGGGTCGGTTTAGTGATTCTCCCCCTTCAGATATAGGTTCGGTTCGGGTGCCTCTGCTTGCGTTCGGTTCGGAGGTAGTTCATCCGATCTGATTTTTCCTGCTTGACTTATTTGCCTGCTCCGATCCGTCCTGTTCTCTTCCTCCGATCCGGTCTGCTCCCTTACTCCGATCCAATCTGCTCCATCGCTCCGATCCGATCTTCTGTCCAACTCCAACTCTAAGCAGTGGCCTTCCTTCCTGCCAAACTTCTTCCAGTGGCAAGTCCCCATCCAGTTCGGATTCCCTTGGTCAGTTCCCTAGTCCGATCCGACCCCTTTCTCCGATCCGAACCGGTTCGGAACCTGCACACTTCTGCAACTTTCCAGCGAGCTTTCTACGCCATTCGACGACGTTTTCGAGCAATTTAACTATTCTAATCAATCATGAAACATACCATAGAGTCATAGCAACATGTAATAGCAACCACAAACAGCAAACAACAATTTAAATGAATCAAAATGAATCAAAAGTGGCTAAAACCTCACATTTGCCTATAATCCCTCTTAATCATGTTTAAGCATACGATTAGCAAAACACATCGAAATTAACCCAAATTTCTAACAGAGCCTTAAAACATTATTTTAGAATTTTAAGAATTTTTCCAGAATTTATTTACGTGTAAATTCGCTAATCTTCACTAATTACCCTTAATCACCGTAATTAGTGCAAAAACTATGCAAATCACTCACCTTGGCCACAAATGAAACACCAAATCTGAATTATCCTCTGTTTGGGTCGAATTCCTATGTATAGCAGCAGCTTCAAGCTTGCTTTGTTGCTATTTGGCCTTGCTTTGATGTAGTTTAGGCTTAATCTTCACTAAAAATGTGTTTTGGAGTGGTTTTAGAGGATGAAGGCCATTACTAAGGTCTCAAGAAGGTTTGTGGCGGCTCAAAACTGAAATGAAAGTGATAACCTAACCCTAATCAGTCCTCCTATACCTCTAAACCCGAAATTCCCCTTGGGCCTAGCTGCTAATCACCCGGTTAAGCCCAATTAAGCTGTTTTTCACCATCTGAAACTTGTTTCAGCCATATCTCCCAAACGGTAAGTCCGTTTGGCTAATGTGACCACTCTACGGAAAGAGAAACCATCATCCGAAGCCAATGGAAGTGGTCTCAGGTCAAAATTCCTTTCCAGTCAAAAGTTATGGCCAAAACAGTGCCAACTAGGGGTAAAATGGTCATTTAGAAATCGGGAAAAATCATGAACATGGGAAATGACCCCAATAGTCGTCCCCCAAAGTTACATGACCATACGACTTCGTATGTGAAAGAAATAAATATTCTACGATCCTATGATGCGTAGAATGCGGGTCGTTACACTCTCCCCCCCTTAAGAAATTTCGTCCCCGAAATTCCTTAACCCAAAACATACAAAAGATTCCGCATGCCTAACAGCTAAATACAACAATCAAACATGCAAAACAAACAAACAAGCCTAACCTAGCATGCAGAAAACTGAATCTAAGTCAAAATCTCACCAGGCAAAGAGTTCTGGGTAAGTCTTCCTAATGTTCTCCTCTGTCTCCCAAGTACAATCATTCTCGTCCTCGCCCCACTGAACCTTGACTAGCTTCACCGCCTTCCTTCGAAGTTGCTTCATGTCGTACTCGACAATACGGGCCGGCTTGCGGTTCCCAACCGCCTCGGGTTCTACTTCGAAGTCCTCTAACTGATCAGGTGAAATAGTCATATCTGAGTCGTGAACGAACTTCCTTAGTTGGGAAACATGAAATACGTTATGAACTCCCGTCATCTTCTCTGGTAAGTCAATTCTATATGCCAAATTCCCGACTAATTCAAGAACAGGGAATGGGCCAACAAACCTTGGTGCCAACTTGCCTCTCCTGCCAAATCGTATTACGCTCTTCAACGGAGAAATCTTGACAAACACCAAGTCGCCAACGGAGAATTTTAAGTCCCTTCGCCTCTTATCAGCATAACTCTTCTGCCTATCTTGGGCAACCTTCATTCGTTGTTGAATGGTCTTGATTTTATCTGAAGTTTCCCTCACCACATCTGGTCCAAGCATAAACTTCTCGCCAGTCTCTATCCAACATGATGGTGAGTTGCACGGTCTTCCATACAAAGCTTCAAATGGAGCCATACCGATACTGGATTGGTAACTATTATTATATGCAAACTCTACTAGATGCAAATGGTCATCCCATGATCCACCAAAATCCAATATACATGCTCTCAAGAGATCTTCCAAAATACGGTTCACCCTCTCCGTCTGACCGTCGGTCTGAGGATGATATGCGGTACTGAGATGTAACTCTGACCCTAGAGCCTCTTGTAAGCTCTTCCAAAACCCACTAGTAAACAACGGGTCTCGGTCGCTCACAATGCCTTTAGGTACTCCATGAAATCTCACTACCCACTTCATATACAATTCTGCTAACTTAGCTGCCGTTCTGGTCGATTTGACTGGTATAAACCTTGCACTTTTAGTCAGTCGATCTACAATTACCCAAATGCTGTCATATCCCGATCTAGTTCTTGGTAAACCATCGATGAAATCCATCGAGACTTGTTCCCATTTCCATTCGGGAATTTCTAAGGGCTGTAACAAACCACTAGGCTTCTTTTGCTCGGCTTTAACTAGCTGGCAATTCATGCACTTGGATATAAACTTCCCAACGTCTCTTTTCATTCCTTCCCAGTAGTAAGTCTGCTTCATATCTCGATACATCTTATTACCACCGGGGTGTATAGTCAACTTTGAGTGATGACATTCTCTAAGCACTTCATCCCTCAATCCATTGACATTGGGTACAACAAGCTTTCCATTCTTTCTAAGCCATCTATCTCGATCAAGCCCATACTTGTTCACCTCCTCATCGATACCCATCTCTAACTTGGAGATGATTTCCAATAGGTTAGGATCGTACCTCTGACTAGAGCCGATTCGTTCAATCAAAGTGGGTCTGATCGTCAAACTTGCTAACATTTCTGGATCCAATTCGCACTTTGGTCTGAAATCAAACCCCGCGATAAACTCCAGTTGCTTCCATTCAAGGAACATAGCCCCTAAGCTGGCATGTCTTCTACTCAATGCATCAGCCACCGCATTACCGTTTCCTGGTGTGTATGCGATGTCAAAATCATAGGAAGCTAAGAACTCTAACCATCTCTGCTGACGGAGATTTAAATCCTTCTGGGAGAATAGATACTTTAACGACTTATGATCTGTAAATAGCTCAAATCTTTCTCCCAAGAGATAGTGTCTCCACATCTTTAACGCGAACACGATCGCTGCCAATTCTAAATCATGGGTAGGGTATCTTCTCTCGTGCGGTTTCAATTGCCGACTTGCGTAAGCTACAACCCTACCGCCTTGCATCAATACAGCACCCAGTCCGGTACCACAGGCATCCGTGTATACCGTCATCTCTTCATCCCCCTTAGGAATGACTAACACTGGTGCGCTTGTCAACTTGTCCTTTAGGCTTTTAAATGCATTCTCGCACCTTTCATCTCAAATAAAAGCTTGATTCTTCTTGGTCAACTGGGTCAATGGTGCTGCTATCTTGGAGAAACCTTGGATAAACTTACGATAATATCCCGCTAACCCCAAGAAACTTCTTACATCTGTTGCATTCTTGGGCGTAGGCCAATCCTGTACCATAGCCACCTTCGCTGGGTCCACGGCAATACCACTCTCTGATACAACATGGCCCAAGAACCTCACTTCCCTCTTCCAGAAGTGACACTTAGAAAACTTTGCTTTCAATTGGTGTTTTCTCAACACCTCCATCGCTACTCTTAAATGTTCCTTGTGTTCTTCCTCTGTCCTCGAATAGACCAAAATATCATCGACGAACACAAGGACAAACTTATTCAACTGATCCCTGAATACCCTATTCATAAGATCCACAAAATATGCCGGGGCATTAGTCAGCCCAAATGGCATAACCAACCATTCATAAAATCCAGATGGCGTTCGAAATGCCGTTTTTGCTATACTCTCAGCTTCCACTCTAAGCTGATGAAAACCTGTCGCGAGATCCAACTGAGAAAATACTCTCGCGCCACTCAACTGATCAAACAAATCATCTATCCGCGGTAGAGGATACTTGTTCTTCCTCGTCACTTTATTTAACTCGCGGTAGTCTACACACAAACGAAGGGAACCATCCGCCTTGGTAGCAAACACAACTGGTGCTCCCCATTCAGAAACACTCCTTCTGATAAATCCCTTCTTCAAAAGATCGCTGACTTGCACCTCGAGCTCTCGCTGCTCCCTTGGTGCCATACGACGAAGTGGCATCACTATAGGCCTGGCATCCTTTACCAAATCAATACGAAACTCAATCTCTCGGTGTGGTGGGAGTCCGGTCACTTCTTCGAAAACATCCGGATACTGGCCAACCACGGGCAAACCTGACAACTCACTATGCGGAATGTCGAGGGAGTTTAGAAAACTAGCCAATACCCCCTTACTGGGTAGACCACCAAACACTATCCTCCGCCCATCATCCGCTCTAGCTGTCACCAACAAGCCCTCACAGTCTACCACCACCCCATATCTTTGGAGCCAATCTACTCCCAAAATAATGCCAAACCCAGTAAAGCCCAAAACAAAGCAATCACAAACAAACATGCATCCATGACTCGATAAGACCACATTACGACAAATCATGCTAAGGCTAGTCGAACCACCAATCGGGTTCGTCACTACTAAAGGTCTATCGACAATCTCGGGCTCCAATCCCAACCTATCTACCAGGTCACTAGATATGAAAGAACTGGAAGCTCCGGTATCAAACAAAACTCTAACAGGAACATCATAAACAGAAAGCATACCTTGAATGACGACATTCTTTCCCTTCTCCGCCGCAGTTGGGGCATTCGACGAAGAAGGAATAGCATTAAGAGCGTAGGCTTTCACCATTTGCTTTTCCTTAGGGGGCTGTGGACACTTGTCCTTGTGATGTCCCAATTGGCCATAATTGAAGCACTTCCTATCCGCTGGCTTGGCCCGACAATTACTAGCATAATGGCCCTTCTTACCACAGCTGAAGCACTCCACATCTTGCTTATTCTTTTTCTTCTGGCCATCCTTAGCCTGATTCTTCTTTCTCTTATTCTGGGAACCACCTTTGCCTCCACCACTAGCTTGTGACTTTGGCTCATCTGCGGATGCAACCTCGGTCTTCGGCTTAGGGTAGAGACTTTCTGACCTTAACGCTTTCCCCACAATCGATTCAAACGTCTCATCGATGTGGTTAATAAGTTTTTCCCCCAAGTACTGATCCAAACCAGTTATGAATTTCTCATTCTTTTTCTCGGCAGTATCAATAAGAGATAACCCGTACTTCGACAAAGTGTCAAATTCAGCAATATACTCCGAGACAGCTCTGCCATTCTGCTTGAGCTCCAAGAATTTCTTAAACAACATTGACTTCTGAGCAGCTGGGATGAACTTCTCACTAAAGCGAGCCTTAAACTGCTCCCAAGTAATCTGATCTTCGGGGGTAGCTGCCTTTATAGCATTCCACCAATTCATTGCCCGCCCTTGCAGCTGACGGGACGCTAGCTTTCTCTTCATCGCATCCTCGATACCCAAATCATCGAAAATACGTTCGCAACTATCCAACCAATCTTGAACATCCGTAGCCGACTCCGTTCCGTGGAACGGCTTCCCACCAAGACTAGTATAGTCCTTATTCAGCTTGGCGAAGTCGACTCTTGGCGCCTGCACTATTGGACCACCACCATTTCCACCATGGGGAGCTGCTCTCTGCACATCTCTAAGCATTTCTCTCATGAGGTCAGTAAACATCGTCCTCATGTCAGCAGCATTCCCATTATTGGCTCCCCTACCAGCACCTCTAGTATCTCGGCTCATCGTCAATCTGAAAAAGGAAACGATTAACGATTCCATAGTGGTGCTAGTGCAGTACGACTTCATCCTTATACTACTAACAGTATATATATATATATAGCTTTTTTAAAAAAAAACCAAAGTAATCACAAATACGCTCTCTCGTATACGTATATTATCTCTCCCTGATAACTTCCCTAGGTTAACTATGCAACTTAGAGCTCTGATACCAAGTGTGACGGCCCGTCTCGCACCAGCCTGCATTTCCTCCAAGAGTGCGCTGTACACATGTCCGACTAGCACAAGACGGTCGTCAAAAGAAAGGAAAGAAGGGAATGAACTAATCAGAGAACCTGTAGAATGTCTCACAGCGCATGGGATAAAATATAATAATAACATACTTGACATAAAACAGGTGAGACAGTGCATAAGCTGATAACTAATAATCAATGTCAACATCAAAGCAGCGGAAATCCAAATACAGCTTATTACAACTTTCCAAATTTACTGTCTCTAAGCAAAAAAAAAAAAAAAAGTAGAAGATACACCAACAATGCCCAAGCAGTGATCTTCAACAACACAGGGAGAGTATTATGAATATAGTACGTGGAAGCCTCCTGCTCGTCTTCGGATCATCTACCCGTGCATCACCAGCTAACCTGTCTCTAGTCTGCTCGTGTGAGCACCCAGAGTAATAAGAGGAGACATAAAACTCTGGGTCAGACATAAAGCCTGGTATGAGCGATAAGCATTTAAACAGAGTAATAACAGGTATACTAAACCATACCTGAACCTGGACCTGCAACCAAAGAGTTAGTACCACGTACCGTACAATGCTCTAAGGTGCCATAATAAATAGTGTAAGAATACGGGGGTGGGGTGTGCATGTCACAATGATAGCAAACAAATCATCCATAGCAACCATCCTCACCTCTCTAACTCAGTGCGTAAAGTGTACGACATCTACCACTTTGGAACACTAGACAAACTGAGGTAACGACGAATCCCGACTTGTAGAAACCCTGCTGTGACCAAGCCAAACTCTTGGAGTCATGACCAAACATTTCAATGACCCACTTCATTGGTCGTAGCCCTTGGTTCTACCGATGCCATAATGGCCCTGAATCCGCCTTCGCACCTCCTACCATAGTGGTCCAAAGCTATAGACGTCGATAACTCCTTAGCACGCGTCCCGCAGCAAAGCCCAACCATGAAGTGAACTCGTTGATTCCCATCTGAATCTTAAGCTCTAACTTCTCATTTGGACTTCCTTTGCATCTCGAGTTTGGTCGAATTGGAGTGGGTCTTCAGAAGAGTTATCGCGCATTAACAGTCCTAGAATTCTGTTCGGTTCGGTAGTCATCACCATCATCGGGTCGGGTCGGTAGTCCACTTTGGGTCGGGTCGGTGTCTCCCTCCGGGTCGGGTCGGTTTAGTGATTCTCCCCCTTCAGATATAGGTTCGGTTCGGGTGCCTCTGCTTGCGTTCAGTTAGGAGGTAGTTCATCCGATCTGATTTTTCCTGCTTGACTTATTTGCCTGCTCCGATCCGTCCTGTTCTCTTCCTCCGATCCGGTCTGCTCCCTTACTCCGATCCAATCTGCTCCATCGCTCCGATCCGATCTTCTGTCCAACTCCAACTCTAAGCAGTGGCCTTCCTTCCTGCCAAACTTCTTCCAGTGGCAAGTCCCCATCCAGTTCGGATTCCCTTGGTCAGTTCCCTAGTCCGATCCGACCCCTTTCTCCGATCCGAACCGGTTCGGAACCTGCACACTTCTGCAACTTTCCAGCGAGCTTTCTACGCCATTCGACGACGTTTTCGAGCAATTTAACTATTCTAATCAATCATGAAACATACCATAGAGTCATAGCAACATGTAATAGCAACCACAAACAGCAAACAACAATTTAAAAGAATCAAAATGAATCAAAAGTGGCTAAAACCTCACATTTGCCTATAATCCCTCTTAATCATGTTTAAGCATACGATTAGCAAAACACATCGAAATTAACCCAAATTTCTAATAGAGCCTTAAAACATTATTTTAGAATTTTAAGAATTTTTCCAGAATTTATTTACGTGTAAATTCGCTAATCTTCACTAATTACCCTTAATCACCGTAATTAGTGCAAAAACTATGCAAATCACTCACCTTGGCCACAAATGAAACACCAAATCTGAATTATCATCTGTTTGGGTCGAATTCCTATGTATAGCAGCAGCTTCAAGCTTGCTTTGTTGCTATTTGGCCTTGCTTTGATGTAGTTTAGGCTTAATCTTCACTAAAAATGTGTTTTGGAGTGGTTTTAGAGGATGGAGGCCATTACTAAGGTCTCAAGAAGGTTTGTGGCGGCTCAAAACTGAAATGAAAGTGATAACCTAACCCTAATCAGTCCTCCTATACCTCTAAACCCGAAATTCCCCTTGGGCCTAGCTGCTAATCACCCGGTTAAGCCCAATTAAGCTGTTTTTCACCATCTGAAACTTGTTTCAGCCATATCTCCCAAACGGTAAGTCCGTTTGGCTATTGTGACCACTCTACGGAAAGAGAAACCATCATCCGAAGCCAGTGGAAGTGGTTTCAGGTCAAAATTCCTTTCCAGTCAAAAGTTATGGCCAAAACAGTGCCAAATAGGGGTAAAATGGTCATTTAGAAATCGGGAAAAATCATGAACATGGGAAATGACCCCAATAGTCGTCCCCCAAAGTTACATGACCATACGACTTCGTATGTGAAAGAAATAAATATTCTACGATCCTATGATGCGTAGAATGCGGGTCGTTACATCGCGTATAGATTGGAATTACTCGAGAAGATGTCGAGTGTGCATAATATTTTCCATGTGTCGTTTCTATGGAAATGTATGCATGATTCGAATGCAGTTGTATCTCCAAAACAGTACGAAGACATAGAATTCAGGTTCGTAGTTATGATACCTCATAAGCCGCTTCGCGTTGTGGGGAATGACATGAAACAACTTAGGAGAAGACAGTTAAGCTAGTCAATGTACAACGGAGTGAGGATGATGACTGTTGTACGTGTGGGAAGGAAAAGAGTATGAAGACGACCCATCCAAAACTCTTCGTCGGTATGACCCATAAGTGTAGTGTCATTCTTACCTTGTTGTTACTTGTACCATTGTTGTGTTATTGTTTTTGTTGATTATTGTTATTAGAATTCCACGTGCTAGGATAAGGCTATGGATGTAGCTTGATGTATGCTAGTTTGGATGGTAAAATGGTTGTTTATGGATGACAGGCATGCGAAATTGATTTGTTGCATATGTCTATTGGGATTTCGGGGGCGAAATTCCTAAAGGGGGGAGAATGTAACAACCCGAATTTTACGTATTGGAGGATCATAAAATATTTTTATTTTATTCCCTGAGGTTTGGATCATTCTCATATTTTGATATGTAGTTTAAGGGGATGTGAGACACGTCCATAATATTTACCAATTTTATCTGTGATCATTTTACCCCTGTCAGTCTTGTGCAGGGAATAACTTTTGACTGGAATCGAATCTGGTGCTAACATCGGACTCATTGGGAAGGAAATGGTGTTACCAATTCTATAGAGTGGTCACATTAATGATTTGGCTTAGCGGTTTTGAAGAAATCGTTGTTTTTGTGTTTCACAATTTTTGTTCGGGTTTTTAGAGCCGTTGATGTGCTGATTTGAGGAGGCCCATTAGTGGGCTGGTGGGAGGCTATAAGTAGGGAGTTAGAGGCAAAGAGAGAGGGTTACTTTTCTTTGTTCTCTCATTTGGTTGAGCTCTTGATCCTCCTTGCTCAGTCAAATACACCTTTCCATCATTAAAATTCTAGATCTACATAAGAGAATCGAAGATCTACATCGTTTGAAGCTAGATATACGTCACATGAAGAGAGATCACATCAAATCAATAGGTTTAAAGCATATTCTTTGATGTCCGGATTGAGAATTTAGCGATTTCGAGTTAATTCGAAGAATTAGCGAGTGATAAGCATCTCTCACGCAGATTCAATCAAATATATGGGTCGTTTGATCTTGTGTTCATCATTTCAAATTTTTTCATATAGATCTTATTGATGTAATTGTGAATTTAATTCAAATCACCATAGGATCTAATCTAGCAACTTATAAATGGGAATTTCATATGTTAATTCTATGTTTAGATCTATTTATTGATTTGATCATTTATTGAATCGTTGTTTTAATGTTTGTTGATTATTGCCTGAATGAATGGTTGATTTATTAATCGGTGGTGTTTGAGATTGATCGATGGTGTTTAAGATTGATCGGTGATGTTTTCATATCATGGATTGAGCGAAATGTTATAGATCATGCAATTTTCCTTGGATCTGGCAGTTCTCATTGCATGGATCGTGCGAAATGGTATGGGTCGTGCAATTTGCTTAGATCTGGCAATTTCCATAGCATGGATCATGCGAAATGCTATGGATCGTGCAATTCCCTTGGATCTGGCAGTTTTTATAGCATGGATCGTGCGAAATGCTATGGATTGTGCTAAATGTCAAAGTACTAAGTGCCAAGGTATCAAGTGCCAGAGTACCATACATGCCGCACATGGTAAAATTAGTGATTTTCCTAGGTGCACGTTGGGGATTTACACTGTTTTCACAATACCAAGTGCCAGAGTACTAAATGACAATGCCAAGTGCCAGGGAGTGCCAGAATTGAACCAGGACATAAAATAGCATTCCACATGTTTTGCATAGTTTTCACACCAGATTGAGGCAGAAGTGAACTAGGAGATATAATAGCATTCTAGAAACGCTACAAAAGGCTATTTTGACATTGTGGCCAGTTTATCATAGAGAAAATGTTGAAAATGCTATGAAATGCAGTTTCGACTAAATAAAGCTTTTTTTGAGTCGATGACGGTTATAGCTTCGATGTGAATTCAAACAGGAATGTTCGAAGTATTGTAATGCGTTCGTTGATCGTTGAAATGCAACGAATGTGAAGATGACTCAAAGTGATGAGCTGACAGATAATGGTTGTCGTAGGTTCTAGCGGGCTTAAAGCAAGGGTATAATAGAGACATCTAAAAGACTGGTTGTATGGTCGAGTACCCTGTGTATCGTTGTAAGGCCTAGATACATTTCGTTGAAAGGCATATGGATTTTTTTCTAGAATCGGTGTTTATCATTAGCCCTTGACAGAGGATGGCAAGGTGTTTAGTCGGTCATACAATTAACAATGGTTTCAAAGAAGGATTGGCGGTGATAGCCCGAGTTAATCATGAATGTTGGTTATTTTGCTCTTACCATCTTACGTAGATTGTCTGACGTCGAAGGAGATGTTTCTTGGTGCTTGTATGATGTTGGTTTAGGCCTTCGGGGCTTGTGCTTGGGGAGTGTCAATCTCGATAGGATAGATTACGTGAGATATAACCAGTTGCTTTGTTTGCTATTGCTTGGTCATTCTTGATTACCATGAATGAATGGTTGTTCTAATTGTTATGGATGTATGGTTGAAATGTTTGTTTGTAAAGGCTATCACCGTCTGATGTAGGGAAGAAGGGGTTGAGTTTTTCGCTGGTATTATCGTAGATTGGTTTGTTAGTCTAACTATTCTCATGTATTTTATTGATGATGTTAAATAGTGTTTTTATCGCTTACTAAGACTGTTGTCTGACTCAAGGCTTTATGTTTCCCTCTTATTACCTAGTGATGTTCTTCTGGTTTTGGATGGGCAGACCAAGTAACAGGTTATAGGTAGGATAGCTTAGTGAGGCGAGGATGCTGTGTGGTGGAGAGCATGAGGCTGGCGTATTACTTTTTACTATATAGTATCTGTTGTTTTCCATTGTGTGATGATTGACTCTGAGTGTTGTTGTGAGGTGAATTTGTACACACTTATGTTGTAATCCAAAGATATATGGGTATCTTTCTAGTTGTTATGAAAGTTCAAGTTTTTGCTCAAGTATGTTTCACTATATTGCCTATTGTATATATTCTACTATATTTTATCCTTGCGTTGTGAGTTATACGACAGACTCCGTGTGTGTTATCTTACCTTGATGATCATCTATATCTTCCTAGCACATCTTTCAGCGCATTATTTCCCTTGTTAAGTGCGGGAATTATGGGCAGTCGTCACATGAATGATGTCTGTTTTGCTTATATTGTCTTGTGTGGATTATTCAATGTCGAAGGAGATATCTCTTGGGTGCTTGTCATATGTTTGGTTTAGGCCTTCGATGCTTGTGCTTGGGGGATGTCGAGATCGATTAGGATGGTCTGTGCTTGATAACTGTTTTCCATGAATGTATTGTTGTTCGTAATGCTTGTTTGTAAAGTATATCACTGTCGGGTGTGGGGAAGACAGGTTTGGCTTCTTCTTTGGTGTTTGGTAGATTGGTTGGTTAATCTACCTATTCTCATACACTTTATTGATGATGTTAGATAGTTATTTTATTGCTTACTAAGACTGTTGTCCGACTCAAGGTTTTATGTTTCCCTCTTATTACCTTGGCTTGTTCATCTGGTTTTGGATGGGCAGACTGAGTTGTAGGTTACAAATAGTAGAGCTTAATGAGGTGAGAATGCAGAGCGATAACGAGCAGGAGGCTTGAATATCAGTTTATCTACTATCTAGTATTGGATGCTTCCACTGTTATGATTGGTGTTTTCTCCGAGTGTTGTAGTGAGGCAAATTTGTACTAACAATTATGTTGTAATCCATGGGTGTATGGACATTCTTTCTATTTGTTATGAAAGTTAAAATTTCCCTTGGATATGCTTCACTGTTATAGCTTATTGTATATGGTCTATTATATTTTATCCTTGCGTTGTGAGTTATATGACAGGTCTCTCTTGTGTTATCTTACTCTAATGATCGTCCACAGCTGCCTAGCATGTCTTTCAGCGCATTATTTCCCCTTGTTAAGTGCAAGAGTTGTGGATGGTCGTCAATTTGGGATCAGAGCTCTGGTTATTGGTTTTAACAAAAGTTCAGGTACATAGTCACGTATCAGAGACATACTTGTAGATATATGGTGGATGCTTTTTGTAACGACCCGCATTCTACGCATCATAGGATCGTAGAATATTTATTTCTTTCACATATGAAGTTGTATGGTCATGTAACTTTGGGAGACGACTATTGGGGTCATTTCCCATGTTCATGATTTTTCCCGATTTTTAAATGACCATTTTACCCCTAGTTGGTACTGTTTTGGCCATAACTCTTGACTGGAAAGGAATTTTGACTTGAAACCACTTCCATTGGCTCCGGATGATGGTTTACAATTCCGTAGAGAGGTCACATTAGCCAAACGGACTCACCGTTCGAGAGATATGGCTGAAACAAGTTTCAGATAGTGAAAAACAGCTTAATTGGGCTTAACCGGGTGATTAACAGCTAGGCCCAATGGGGGATTTCGGGATTAGGGTTATGAGGAGGCTGAAATCAGTTAGAGAACGATCTTATCCTCATTTTCCAGCCGCCACTTTCATTCTTGAACCCTAACAATGGCTGCCAACATCTAGAAACAACCCCAAATCGCTTTCTAATTAAGTTTTGGCTTAATCTACATCAAATTAAGGAGAGAAAACATGAAAGCAAGGTTAGAGCTGCTGTTAGACGTCAGTATTCACCCAAATCACCGAGGTTTCAGTTCTGAGAATTTTATTTGTGGCTAAGGTGAGTGATTTGCGTTGTTTTTCACTAATTACGGCTAATTATGGTAATTAGCAAAGATTAGCGAAATTATGGCTCAGAAAAATCTAGAAAAATTCCTAAAATTCTAAAACATCATTATATGCCTTTGATATGAATTTGGGTTAATTTCGACCAATTTTTCTAATCTCGGAATTTAGGGGATTAAGGAGTGATTAGTGATAATTAGAGAAATTATGCATGTTAAAAATCTGGAAAAATATTTATAAATTGCTAAATATTATTTTAGACCTCTGTTAGAAAATTTGGCTGATTTGGTTAAGTTTTGTTAATCCTATGCTTAGTTGTTCTTAAACATGATTTAGGGGAAAACATGGGTTTTGGGTACATTTGATCCATATTGTTATGATTAAATTGTTGTTTTGGTGTTTATGGTTGATTATACATGTTGCTACTACTGTTTGGTATGACCTATGATTGCATTATAAAGTTAGAATGGTTGAAAACGCCGTCGAGAGGCGAAAATAGTTTGCTGAAATGGTGCAGGTTTTCTTCGGGTCGAGTTAGACCGACCAGAGGAGGGTTTTGACCGACCGACCCGAGCTCACGACCGACCCGAATAGAAGGACGGCATCACGACTGACCCTGTATGAAGTGTTCGACCGACTAGGGAGACCGACCAGGCTGGGAAAGACCGACCACTATGCGATGCTCGACCGACCCCATACGATGATGTAGTATGACCGACCAGGGATGGTGAAGTACGACCGACCAGGAATGGTGAAGTGTTCGACCGACCAGGGGGAAATACCGACCGACCAGGGTAGAGATGATGAAAACCGACTAGAATGAAAGGTTCTTGACCGACCGACCCGATCCAGTATTGAGCAATAAACCGAGATGCAAAGGTAGTCCAATATGGGAAGTTAGAGCTCAGGATTCTGTTGGGAACCGATGAGTTCACTTCTTGGTTGGGCTTTACTGCGGGACGTGTGCAAAGGGGTTGTCGATGTCTGTAGCTTTGAATCACTATGTGTAGGGAGTACGTGAATGGATTCACGGCCATAGTGGCCTAGCTACGACTAAAGGGGCTATAGACCAATGAAGTGGGGTCATTTGTAAAGGTTTGGTCATGACTCCATGTGGTAAGCTTGGTAGTAGCAGTAGTTGTACAAGTCGAACTCCGTCACTACTTCGATGAGTCTATTGATTGACAGTGGTAGACATCGTATGCTTTACGCACTGAGTGAGAGATGTGAGGATGATTGTTATGCTTGATTTGTTTGCCACCATTATGACATACACACCCCACCCCCTTATTCTTTACACTATCTGTTATGGCACCTTAGAGTATTGTACGGTATATAGTGCAAACTCTTTGGTTGCAGGTCCAGGTTCAGGTATGGTTTAGTATACCTGTTATTGTTCTGTTTAGATGCTTATCGCTCATACCAGGCTTTATGTCTGACCCAGAGTTTTATGTCTCCTCTTATTACTCTGGGTGCTCACACGAGCAGACTAGAGACAGGTTAGCTAGTGATGCACGGGTAGATGATCCGGAGACGAGTAGGAGGCTTCCACGTATGATATATATATAGTACTCTCCCTCTGTTGTTGAAGATCACTGCTTGGGCATTAGTAGTGCATCTTCTACTTTGGCTTTCTTTTGTTTTAGAGACAGTAAATTTTGGGAAGTTGTAATAAGCTGTACTTGGGTTTCCGTTGCTCTGATGTTGATGTCGGTTTTAGTTATCAGCTTATGTACTGTCTCACCTGTTTTATGTCAAGTATATTATTATTATATTTTGTCCATGCGCTGTGAGACATTCTACAGGTTCCTCGTTAGTTAATTCTCTTCTTTCCTTTCCTTCTGACGATCCGTCCTATGCTAACTGGACATGTGTACAGCGCACTTTTGGAGTAAATGTCGGTTGGTGCGGGGCGGGCCGTCACATTTGGTATTAGAACTCTAGGTTGCATAGTTAACCTAGGGAAAGACACTAGGGAGAGATAGTACATATATGAGAGAGAGTATTTGTGGTTACTTTGGTTTCCAAAAGCTATATATGTATATACTATTAGTAGTATAAGAATGAAGTCGTACCGCACTAGCACCACTATGGGGTCGTTAATCGTTTCCTTTTTTCAGATTGACGATGAGCCGATATGCTAGAGGTGCTGGTAGGGGAGCCAATAATGGGAACGCTGCTGACATGAGGGCGATGTTTACTGACCTCATGAGAGACATGCTTAGGGAGGTGCAAGGGGCAGTGTAACAACTCGTATTTCGATAACATGTTAAAACGAGAATCAAGGCAGAATTTAATTTTAAATTCTGAATCAAGTAAAACGGGCTATGCCATTGCGTTCGTCTCGGAAAAATACGCGAAATAGAGTCCGAAATTTTGTAAATCGGAGTCCGTATTACCCGGTTAAGGCCCAAAGAAGTTTTCGGGAAATTTGAATTTCGAAACATGCAGAGATGGGGCCAGGCGGGAAAATTCCCGCCCAGACAAGTCGACTTGGCTGTCGACAGGGCTGTCGACTTGCAAGTCGACAGGCATGTCGACAAGTAAGTCGACATGGCTGTCGACTTGCCCTGTCGGCTGATTCTGGCCTGGTGCACCTATTTTCTATCTTGGCTAGGTTTTTGGGCCTGGTTTGAAATCTGACGGTTCAGGTTGGTCCTAGGGTTAATCTAAGGGCCTAAAACTATCCTAATCTCTATAAAAAGACCCTAAACCTACCCCTAAACCCTCACTATTCACTCATGTAACTAAACTATGGCCAAATTTCTACTCTCATGGCCTCCACTCAACTATCCTAGCCTCCACTTCATTCCTATGAGAGGTTTCTTGATCATGAGGGTATTAGAGAGTCCCTATGTTAGTATGAGAGCTTCTCAAGTTGATTCCAAGGCAAAAGCTTTGATCTTTGTTCATAAAGATGGTGTTTTTGTTGATTTGGAGCATCCATCTTTGGGTTTTTGGGTGATGGCATGCATAGGCTTCATCACAAGCTTTAGTTTAATCGATTTAGGCCTTCATAGCAATGTAAGCCCTTCCCTACTCTTAGATATTAACTATGAAGTTAAATGTTCATGTTGCAAGTTTGGGTTTGATCATTGAGAATGATATATGCTATCATGTCATGCAAGTCTATGAAGTCATTAGCTTGATCTTATGAGCAAAAAGCCACAACCTTTATGTTGAAATGTTGCATTATGCAACATGAGAATCTTCATAATCATTATGTCAACTTGCATATGAAGTCATAATCCTTATATGATGATATATGCGAGTTTCTAGCCATCATTCCATGTCTTTTGTCACCATGATTCGCTTATGTACCAAGTTTGGGTTTATGCATGTTTTTGAGGCTTAAGAATGTAACATGCAAGCTAATGAACACATTTGTGCCTCATTTGCCACCATGATTAACTTGTGGCTTAATACCCATTTTTGTCATTCCTTTGCCAAGTCTCTTCTTTTAATCCATCACATTGTTGCGAACGTATATGCTAGTTTAAAAAGCGTTGGGGTCACATTATGGGGAAACATAATGACATGAATATGACTTGGGTAAATAGGTATAAACATGACAACATGTAACGTTAAATATGACGTGTGTTTATACTTGAAAACATGACTTGAAATATAACATGGAAGTTGACATGTAAGTATGCATAAAAACATAAGCTTGGGAATTTACCTATTAAGTTAGGTCTACCCATTGGGAATTTACCTATTAAGTTAGGTCTACCCAATTGCTTGAAAACTTGACTATGAACATGACACTAGACTAAACATGAAAGTGGCCAACTCGAGGTTGGGTTGAGTTTGCAACGTAAAACTACCCGGAACCGACCGGCCTAACTAGTAGTTGCAAACAATAAGACCCAATGTGAGAAGTTGGTCATGTTGTGCTTGAACCCGAGGTTAGACCAAGTTGTGGTGTAAAGCTACCCGGAACCGACCGGCTTAACTAGTAACCACAACAAAGTCTAATGTGAGAGGTTGGGGTGCATTAAGTAACTAATGCCACATGATAGGGTTAAGTTAATTTGATTAATGACTCTTAACCAAATATGACATGGGTAAATGGGTTAAGTAAATTGGTTAGGCTAATGATACTTAACAAAACATGACAAGGTTGGGTAGGTTAAGTGATTTGATTTGCCTAATGACGCTTAACCATTTTTATACGACTAGTGGACGGGGATTAAGTTAACCAACACTTAATCAATCCAACATGATAATTTGGCAAGGTTAAGTAAGTTTTCTTAATGACACTTAACCATACAAGATGATTAGGGGATGGGGTTAAGTAATTTACGCTTAACTAATCCGACACGGTAATTAGATGGGGTTAAGTAATCCACACTTAACTAATCTAACCACGGTAATTCGATGGGGTTAAGTTAAACACTTAACCAATTTAAACTCGGTAATTCAATGAGGTTAAGTAACCAATACTTAACCAACTTAACGTGATAATTTAATGGGGTTAAGCAACTTATACTTAAGCAATTATACATGATGATTTGATGGGGTTAAGTAACTTACACTTAACCAATCTAATACGCGGACCTGATAAGGTTAAGTCACAAGACCTTTTTAGAATATACTTAACCATTGTAGTACGATTAGAGGATGGGGTTAAGCCAACCTATACTTAACCAATCCGACTCGATAATTTGATGGGATTAAGATAGTCTATGCTTAATCGATCTAGCAAGATAATCCGATAGGATTAAGGTAAGCTAGTACTTGACCAATTTGACTTGATAGGGTTAAGTCATGAGCCTTTGGGTACACTTAACCAACTTGTGGGACTAAGTCTTGAACTTAAATACTTAGCCAATCTTTGACGTGATTCGTGGGCGGGTTAAGTCATGGACTTGAATGATAACACTTAACCCAATAGACAAACCCTAGCTAGAAGAACTAGGTAGAAAACCGTGGTTAATCAAGGATAACGGGAAAGGAAGCTAATTGGTAAACCTTAGTTAAGGGTAACTAAGTAATAATTCTTAGCTAAGGACATAGGACTAATTCTCAAAACGATGAGTAACCTGATACGGTAGGTCATCGCTTAGTATACGAGGGGGAGCAAGTTATCTGACTTGGATAAAAGCTCCAGCGCACTGGGTGCCGAAGTGGAAGCTTCGGGGGACGTGAGGATATTCTTGGGATCCCTCTGTGGGCTGCCAGGTAATTATACTAGGCCCATGAGAGGTTAAGGTCTGCGTTAGAAGGACCAAGAGTATGCCTCGGTTGCTATGCGAGCAACCTAAAGACAAGGATGGATTAGCGTGGAGTCGACGATTCTTGTTTTTGCCCTGGATAGCGCATCGCCGACTACCTACCATCTTTAGTCAATCGTGTACGTGCGGAAAGGCAGGGAACCCCCAACAGACCATGTGCTTGCTATCGAGTCATGGGTGAGGTTGGCCCGTAGGAAAGTGGGCTATAGTGGGGCCGTGGAGTGGTTCTTATACATGATTTTTCTTGGATTGCCTTTCAGTAGTTGAGGGAGGGGTCACGTCGGACCATAGCCACGGGTACAAAAACAGACCTTGATATCTGCATCGGCAAACGATTTAAAGCTCCCGACCGAGTTCCGTATTTCTTGATTTGCCCTGGCACGGAACTCGGATGGCACATTGGGGAACATGTGCATCTAGACATGGAAAACGATTCACGATACACACGTGGGATCAAGGGCGCGGTTGACGGGTGGCGTAATCCCTAGTGGTCCTAGGTGGCCAAGACCCAAACCGAGACACGGAAACGTTCATTAGGTAGCATAATCCCTAGCGGCCCTTGGTGGCATAAATCCTAAGTGGACGCGCGATAGTTCATGGTAGGGAAACACAACTAGATCAAGGGTTGCAGTCCAAAACAACTTCAAGGATAAAACGTTTACATGGGAAAGTCCGTACGGCCTATGGCAAAGGACTGAACTTATTCATGGAAAGAAACATACGAGTTGGGAAAACCTACATATGTTATATGTTAGGTTGGCATGGACCATTCCATGACATTGGGCAAGGGACATTCATAGTTAACACATGGCGCGGGTGGGGATACTAGTACGAGAGGTGCAGAGCAAATATACATGTTAGAACCAGAGCGGGTATACAGGATAGATGCCATGGGACGTTATATGCAATAGATATCTTGGGATATTATACTTGATAGAAACCTGACAATGTGATACCTTGTTTTATCTTGACATCGTAGTTTATCGCGACACCCTAGTTCATCTGAGTTCAGTAGTTCATCCTGTTATTTTGATTTAATTGACCTATCTTGTTATCATGCTTATGTTCATCTCAGCTTCTCATGTCAGTTAACTTTACTAGTTTTTATACTAATAGTAGATAGGGCTTACTCAGTCTTTTTGACTGACCCGTTTTGTTTCGCCTCTTTTCTTCCGTTTCCCCCCTAGGTTACAGGGAGGAAATACTGTTGTTTAGTTCGGACTTCTTCTGCTTGAAGGTCATCATGGATGGCTTGGACTTTTCTTGGCTAATGGCTACTTTACTGTTTTTACTTGGGGAATAATTTATGAAAATGTCTTTATGCTTCTTTACTATTGCAAGACAGGTTTTGATGTACTCTGATGTAAAAGGCTTTAGACCTTATTTATTCATGTTATGAAAGTTTGATTTTACTTCCACTATTTTATATGTTCTGTCTTGTGATATTTCTGTGCATGTTTACCAATAATGCCCCTCCAAAGCTAGTGCATTCCTTTGCGAGTGACCCTAGCGGAGGCGGGGTGTTACATTTGGTATCAGAGCAGAAGGTTACCAGACTGGGCAGAAGTTTTTAAAACCTTCTGAAAACTAATTGGAAAACCGTTTATAAAGAAGCATTTTTCAAGAAAAGTTTGTTTTAAAAAGGCTATTCCCCAAAAGCCATTAGCACCATTCTTTGATTCCTTGATTGAATCTCATTTCTTTTCTTTCCTCCATCCGTGGTCACAGTAGTTCTCACTGTGACTAATCTTTGTCTAGCCACGTAGGTGTTTCCTGTACGATGGAGGTGGTTCTCGAGAGACCCATTGCCGTAAAGGATAATAAAGAGCAAGGGTAAAGGATACGAGTTTAAGGATGAGCAACTTGATGGTATGGCTCAACCCAGAATGAGAGAGAAAGATGAACAATGAAACCCATAACAAGAGAGTACCTTTGGCATGGTGAAACGGGGCGGATAGTTAAGTATCATGGGACAAGGACAAGATCATCGGGAGGGCAGTAGTATGCTCTCATTTCTAGGGTACCTCGGAAGGAGGGCAACGATCTGGTTAAAGGTTTAGCTTTTCTTCTCTACCATCCCGTTAGGACTTTGGTTCGATCATCATATCATTTAAGTCTGCTTCGATAGTTGAGTCTCTGCACCTTAAGTACTAGCGTAATAGAGAATCCCATTTTTGTCTCAAGTCCTGTGGAGAATCGGTCCATTTATTCATGACTTGTTTTGGATTTGAGAATGACATGCCTCGGTTATGGATGGATTCTAGGGATGAAGTGGTTATCCAGTAAGGGGTGCCACTCTCGGTTTAGATAGAAGGGTAGTTAGACTCTTGACTAGCCTTGGTAATACCCTCGAAGTCTCGTGTAACCTTTTGGGTTCGGTCATGATTAGTTACTTAGAATCCCTTGATGCTTTTATTTGAAATTTGAAGCCCGATCAAATGGGTTCGCCGATAAGACGGATGGTTTATTTCACTTATGCATGGGTTATGGAAATCACCCTAGTAAGTGCACTTGATAACCCGGTTGGCATCTGTTTACTTTCAAGAGAAAGTTCTACTACGTGGAATACCTTATGGTACGAGGTCCGAGATTCACTAGTGAATTTTGGAAAGCTTGCATGAGATCATGAGTACGCAGTCATGTTTGCGTCAAGTATTCTAGAAAAAAAAGGGGGATAAGTGCAAGTGGAACGAGAGGCGACGAAGAAATGAGTTCCAGCTCATGTTATGGAAACAGGAAATAAGAAGCTACGAAATCGCAAAGACGGTCAAGGCACAATGGAATTGAGCTCAAGGAAGTACGACTTTGATGGTCAAAGACTAGATGCGCGCATGATATCTCTTTTTGGGAGTGTATCCTTGATCCCTGTTTTCTGTAGAGCTTACTTGTAGGCTATCTTTTGTGGACATCCTCTCGGTCCTATTTCCTGTTACAAACCCCATAAGGAGTTTTGTCTTGTTTATCTTCTCGACCCTGTTTCAGGGAATCCTAGGTAGAACCCTATGGATGTAAACATGTATTTGAAACATGTTATGATTGATATGGTTGCAAGTGGTTGCAAGTGGTTGCTCGTGGATGCGCGAATACACATTAGATACTAGCTCGACTCGGTCACATTTCATATTGCATATGCACGAGTATTTATACTTGTTTATGGATGAAATCGAATGTGTTATCATGCGGTTGTTGCATATGAATGAATGATTGTGCACGCATATAGTATCTATATGGCTAGGACTATTTGCATACATGTTGGATTCATGGCACTATACATATTTTTGCATTAGAAAGATTATTCAGGCCTGATCATTAGCATTAGCTAAGGAACATGTACACACACGTTTTGCATATATTCATATAGCATTAGAAATCATCTAAGGACAATGATTGCTTGTGGATGATGTTTTGAGTAGATGGATGATGGATGGTAGGATATGTTCTTCCTAACTTGGAGATTTCGGGGACGAAATCCAAAAAGGTGGGGAGAATGTAACAACTCGTATTTCGATAACATGTTAAAACGAGAATCAAGGCAGAATTTAATTTTAAATTCTGAATCAAGTAAAACGGGCTATGCCATTGCGTTCGTCTCGGAAAAATACGCGAAATAGAGTCCAAAATTTTGTAAATCGGAGTCCGTATGACCCGGTTAAGGCCCAAAGAAGTTTTCGGGAAATTTGAATTTCGAAACATGCAGAGATGGGGCCAGGCGGGAAAATTCCCGCCCAGACAAGTCGACTTGGCTGTCGACAGGGCTGTCGACTTGCAAGTCGACAGGCATGTCGACAGGTAAGTCGACAGGGCTGTCGACTTGCCCTGTCGGCTGATTCTGGCCTGGTGCACCTATTTTCTATCTTGGCTAGGTTTTTGGGCCTGGTTTGAAATCTGACGGTTCAGGTTGGTCCTAGGGTTAATCTAAGGGCCTAAAACTATCCTAATCTCTATAAAAAGACCCTAAACCTACCCCTAAACCCTCACTATTCACTCATGTAACTAAACTATGGCCAAATTTCTACTCTCATGGCCTCCACTCAACTATCCTAGCCTCCACTTCATTCCTATGAGAGGTTTCTTGATCATGAGGGTATTAGAGAGTCCCTATGTTAGTATGAGAGCTTCTTAAGTTGATTCCAAGGCAAAAGCTTTGATCTTTGTTCATAAAGATGGTGTTTTTGTTGATTTGGAGCATCCATCTTTGGGTTTTTGGGTGATGGCATGCATAGGCTTCATCACAAGCTTTAGTTTAATCGATTTAGGCCTACATAGCAATGTAAGCCCTTCCCTACTCTTAGATATTAACTATGAAGTTAAATGTTCATGTTGCAAGTTTGGGTTTGATCATTGAGAATGATATATGCTATCATGTCATGCAAGTCTATGAAGTCATTAGCTTGATCTTATGAGCAAAAAGCCACAACCTTTATGTTGAAATGTTGCATTATACAACATGAGAATCTTCATAATCATTATGTCAACTTGCATATGAAGTCAGAATCCTTATATGATGATATATGCGAGTTTCTAGCCATCATTCCATGTCTTTTGTCACCATGATTCGCTTATGTACCAAGTTTGGGTTTATGCATGTTTTTGAGGCTTAAGAATGTAACATGCAAGCTAATGAACACATTTGTGCCTCATTTGCCACCATGATTAACTTGTGGCTTAATACCCATTTTTGTCATTCCTTTGCCAAGTCTCTTCTTTTAATCCATCACGTTGTTGCGAACGTATATGCTAGTTTAAAAAGCGTTGGGGTCACATTATGGGGAAACATAATGACATGAATATGACTTGGGTAAATGGGTATAAACATGACAACATGTAACGTTAAATATGACGTGTGTTTATACTTGAAAACATGACTTGAAATATAACATGGAAGTTGACATGTAAGTATGCATAAAAACATAAGCTTGGGAATTTACCTATTAAGTTAGGTCTACCCATTGGGAATTTACCTATTAAGTTAGGTCTACCCAGTTGCTTGAAAACTTGACTATGAACATGACACTAGACTAAACATGAAAGTGGCCAACTCGAGGTTGGGTTGAGTTTGCAACGTAAAACTACCCGGAACCGACCGGCCTAACTAGTAGTTGCAAACAATAAGACCCAATGTGAGAAGTTGGTCATGTTGTGCTTGAACCCGAGGTTAGACCAAGTTGTGGTGTAAAGCTACCCGGAACCGACCGGCTTAACTAGTAACCACAACAAAGTCTAATGTGAGAGGTTGGGGTGCATTAAGTAATTAATGCCACATGATAGGGTTAAGTTAATTTGATTAATGACTCTTAACCAAATATGACATGGGTAAATGGGTTAAGTAAATTGGTTAGGCTAATGATGCTTAACAAAACATGACAAGGTTGGGTAGGTTAAGTGATTTGATTTGCCTAATGACGCTTAACCATTTTTATACGACTAGTGGACGGGGATTAAGTTAACCAACACTTAATCAATCCAACATGATAATTTGGCAAGGTTAAGTAAGTTTTCTTAATGACACTTAACCATACAAGATGATTAGGGGATGGGGTTAAGTAATTTACGCTTAACTAATCCGACACGGTAATTAGATGGGGTTAAATAATCCACACTTAACTAATCTAACCACGGTAATTCGATGGGGTTAAGTTAAACACTTAACCAATTTAAACTCGGTAATTCAATGAGGTTAAGTAACCAATACTTAACCAACTTAACGTGATAATTTAATGGGGTTAAGCAACTTATACTTAACCAATTATACATGATGATTTGATGGGGTTAAGTAACTTACACTTAACCAATCTAATACGCGGAACTGATAAGGTTAAGTCACAAGACCTTTTTAGAATATACTTAACCATTGTAGTACGATTAGAGGATGGGGTTAAGCCAACCTATACTTAACCAATCCGACTCGATAATTTGATGGGATTAAGATAATCTATGCTTAATCGATCTAGCAAGATAATCCGATAGGATTAAGGTAAGCTAGTACTTGACCAATTTGACTTGATAGGGTTAAGTCATGAGCCTCTGGGTACACTTAACCAACTTGTGGGACTAAGTCTTGAACTTAAATACTTAGCCAATCTTTGACGTGATTCGTGGGCGGGTTAAGTCATGGACTTGAATGATAACACTTAACTCAATAGACAAACCCTAGCTAGAAGAACTAGGTAGAAAACCGTGGTTAATCAAGGATAACGGGAAAGGAAGCTAAGTGGTAAACCTTAGTTAAGGGTAACTAAGTAATAATTCTTAGCTAAGGACATAGGACTAATTCTCAAAACGATGAGTAACCTGATACGGTAGGTCATCTCTTAGTATACGAGGGGGAGCAAGTTATCTGACTTGGATAAAAGCTCCAGCGCACTGGGTGCCGAAGTGGAAGCTTCGGGGGACGTGAGGATATTCTTGGGCTCCCTCTGTGGGCTGCCAGGTAATTATACTAGGCCCATGAGAGGTTAAGGTCTGCGTTAGAAGGACCAAGAGTATGCCTTGGTTGCTATGCGAGCAACCTAAAGACTGGGATGGATTAGCGTGGAGTCGACGATTCATGTTTTTGCCCTGGATAGCGCATCGCCGACTACCTACCATCTTTAGTCAATCGTGTACGTGCGGAAAGGTAGGGAACCCCCAACAGACCATGTGCTTGCTATCGAGTCATGGGTGAGGTTGGCCCGTAGGAAAGTGGGCTATAGTGGGGCCGTGGAGTGGTTCTTATACATGATTTTTCTTGGATTGCCTTTCAGTAGTTGAGGGAGGGGTCACGTGGGACCATAGCCACGGGTACAAAAACAGACCTTGATATCTGCATCGGCAAACGATTTAAAGCTCCCGACCGAGTTCCGTATTTCTTGATTTGCCCTGGCACGGAACTCGGATGGCACATTGGGGAACATGTGCATCTAGACATGGAAAACGATTCACGATACACACGTGGGATCAAGGGCGCGGTTGACGGGTGGCGTAATCCCTAGTGGTCCTAGGTGGCCAAGACCCAAACCGAGACACGGAAACGTTCATTAGGTAGCATAATCCCTAGCGGCCCTAGGTGGCATAAATCCTAAGTGGACGCGCGATAGTTCATGGTAGGGAAACACAACTAGATCAAGGGTTGCAGTCCAAAACAACTTCAAGGATAAAACGTTTACATGGGAAAGTCCGTACGGCCTACGGCAAAGGACTGAACTTATTCATTGAAAGAAACATACGAGTTGGGAAAACCTACATATGCTATATGTTAGGTTGGCATGGACCATTCCATGACATTGGGCAAGGGACATTCATAGTTAACACATGGCGCGGGTGGGGATACTAGTACGAGAGGTGCAGAGCAAATATACATGTTAGAACCAGAGCGGGTATACAGGATAGATGCCATGGGACATTATACGCAATAGATATCTTGGGATATTATACTTGATAGAAACCTGACAATGTGATACCTTGTTTTATCTTGACATCGTAGTTTATCACGACACCCTAGTTCAATTGAGTTCAGTAGTTCATCCTGTTATTTTGATTTAATTGACCTATCTTGTTATCATGCTTATGTTCATCTCAGCTTCTCATGTCAGTTAACTTTACTAGTTTTTATACTAATAGTAGATAGGGCTTACTCAGTCTTTTTGAGTGACCCGTTTTGTTTCGCCTCTTTTCTTCCGTTTCCCCCCCAGGTTACAGGGAGGAAATGATGTTGTTTAGTTCGGACTTCTTCTGCTTGAAGGTCATCATGGATGGCTTGGACTTTTCTTGGCTAATGGCTACTTTACTGTTTTTACTTGCGGAATAATTTATGAAAATGTCTTTATGCTTCTTTACTATTGCAAGACAGGTTTTGATGTACTCTGATGTAAAAGGCTTTAGACCTTATTTATTCATGTTATGAAAGTTTGAATTTACTTCCGCTATTTTATATGTTCTGTCTTGTGATATTTTTGTGCATGTTTACCAATAATGCCCCTCTAAAGCTAGTGCATTCCTTTGCGAGTGACCCTAGCGGAGGCAGGGTGTTACAGGCAGCCCCCAATGGTGGTAATGGTGGTGGTCCAATGGTGCAGGCGCCTAGGGCCGATTTCGCCAAGATGAATAAGGTTTATACTAGTCTTTGTGGGAAGCCGTTCCACGGAACGGAGTCGGCCACGGATGTTCAAGATTGGTTGGATAGTTGCGAACGTATCTTCGAGGATTTGGGTATCGAGGATGCGATGAAGAGAAAGCTAGCGTCCCGTCAGCTACAAGGGCGGGCAATGAATTGGTGGAATGCTATAAAGGCAGCTACTCCCGAGGATCAGATTACTTGGGAGCAGTTCAAGGTTCGCTTTAGCGAGAATTTCATTCCAGCTGCTCAGAAGTCAGTGTTGTTTAAGAAATTCTTGGAGCTCGAGCAGAATGGCAGAGCTGTCTCAGAGTATATTGCTGAATTCGACACTTTGTCGAAGTATGGGTTATCTCTTATTGATACTGCCGAGAAGAAGAATGAGAAATTCATAACTGGTTTGGATCAGTACTTCGGAGAAAGGTTTATTAACCACATCGATGAGACGTTTGAATCGATTGTGGGGAAAGCATTGAGATCAGAAAGTCTCTACCCTAAGCCGAAGACTGAGGTTGCATCTGCAGAGGAGCCAAAGCCACAAGCAAGTGGTGGAGGCAAGGGTGGTTCCCAGAATAAGAGAAAGCAAAATCAGACTAAGGATGGCCAGAAGAAAAAGAATAAGCAAGATGTTGAGTGCTTCAGCTGTGGTAAGAAGGGCCATTATGCTAGTAATTGTCGGGCCAAGCCAGCGGATAGGAAGTGCTTCAACTGTGGCCAAATGGGACATCACAAGGACAAGTGTCCGCAACCCCCTAAAGAAAAGAAAATGGTGAAAGCATATGCCCTTAATGCTATTCCTTCTTCATCGAATGCCCCAACCGCGGCGAAGAAGGGAAAGAATGTCGTCATTCAAGGTATGCTTTCTGTTTATGATGTTCCTGTTAAAGTTTTGTTTGATACCGGAGCTTCCAGTTCTTTCATATTTAGTGACCTGGTAGATAGGTTGGGACTGGAGCCCGAGATTGTCGATAGACCTTTAGTAGTGACGAACCCGATTGGTGGTTCGACTAGCCTTAGCATGGTCTGTCATAATGTGGTCTTATTGAGTCATGGATGCATGTTTGTTTGTGATTGCTTTGTTTTGGGCTTTAATAGGTTTGGCATTATTTTGGGGGTCGATTGGCTCCAAAGATATGGGGTGGTGGTAGACTGTGAGGGCTTTTTGGTGACATCTAGAGCGGATGATGGGCGGAGGATAGTGTTTGGTGGTCTACCCAGTGAGGGGGTATTGGCTAGTTTTCTAAACTCCCTCGACATTCCACATAGTGAGTTGTCAGGTTTGCCCGTGGTTAACCAGTATTCGGACGTTTTCGAAGAAGTGACCGGGCTTCCACCACATCGAGAGATTGAGTTTCGTATTGATTTGGTGAAAGATGCCAGACCTATAGTGATGCCACTTCGTCGTATGGCACCAAGGGAGCAGCGAGAGCTCGGGGTGCAAATCAGCGATCTTTTGAAGAAGGGATTTATCAGAAGGAGTGTTTCTGAGTGGGGAGCACCAGTTGTGTTTGCTACCAAGGCGGATGGTTCCCTTCGTTTGTGTGTAGACTACCGCGAGTTGAATAAAGTGACGAGGAAGAACAAGTATCCTCTACCGTGGATAGATGATTTGTTCGATCAGTTGAGTGGCGCAAGAGTATTTTCTCAGTTGGATCTCGCGACAGGTTTCCATCAGCTTAGAGTGGAAGCTGAGAGTATAGCTAAAACGACCTTTAGGACGCCGTCTGGATTCTATGAGTGGTTTGTCATGCCATTTGGGTTAACCAACGCACCAACCTATTTTGTGGATCTTATGAATCGAGTATTCAGAGATCAGTTGAATAAGTTTGTTCTTGTGTTCGTAGACGATATCCTTGTTTACTCGAGGACAGAGGAGGAACACAAGGGGCACTTGGGGATAGTGTTGGAGGTGTTGAGGAAACACCAATTGAAAGCGAAATTCTCTAAGTGTCACTTTTGGAGAAGGGAAGTGAGATTCTTGGGTCATGTTGTTTCCGAGAATGGTATTGCCGTGGACCCCGCGAAGGTGGCTACGGTACAGGATTGGCCTACGCCCAAGAATGCAACAGATGTAAGAAGTTTCTTGGGATTAGCTGGATATTATCGTAAGTTTATCCAAGGTTTCTCCAAGATAACAACACCATTGACCCAGTTGACCAAGAAGAATCAAGCTTTTGTCTGGGATGAAAGGTGCGAGAATGCATTCAAGAGTCTAAAGGACAAGTTGACGTGCAGTGTTAGTCATTCCTAAGGGGAATGAAGAGATGACGGTATACACGGATGTCTGTGGTACTGGACTGGGTGTTGTATTGATGCAAGGCGGTAGGGTTGTAGCTTATGCAAGTCGGCAACTGAAACCGCACGAGAGAAGATACCCTACCCATGATTTGGAATTGGCGGCGATCGTGTTCGCGTTGAAGATGTGGAGACATTATCTCTTGGGAGAAAGATTTGAGTTGTTCACCGATCATAAATCGTTAAAGTATCTCTTCTCCCAGAAGGATCTAAATCTCCGTCAGCAGAGATGGTTAGAATTCTTGGCTTCCTATGATTTTGACATCGCATATACACCTGGAAAGGGCAATGCGGTAGCCGATGCATTGAGTAGAAGACATGCCAGTTTAGGGGCTATGTTTCTTGAATGGAAGCAACTGGAGTACATCGTTGGGTATGATTTCAGACCAAAGTGCGAATTGGATCCAGAGATGTTAGCAAGTTTGACGATCAGACCCACTTTGATTGAGCGGATCGGTTCTAGTCAGAGGGACGATCCTAACCTATTGGAAATCATCGCCAAATTAGAGATGGGTATCGATGAGGAGATGAACAAGTATGGGCTTGATCGAGATGGATGGCTTAGAAAGAATGGAAGACTAGTTGTACCCAATGTCAATGGATTGAGAGAGGAAGTGCTTAGAGAATGTCATCACTCAAAACTGACTATACATCCCGGTGGTAACAAGATGTATCGAGACATGAAGCGGACATACTACTGGGAAGGGATGAAAAGAGACATTGGGAAGTTTATATCCAAATGCATGAATTGCCAGTTAGTTAAAGCTGAGCAAAAGAAGCCTAGTGGTTTGATGCAACCATTACAAATTCCAGAATGGAAATGGGAACAAGTGTCAATGGATTTCATTGATGGGTTACCAAGGACTAGATCGGGTCATGATAGCATTTGGGTGATTGTGGACTGATTGACTAAGAGTGCGAGGTTTATACCCGTCGAGTCAAACAGGATGGCAGCTAAGTTAGCGGAACTGTATATAAAGTGGGTAGTGAGGTTTCATGGAATACCCAAGGGCATTGTGAGTGACCGAGATCCGTTGTTCACTAGTGGATTTTGGAAGATCTTACAAGAGGTGTTAGGATCAAAATTACATCTCAGTACCGCGTATCATCCTCAAACCAATGGTCAAACAGAGAGGGTGAATCGTATATTGGAAGACCTCTTGAGAGCTTGTGTACTGATTTTGGTGGATCATGGGAAGACCATTTGCATCTAGTAGAGTTTGCATATAATAATAGCTACCAATCCAGCATCGGTATGGCTCCATTTGAAGCTTTGTACGGAAGACCGTGCAACTCACCATCATGTTGGGTAGAAACTGGCGAGAAGTTTGTGCTTGGACCCTATGTGATAAGAGAAACTTCAGCTAAGCTTAAGATTATCCAACAGCGAATGAAGGCTGCCCAAGATATTCAGAAGAGTTATGCTGATAAGAGGAGAAGGGATTTAAAGTTCTCCATTGGCGACTTGGTGTTTGTCAAGATTTCCCCGTTGAAGAGCGTGATACGATTTGGCAGGAAAGGCAAGTTAGCACCAAGATTCGTTGGTCCATTCCCTTTTCTTGAGCAAATTGGGAATTTGGCATATAAAGTTGAATTACCAGAGAAGATGGCAGGAGTTCACAACGTATTTCATGTTTCCCAGTTAAGGAAATTCGTGCACGACCCAGATGTGACTATTTCACCTGATCAGTTGGATGATATCGAAGTTGAACCCGAGGAGGTTGGGAACCGCAAGCCTATGCGTATTATTAGGAACGATACGAAGCAACTTCGAAGGAAAGCGGTGAATCTAGTCAAAGTTTAGTGGGGCGAGAATGAGAATGACTGTACTTGGGAGACAGAGGAGAGCATTAGGAAGACGTATCCAGAACTCTTCGCCTGGTAAGATTTTAACTTCGATTTAGTTTTTCCGCATGCTAGGATAGGCTTGTTTTCTTGTTTTGTATGTTTGATTGTTGTATGTGGCTGTTAGGCATGCGGGATCCTTTGTATGTTTTGGGTTAAGGAATTTCGAGGACGAAATTTCTTAAGGGGGGAGAGTGTAACGACCCGCATTCTACGCATCATAGGATCGTAGAAAATTTATTTCTTTCACATATGAAGTTGTATGGTCATGTAACTTTAGGAGATGACTGTTGGGGTCATTTCCCATGTTCATGATTTTTCCCGATTTTTAAATGACCATTTCACCCCTAGTTGGTACTGTTTTGGCCATAACTCTTGACTGGAAAGGAATTTTGACCTGAAACCACTTCCATTGGCTCCGGATGACAGTTTACAATTCCGTAGAGTGGTCACATTAGCCAAACGGACTCACCGTTTGGGAGATATGGCTGAAACAAGTTTCAGATAGTGAAAAACAACTTAATTGGGCTTAACCGGGTGATTAACAACTAGGCCCAATGGGGGATTTCGGGATTAGGGTTATGATGAGGCTGAAATCGGTTAGAGAACGATCTTATCCTCATTTTCCAGCCGCCACTTTCATTCTTGAACCCTAACAATGGCTGCCAACATCTAGAAACATCCCTAAATCGCTTTCTAATTAAGTTTTGGCTTAATCTACATCAAATTAAGGAGAGAAAACACGAAAGCAAGGTTAGAGCTGCTGTTAGACATCAGTATTCACCCAAATCAGTGAGGTTTCAGTTCTGAGAATTTTATTTGTGGCTAAGGTGAGTGATTTGCGTTGTTTTTCACTAATTACGGCTAATTATGGTAATTAGCGAAGATTAGCGAAATTATGGCTCAGAAAAATCTAGAAAAATTCCTAAAATTCTAAAACATCATTTTATGCCTCTGATATGAATTTGGGTTAATTTCGAACAATTTTGCTAACCCCGGAATTTAGGGGATTAATGAGTGATTAGTGATAATTAGCGAAATTATGCATGTTAAAAATCTGGAAAAATATTTATAAATTGCTAAATATTATTTTAGACCTCTGTTAGAAAATTTGGCTGATTTGGTTAAGTTTTGTTAATCCTATGCTTAGTTGTTCTAAAACATGATTAAGGGGAAAACATGGGTTTTGGGTACATTTGATCCATATTGTTATGATTAAATTGTTGTTTTGGTGTTTATGGTTGATTATACATGTTGCTACTACTGTTTGGTATGACCTATGATTGCATTATAAAGTTAGAATGGTTGAAAACGCCGTCGAGAGGCGAAAATAGTTTGCTGAAATGGTGCAGGTTTTCTTCGGGTCGAGTTAGACCGACCAGGGGAGGGTTTTGACCGACCGACCCGAGCTCACGACCGACCCAAATAGAAGGACGGCATCACGACTGACCCTGTATGAAGTGTTCGACCGACTAGGGAGACCGACCAGGCTGGGCAAGACCGACCACTATGCGATGCTCGACCGACCCCATACGATGATGAAGTACGACCGACCATGGATGGTGAAGTACGACCGACCAGGAATGGTGAAGTGTTCGACCGACCAGGGGGCAATACCGACCGACTAGGGTAGAGATGATGAAAACCGACCAGAATGAAGGGTGTTTGACCGACCGACCCGATCCAGTATTGACCGATAACCCGAGATGCAAAGGTAATCCAATATGGGAAGTTAGAGCTCAGGATTCAGTTGGGAACCGATGAGTTCACTTCATGGTTGGGCTTTGCTGCGGGACGTGTGCAAAGGGGTTGTCGATGTCTGTAGCTTTGAATCACTATGTGTAGGGAGTACGTGAACGGATTCAGGGCCACAGTGGCCTAGGTACGACTAAAGGGGCTATAGACCAATGAAGTGGGGTCATTTGTAAAGGTTTGGTCATGACTCCATGTGGTAAGCTTGGTAGTAGCAGTAGTTGTACAAGTCGAACTCCTTCACTACTTCAATGAGTCTAGTGATTGACAATGGTAGACGTCGTATGATTTACGCACTTAGTGAGAGATGTGAGGATGATTGTTATGCTTGATTTGTTTGCCACCATTATGACATACACACCCCACCCCCTTATTCTTTACACTATCTATTATGGCACCTTAGAGTATTGTACGGTATGTAGTGCTAACTCATTGGTTGCAGATCCAGGTTCAGGTATGGTTTAATATACCTGTTATTGTTCTGTTTAGATGCTTATCGCTCATACCAGGCTTTATGTCTGACCCAGAGTTTTATGTCTCCTCTTATTACTCTGGGTGCTCACACGAGCAGACTAGAGACAGGTTAGCTGGTGATGCACGGGTAGATGATCCGGAGACGAGCAGGAGGCTTCCACATATGATACATATAGTACTCTCCCTGTGTTGTTGAAGATCACTGCTTGGGCATTAGTAGTGCATCTTCTACTTTGGCTTTCTTTTGTTTTAGAGACTGTAAATTTTGGGAAGTTGTAATAAGCTGTACTTGGATTTCCGCTGCTATGATGTTGATTTTAGTTATCAGCTTATGTATTGTCTCACATATTTTATGTCAAGTATATTATTATTATATTTTGTCCATGCGTTGTGAGACATTCTACAGGTTCTTCGTTAGTTAATTCTCTTCTTTCCTTTCCTTCTGACGATCCGTCCTGTGCTAACTGGACATGTGTACAGCACACTTTTGGAGTAAATGTCGGTTGTTGCGGGGCGGGCCGTCACACTTTATATATATTAGTGTATATTAATAGCATTTGAATTTTATAGCAGTTTTCTTGTAAGTCGCTAATCATTTTATCATACAGATTTAGAATGGGTCGTCGACCATCGAGAGATGCTGCTAGGGAGGAGGCTGCTCCTGGAGGGGGGAAATGGCGGTATACCAGACTACCCAACTATGTTCGAGGCCATGATGGCAGTGATCATGATGAGGGTACCCACTCAGGAGACAACTGCGGTAGATGTAGGAGTTCAAGTGCAAGTTCCTAGAGCCGTAGACTTCGCAAAGTTGTGGAAAGACTTCACCACTCTAGGAGGGAAGCAGTTTAAGGGGACGGAGCCGATTGAGGAAATTCAAGGGTGGCTTGATACTTGTATTCGGATCTTTAGAGACTTATGAATTGACGATGCAACGAATAAGAAACTTGCATCGAGACAGCTATAGGGCAGAGCTATAGATTGGTGGAACTCTGTCACTTTAGAGGCTCCCGAGGATGAGATTACATGGGAGCAATTCCAAGTCAAGTTTGAGACGACGTCAGAAAGTATATTCTATTTAAGAGGTTTGTTGAGCTTAAGCAGAATGGTTGACCAGTGCTGTAGTATGTTTCTGACTTCGAAGCTTTGTCGAAGTATGCTCGTTCATATGTTGAGATTCCTTATTAGAAGAACGAGAAGTTTGTCATGGGTTTGGACAAATATCTTGGGAATAAGCTAGTTAATCATCTCGATGACGCTTATGAGAAGATCGTTGAGAAAGCTCTGAGGCACAAGATTTCGTTTCCCAAGGTAGAGACTGTTGTCGCAGCTAAGGAACCAAAACCACAACAGGGTGGTAATAAAAAGAAGAGGAAGCAGCAACAGCAAAAAGTAAAAGATGGTCAGAAAAAGAAGAAGGCTGAAGTGACTTGCTTTAACTATTGGCAGAAGGGCCATTATTCTCAGGATTGTAAAAATTCAAAAGATGAAAAGAAGTGCTTCATGTGTGAAAAGCCAGGGAATGACAAGATAGATTGTCTACATCTAGCAAAAGGAGAGTTGATAGTGAAGGTTTATGCTTTGGAAGTTGTGCCTTCTTCTTTAAGGGATCCTACTGCAGAGGAGAAAGGGAAGGGTATCATCATTTAAAGTACTCTTTCAGCTAACGGTGTTTCAGTTTGTGTGTTGTTTGATACTGGAGCATCGCATTCATTCATTTGTAATGTGCTTGTGTGCCGCTTAGGTTTGGAACCCGAGATTCGTGATAGACCTTTAGTTGTGACTAATCCAGTTGGGGGTTCATCTGTACTTTGTATGCTTTGTTGTGGTCTAGTGTTATTGAGTCATGGTTTCTCCTTTATGTGTGATTGCTTTGTTTTGAACTTCGCTAGGTTTGGGATCATCTTGGGCATGGATTGGCTCAATAGGCATGCAACAAGAGTGAATTGTGAGAAGCTTGAGGTCAGAGTTGGGGATGTGGAAGGGATTTTTTTTTTGATTCGATGTAAGCCCAAAGTTGTTGTCTTCGTGAGCTTTTTATATTCACTTGTGATTCCATAGGAAGACTTGTTATTTGTGCTTATCACTAAAGAGTCTGAGGATGTCTTTGAAGAAGTCAAAGCCTTGTCGCCGCATCGTGAAGTTGAGTTCAGAATCGTTTTGGTCAATGGTTCTAGATCTATCATTATGCCTCTTAGGTGGATGGCACTTAAGGAACATCGAGAGTTAGAGGTGCAAGTTCATGACCTTTTGGGAAAAGGATTCATTCAGAGGAGTGTATCCGAATGGGGTGCATCAGTTGTGTTCGTAACCAAAGTTAATGGATCCTTGAGATTATGTATGGACTATCATGAGCTGAACAAGGTTAGCATGAAGAATAAGTATCCATTATCGAGGACCGATGACTTGCTCGGTCAGCTTCACGAAGCCAAAGTGTTTTCCTAGATGGATTTGGCAACGGAATTCCACTAGTTGAGGGTGGAAAGGATAGTGTGTTGAAGAATCCTTTTAGGACACCATCCAGTTTCTTCGAATGGTTGGTGATGCCATTTTGGTTGACTAACACACCAGCGTATTTTGTGGATCTTATGAATAGGGTTTTCAAAGGTCAAGTGAAGAAATTCATGCTTGAGTTCGTGGATGATATTCTGGTTTACACTCGGAATGAGGAAGAGCATAAGACGCACTTGAGAGTTGTTTTGGAAATCTTGCGAAAGCATCAACTGAAGGCTAAGTTTTCGTAGTGTCATTTCTGGAAGAGCAAAGTGTGGTTCTTAGGATATGTAGTTTTTGGAAATAGAATAGAGGATGACCCACTAAGATGGCAGCAATCCAGGATTGGGATATACCTAAGAATGTGATGGACATGAAAAGTTTCCTTAGATTCGCAGGTTATTACTGATGGTTTATCAAGGATTTCTCCAAGATAGCTACTCCATTAACAGGAGTGAGGAAGAAGAACCAAGTGATCGCATGGGATGCAAAGTGTGAGCAAGCTTTCGGAATCCTAAAGGAGAGACTGGCGAGTGCTCCTGTTTTAACGATTCCTAGTTGGAATGAAAAGATGGTGGTATACACTAATGCATGTGGTACTAGACTAGGAGTAGTACTAATGCAGAATTATAAAGTTGTGGCCTATGCAAGTCGATAGCTGAGGCCGCATGAGAGAAATTATCCAACTCATGATTTGGAGTTGGTAGCGATCGTTTTTGCTCTGAGGATGTGGAGACATTACCTATTAGGGGTTAGATTCGAGTTGTTCACGGATCCCAAGTCATTAAAGTATCTTTTCTCCCAAAAGGATTTGAATTTTCAGCAGCAGCGGTGCTTAGAGTTTCTGGCATCATATGATTTTGGTATAGCCTATACTCTTGGTAAAGGTAACGTAGTTCCAGATGCGTTAAGTCGAAGACACATAAGTTTGAAATCGATTGTTTTCAGAATGGAAGAGCCTCAAGTATTCAATGGATTTGATTTCGGACCACGGTGTGAGTTAGAACCTGAAATGTTGGCAAGCTTATCGATAAGATCTACACTCATCGAAAGGATTAGCGAGTGCCAAAAGCGATATGCAATTCTTGTCGAGAATATCCAAAAGTTGGAACTAGAGGATAAAGAATTCGAGAAGGTTGGCTTCGAATGCAAGGACGACTGGTTATTCCTGATATCGACGAATTGAGAGATAAGATTCTGAGGGAATGTCATTACTTGAAGTTGACGATTCATCCTGGTGGTAATAAGATATATCAGGACATAAAGTGATCTTACTACTGGGAAGGGAAGAAAAGGGATATTGGAAAGTTTATTTCCACGTGCATGAACTGTCAGTTGGTGAAAGCTGAACGGAAGAATCCTAGTGGATTGCTTCAGCAATTCGAAGTCCCTATTTGGAAGTGGGAGAAAATATCGATGGATTTTATTGATGGACTACCTAGAGCCAGGGAAGGAAATGAAGGAATTTGGGTCATCGTGGATCGCTTGACCAAAAGTGCAAGGTTTATTCCTGTCAGATTGACTAGGACAACATCGAAGTTGGCTGAGTTTTATATAAAATGGATAGTTCGATTCCATGGTATCCCCAAGAGCATAGTGAGTGATCGAGATCCATTGTTTACGAGTGAATTTTGGAAGAATTTGCAACAAGATTTAGGAACCGAGTTATGTTTAAGTATGGCTTATCATACCCAAACTGATGGTCAAACCGAGAGGGTTAACCAAATTTTGGAAGATCTCCTAAAAGCTTGTGTATTGGATGTTGGGGGATCATGGGAAGACCACCTACATATAGTTGAGTTTGCATATAATAATAGCTATCAGTCGAGCATTTGGATGGCACCATATGAGGCCTCGTATAGTAGACCGTGTAATTTTCCGGCATGTTGGTTAGAAACTGGAGATAAGTTGATACTTAGGTCTGAGATGATAAGAGAAACATCGGATTGTATCGAGATCATTTGGAAACCAATGAAGGCAGCCCAAGACCATCAAAGAGTTCTGCCGATAAACATTGAAAAGATTTGGAATTCGACATTGGTGACATAGTTTTATGAAGATTTCGTCATTATAGCATGTTGTTTGATTCGAAAGTAAAGGAAAGTTGGCCCCAAGGTTTGTTGGACCATTTATGGTAGTCGAACGGATTGGAAAGCTCGCGTATAGATTGGATTTACCTAAGAAGATGTCGGGTGTACACAATGTTTTCCATGTGTTGTTTCTACGGAACGTGTGTTTGTGTGTGCATGATTCGAATGTGGTGGTATCTCCGGAACAATATGAAGACCCAGAAGTCAATACCATAGTTATGAAACCTCGTAAGCCACTTTGCATTGTGGGGAATGACACGAAGCAACTTAGGAGGAAAACGGTCTAGTTAGTCAAGGTGTAATGGAATGAGGATGATGAAGACTGTATGTGGGAGATAGAAGAGAGTATGAAGACGGTCCAGAACTCTTCGTCCATATGACCCACTAATAGTGTGTCACCTTACATCATTGTAGCTTATACTATCGTTGTTAGAATTCCATGTGCTAGGTTAAAGATATGGATGCATGGCTTGATGGATGCTAGTTTGGATGGTAAATTGGTTGCACATGAATGATAGGCATGTGGAATTGTTTTGGTTGCTTGTGTTTGCTTAGGATTTCAGGTGCAAAATTCCTAAGGAGGGGTAGGGGAGAGAATGTAACAATCCACATTTTACGTATCGGAGAATCGTAAAATATTTTTATTTTATATCCTGAGGGTTGTATCATTCTCATATTTTGATATGTTGGTTATGGAGATGTGAGACATGTCCATAATTTTTACCAATTTTATTTGTGAACCAATTTTCCCACGTTAGTCCTGTAGGCATAACTTTTGACTGGGATCAAATGAGGTGCTAAGATCGATTTCATTGGAAGAGAATGGTGTTGCCAATTCCATATAGTGTTATCATTAAAGATTTGGTTCAGTGGTTTGGGAGGAATCGTTGTTTCGTGTTTCACAATTTCTGTTTAGGTTTTTAGAGCCATTGATGGGCTGATTTGAGGAGGCCCATTAGTGTGCTGGTAGGAGGCTATAAATAGGAGGTTAAAGGCATGGAGAATAGTTTACTTTCTTTATTCTCTCATTTGGCTGAGCTCATGATCCTCCTTGCTATATCAAATACACCTTTCCACCATTGAAATTCTAGATCAACATAAGAGAGTCAAAGATCTACATCGTTTGAAGCTAGATCTACATCAAGTGAAGAGAGAGCGCATCAAATCAAGAGGTTTGAAGCATATTCTTCATTGTTCAGATTGATAATTTAGCAATTTCAAGTTGATTCGAAGGATTGGTGAGTGATAAGCATCTCTCACACGGATTCAATCAAGTATATGGTTTGTTTGATCTTATTTTCATCATTTTAAGTTGTTTTCACCTAGATCTACAGCATAGTAAGTATATTTTCATATGAATCACCATATGATCTAACCTAGCAACTTAAAATTGGTAATTTCTTATGTAAATTCATTTGTTTATGGAAGTTAGATTCATTGTTTTATTTATTCATTTTTTGTCATGATTTTGGTGAATTTTATACGATTATCGATGAATAATTGTCATTTTGATATTGTTCTTGATTTCATAAAATGTTTATAGTTGAATTGGATGATTTGGATGAATTGGTCGCATCGATGTTGTCGTTTGGTGATGATTCGGTCAAGATTGGTGCTATTTTTCGTCAGACCTGGAGTCAAGCTGTTTTTCCTTAGGTTAGGTCATTTTTCTTGTTCCCCAAGAAATGGGCAGTTTCATGGACTGGGTAGTTTTTGGACTGGGCAGTTTTATGGACTGGGCAGTTTTATGGATTGGGCAGTTTGACCGACCAGGAAAAAGTTCTGGTGCATGGACCGGGCAAAGTTCTAGAGCATGGGCCAGGCAAAAATTCTGGAGCATTGATCGTTCGGGTTTAGATCACTATGGTTAAGTCGTTCTACAAGTAGAGGTTAGGTCAGTTGGCTTTGGACAAAGTCAGGTCGGTTGGCTTTGACAAGGATGGTCGTTGGCGCTTCAAGAAATCAGATTGTTGGTGCTTTGAAGAGGTTAGGTCATTAGGTCGTTGTTCGACCAGGGAGGTCGGGTCATGGAGCGGATGGAGTCACTAAGACGGAGTTCAGTCGTTGGTTAAAAGTCGGTTGCGACCTGAGGTGGGAACGACATGACTGTGTTGGACCATAATTTGATGTTATTTTGGTTCGATAATGAATGTGCCTTCGAAGTGAATTCAAGTAGGAATATTCGAAGTGTTGTGATGTGTTCGTTGATTGTTATAATGCAACCAATGTGGAGACGACTCAAGGTGGTGAGCTCGTGGATAATGGTTGCTCAAGAAGGGGCTTGAGCTTATGAACAGTCATCAGGTTGGATTGCTGGAGATATTGAAGGCCGAAGAATTATCGTTGTCGTAAGTTCTAACAGACTCAAAGCAGTGGTATAATAGGGATGCCTAAAAGACTAGAAGTGATTGGCCGAGTACCCTAGGCTGCTCGAACGGCCTAGATAAGTTTCATCATATGGCGTATGGAGTTTTGCTAGAACTGGGTTTTACCATTAACCCTTTACAGTTTATGACAAGGTATTTAGCCGGTCATACAATTATCGATGGTTTCAAAGCAGGATTGTTGGTGATAGCCAGAGTCATGAGTGATGCCCATTTTGCTTGTATCGTCTTGTGTAGATTATTTGATGTCGAAGGAGATAACTCTTGGGTGCTTGTCTGATGGTGGTTTAGACCTTCAGGGATTGTGCTTGGGGAACGTCAAGATCGATTAGGATGGTCTGCGCTTGATAATTATTTGCCATGAATGTACTATTGTTCTTAAAGCTTGTTTGTAAAGGCAATCACTGTCGGTTGTGGGGAGGACAGGTTTGGGTTCTTCTCTGGTGTTTGTTAGATTGGTTGATTAATCTGCCTATTCTCATACACTTTATTGATGATGTTAGGTAGTTGTTTTATCGCTCACTAAGACTATTGTCTAACTCAAGGTTTTATTTTCCCCTCTTATTACCTTAGGCTATTCATCCGGTTTTGGATGGGCAGTCTGAGTAGCAGGTTACAGGTAGCAGAGCTTAGTGAGGCGAGGATGCAGAGCGATGACGAGCAGGAGGCTTGCGTATCAGTTTATCTACTATCTAGTATTGGATGTTTCCACTGTTATAATTGGTGTTTTCTCTGAGTGCTGTAGTGAGACAAATTTGCACAGACAATTATGCTGTAATCCAAGGATGTATGGGTATTCTTTCTAGTTGTTATGAAAGTTAAAATTTCTTCTCAGATATGCTTCACTATTATAGCCCATTGTATATGTTCTATTATATTTTATCCTTGCGCTGTGAGTTGTACGACAGGTCTCGCTTGTGTTATCTTACTCTGATGATTGTCCACACCTGCCTGACAAGTCTTTCAGCGCATTATTTTCCCTTGTTAAGTGCAGAAGTCATAGGCGGTCATCACAGTCATGATGAAAAGCGAGCGAAATTTGTTTTTGAAACCAAAATCAAATCTGAAACCCAAATCCAAATCCAAAACCAAAACCAAAATCGAAGTTGTTGCCTTCCCTACCAAGAGAGCCAAAGCGTCAATGTAGAAAAGTGGTTACTTTCGCATGCGAACTCCCAAAAGTGGGTTAAGAGCAACCCAAATAACCAAATGTTGAAATGTCCAAGGGGCACGAAACTTTTTATAGTGGTTCTGCATTAATGCCTACGTCCACTTTATAGTAATCATTCATCATCATTTTGTTGATTACAATAATTGTCCAAATTTGAACACTTTGAATGTACAAATTTGTACAACAGAATAACAAATATCTTGTTAATTCCCAACTTTGATCAAAATGCCCTTCTTATTCATCCTTAGGCCAAAGTGTTTTAGAATGAACTTCATTGTCCAATGAAAAGCTTCAATGTCCAAGAATGTCCATGAATGTTCAAGATTATCCAAAAGTCCAAGTGAATGCCAAAAAGTTATAGGTAAACTTCTATATGTAATTTACAAGTCCAAGAAGTATCCCAAAGCCATGGGAATGACCATGGAAGCCATTAATGAGCTCCAAATATAGCTATCTCATATGCCCAAAGTCTAAAAATACTAAGCCAGGTCAAACCCTTCGAATGCCAAGAGAGGGGATATATATAGGTGAAGTTTCCATGCATCAACTAAAATTTCGTATCTCGGGGGGATGCGAAACTCGTATCCCTGAGACTTAGTTAAAAAATCAAGTCTGAGTGCAAAAAATCGAATCCTGAGCCATTTCTGAAAAGAAAAAAATAATGATCGACACGTGTAGAATACCTAAAAAGTAGTGATCCGCACATACCAGGTGTTGATCAGCTACTCGCCTTGCCAATTCGAATCTTCCCTACTCAACCAAATTTTGAATCCCATAATCATGCTGTGTTCAAGCCGAAAAGGCAGATCCACCCAATGCGCACAAAGGAATTTCGAAGGGTCAAATGCAAAGCCTTAGATTCGAATCTCAAGTCATGCCAAATGCCAAACCATGAAACCATGATGCGCACCAAGGAAAATTAGTGATCGTGCTGGTGTGCTCAAGCTAATTTGAGCTTGCCAAGTCTTGAAGGATTTTCTCCTTTGGAGGGATACGATTACATACCTCCAGCGGAGATATGATTTCATATCCCTTTAGGGATACAAAAATACAGTATTTTGTATCCTCATAGGGATACAAAATACCCGCTTTTTTGCCAAAAATCTGGGATGTACCAGCCTGATGCACACACCTATATTTGCCTAATCATGTCGGGTTGATCACTCGTTTTTGAGTGCCAAGTCCTGGCTAGCCGAAGTGGTTGATCTGAAATCTTTGAGTGATCCAAAGAGTTGTGCACGTGATTTTGCTTCTTTGTGTTGTGTTACGTAGCCAATTTTGGATAATTGATTTCCAGAGATTGCCAAACCGATGTATCTTCCCTTGACGAGTTTTCCACATGATCAGACTGAGGTGCTCAAGGATTTTGAGTTGATTGGGCCGAGTCAAACACATATTTTTATCATGCCAGATTTCCACGATTTTAACAACTTTTCCAATTAGATAATGCTGATCCAGGATTCGACGATATTTCCAAACTTTTCAGAACTTCGCGACTTTGACCAAAATCGCTTTGTGTCTTCCGATGAACATTCTCGAATCTCTGTCCCATCGCTAACCATAAACTTGATGTACGACTGCTTTGCAAAAAAGCATGTCAAAAGACATACTGAAGTTATTGAGAGTGTTTAGCTTGAAATGGTTCATTGCACATAAGTGATCTTATCTTAGACAACATTCTATGAAAAACAAAATTTGGGGGATGAGATTAATTGGTTTGCTAAAGTGAGCTAAACTTCATTTTTGCAAACCAAGATGCTTTGGTGTTGTTTGGTTTATTTCGTATTTTGAGTTTTCAAGGTTAATTTCGAAAATGTGAAGATTTGACAGATAGTGTGGGTGGGAGACCAAAACCAAAGGAGACGATGGAGGGGACCGAGAGATGGTGGATGGATGAATTTGCCATCATTTTTCCGTTGTTTCTTTAAATACAGAAAATGATAAAAAGTCGTTTTTGTTTTGGGTGTTAGCTTCATTTTGTAAAACGATCATTTTTCATGATCTATGTGCCTAATTTGTACTTTTGTATATATGAAAACATAAAATTAAAAAATAGAAATCAATCACAACTTTTTTATTCCTATATATGTGGCTTCGGGAAACCATAAGCATTCAAATATCTTCTTCTGTTTCGTTTCCCATTTTCTCTATTCTAAATTTTAAATTGAAACACTGTCTTTCCTCATCAAACATGGTTACATAATTTAAATAATTTCTGAATTAGCACTAACCTAAATTTGGTCCTAAATTACTTCACTTCATCTCATAATCGCTCTTTTTTTTACTTTCAAACACCGTGCAAACTCATCCCATCTCAATTCCATTTGGATACTTAAATCCATCTCCGATTTTGTCCTCCGCTTCGTTGTTGTTGTAGCCATGACTCCAGCTTAGATACTTTTCTCCATCTTACATCATCCTATAAGGTATTCAACGACTTAAATCGTAATCTAATTGAGGTAAATGCAGGTATTATGAATTAAGATTACTCCTTCCTCTTCTACTTATATTTGTCTATATATTTACTTTTGCTTCAGTTGCGTTTCTTGTTAATTTTATTTATTCGTTCAATTTATGATTCCATAGTTCCATTTTTCAACATATATGTTTGTTAATCTTGATTACTCATCAAATTTTGACTTACAGTTGTCAACAAATAAACTTTCCTGACACCGTTGAACTTCATCCAAAATTTATGCTGGTTTGACGTATACGTAGTCTTTCAAAGAAAGGTTGTCTACTCAGAAACAACTGCATTAGATTTCTTCTACAATGAATTTGCATCAGCCATTGTTGTCTTATTTATTATAACTTTTCACTACTTATTTCAGAGTCTATGGATTGAAGGTAAGAATATATCAATCCATTATCTTGAATTTTTGTTTTTCAACAATTGAGATAACTTTGATTGGTTATTGTTATCATAATTTTACATCCATGGTAGGACAAACTTTTTTGGGACGTAAGGCTTGTTTTCCCTTTCTATAATTCTCATTCTGCTTTCATGATCACTTCCCTAAAATGTTCTTTATTCCCCCAATCCCCCATTTTCCAACCTCCAACTCTACTGCCACCACCCTACACGGCCGCCGACCACCCCTGACGCCATCTAGGAGCATCTCTAGCCCATGTCCACCCTCCTAGCTTTACAAATCTGATAATTTCTCTAAACCTAAAATTTAGTTTTTTTGATTTAGGGCTAAATTTTGTAACGACCCGGAAAATCTGAACCAATTTAAATTTTTTAAATTGGCTAAAATAGTGGATTTTTAAATATTTAAAATAAATATTTTAAATAATAAAGATGAAAACTGAGTTTGAATCGACAATTGAAAAGGAATATAATTAATTCTAATTATAAACAAGGCCTGAAATGGCGCGGTAGTTTCAAAATTAGAATTCAAATTTTGCCTGACTGTACCGGGTGCAAAGCAAAACGGATTTGAGTAAAACCAAAAATATTTAAATCTGTTAGTGAATATCTTTCTTATGAATCTGAAAAATCGAAGTTTCATAGCGGGAAGCAAAAGTTATGGCCAAATGAATTTTCAGAAAGGTCGCTATAGAGTTTATATAGCCCGTGAAAATGTCCATTTTGCAAACGACCTCGGAATTCGACGAAACCACTTTTGTTGGATCCGGGATGTCAAATTATTGCTAGGTTTCAAATTTCATAATTTTTGAAGCTAGTATGTGAGCGTGGCAAATGAAAACGTGTTTTGGTCAATTACAGTTAAATTGGATCGACCAGAAATGGGCCATTTTTCAAACAGTCTCAAAATTCAATGAAACTAGTTTTGTTGGGACTGTATCGTCAAAACATAGCTAGATTTATTTTTTGGGAATTTTTAGAATCAGTTTGTGGCCCTGGCAAATTGAAATGTACGTTCGAATCAAATATTGAAAGTTTTATATTTTAATTTGAAGGAAAATTGACTGAAAAAAATCGAATGGGCCTACGAAACATATCCCATTGTGTTCGGAATGGGGGTATTTAGCTAGGGACGACAGTCGTTGGGTTTGGATTGGGGTTCCTATGAGACAAGGGGTATTTTTGGGATTTAAAATAAATTAAAAATTAAATAAAACCCTTGGACCAATCACGTTCTCCCACTTCATCTTCTCTCTCCCCGCTTTACTTCCAGAGCCCTCATCGAACGGCGATTAAGAATCCCCCGCTTCCCAGCCATTTTCCGATCAATCCACGCACCAAAACCATATGGTCCTCTGGAGATTTTTGAAGAGCTCCGCTTCCTCTCCACATCCATAGCCGCTACACCCTCCCTCGCGCTGCGTGCATCGAGATCCGGCGCCACGAAGTTCAGCCATTCCACCTGCCGATTTGCCTCTTCCGCCTCTTCGAGTTCAGAGCGGTGGTACCCCCTGGAGCCGACTCTCCGAGCTCTTCGCTGTGGCGCTATCCGATCGGCCCCTAGCTACGCGGATTTTGAGAAAAGTGGAAACCTAATTTTGAACAAATCAGAGAGGTAACGACTGATTTTATATTAAACTATTTAATAGCATTTAAAGCGCTACGGTTTTTGATTTCACTGTAAAAATCATATCTTTTTCGTTTCTTAACGAAATTCAGTGAAACAAGAGACAGTGGACTCGTGTGGACGTCTTCTACATTCTAGAAGAGACTGCATATTTTTCTGAGCCTTCTGCTATTTTTGGTGGAGTGGAACCCAATGTGAGATTTCTAAATTATAAACGATATGGAAAACGACGATGTATAAATTATATAGTCAATGTATGAGTTATATAAGCGTTGTACACCTCTTGTATAAGCGTTTTATAAGTTGTACGTTCGATGTATAAGTTATATATGCGTTGTAAAAATTATGTATGTATTGAAATAGAAGTGAAATGCTATATATATATATATATATATATACGCCCCTTGTCCACAAACCATGGACGATATTTATTGGTTGTGATTGGTGTGAAAATTGATTGATAGTGAATGGTTGATTGAAATTGTTTGTGGTTGAAATTGTTGATCGTGGTTGAAAAATACCCGTTTGTGGTTGAGAAATATTTGGTTGAAACCACATAGGATTAGTTTATGGAAATGAAAAAAATATACATGCCTCCTGCGTGCGAACTAGATGCATGATTCCCCATTGTCAAAAGCTGCGAGGCTTTAAGGTAGAGTGAGGAGCCGTATTAGGGACGGTCCCAGTTTTAACTACCCTGCCATTATGCTGCCGAAATTTTGAATAGTATTCATGTGTTAGAATTATTTTCCTGTGTCGAAATTATATTCGTCTGTTGAATAGAAAACCTTCATGTGTTGAATAGAAATTCATTCGTTGAATCATATTCATGTGTTGAATGGTATTCGTGTTTTAAATAAATTGTTTTAACAATAAAAATCACATTTTTACTCTCTATATATAAACTATAGAAAACCTTCATGTGTTGAATCGAAATTTATTCGTTGAATTGAAATTCATGTGTTGAATGGTATTTGTGTTTTGAATAAATTGTTTTAACAATAAAAATCACATTTTTACTCTATATATACAAACTATAGAAAACCTTCATGTGTTGAATCGAAATTCATTCGTTGAATTGAAATTCATGTGTTAAATGGTATTTGTTTTTTGAATAAATTGTTTTAACAATAAAAATCACATTTTTACTCTATATATACAAACTACAGAAAACCTTCATGTGTTGAATAGAAATTCATTCGTTGAATCATATTCGTGTGTTGAATGGTATTCGTGTTTTAAATAAATTGTTTTAACAATAAAAATCACATTTTTACTCTATATATACAAATTATAGAAAACCTTCATGTGTTGAATCGAAATTCATTCGTTGAATAGAAATTCATGTGTTGAATGGTATTCGTGTTTTAAATATAAAAATCACCTTTTTATCTATATATACAAACTATAGAAAACCTTCATGTGTTGAATCGAAATTCATTCGCTGAATTGAAATTCATGTGTTGAATGGTATTCGTATTTTGATATAAATTGTTTTATAATAAAAATCATATTTTTATTACCTATATGAACTATATAAAATAATCTCATTTTGAAATAAATTGTTTTATAATAAAAATCCTATTTTTATCGCCTATATTAACTATATAAAATAGTCGGGTTTTGAAATAAATCGTTTTACAATAAAAATCGTATTTTTACTATATACATGAATTGTTAAAAATAGTGAAGTGTCGAAGTGAATGTATGTTAGATAAAAATATCATATTTATAAAATGTATGAAAATCATATAGTTTTGAAATCGAAGAATTGATATATACATATAAATAGAATTGAAATATATCGAATAACGAAGCTGCAGTTCGTATTTTGAAACCGTGATTTCAAACGATTACTGCGGGAGATCCGACCATCGAATTTTCCCAAAATAGCAACCGTTGGGTTCGCTTTGGAAATATCTTTCCAACGACACCAACTTTGTAAAAATCCAACGGTTGGATTATCTGGAATGTTTAATTCAAATCTGAAGAAATACAGCGCCAGAATCAATTATATATATATATATATATATATTAAATCGAATAACGACGCTGCAGTTCGTATTTTGAAATCGAAACTTCAAACGATTGTACCAGGAGATCCGACCGTCAGATTTTCCCGAAACTGGAACCGTTGGATTCATTTTGAAAAGATCTTTATAATGATGTAAATTTTGTGAAAATTCAACGGTTAGATTTTCAGATATGTGTAAATCAAATCTGAAGAAAAACAGCGCCACGGCCGCGTTATGGCCCGAAGCGTCGTTTGAATAAATTGGCTATTTTAAAATAAATAAAAATGGCGATAAATCGTTATAAAATATTATAAACGATATGGATGTGAAATTTAGAAACTAACTGAAGGTTGGCTAAGTCGAATGGTTTCCTGGGTGTTGATCTGATGTTGGTTTCGGCCTTCGGGGTTAATATTTGGGAAATCGTTCTCTTAATGATTTACGGTTAGCGACTAATGAATTGAAATGATGCGTATGTGTGTTTGTGTTGCACTTCTTTATTATATACGCGAGTTGCTCAGAAAGACCGGGTTTATCCCATTTTGAATAACTGAATCGACGATAAGAAATCAAAGTTGAAGACGGTGGTCGAAGACCGGAGATCTTCACCTCGTTTGGATGGTAACTAATGTCCTGATTTGGAGGCATCCCAAAATATGGATAATAAGTGGTGATCGTCCAGACGTACGTGGAGATCGAAGGGTTTGCGAGGTATATAGTGCCTCTGGTTTCGTTCAGACCCAGAACGGACTTACAAATGCACAGTGTGTCTGACATTGGAATTTATTATGTGTGATTGATAGCTATCAGTTGCACAGTGTGAATTGCCTGTGTGGCATGCTAGGATGCAGTGATCAGGGCTTCTGTTGAAAAGCAAAGTCTTGTGGTGATGATCAAAGCACCGCCTGTGTGGCATAGCTTTGTGTATAACGTGAAATCGCGAGCCTCACACCCCGGTATGAACCAGAAACGGGAGAGGACCTCAGGGGGGACGTGCATTTTCTTTCTAGCTAGAAGTGGCGTCAGTGGTTTTACACGCCCTGACGAGTTTGACTTATGTGGTTGTTACTGTTGTGAGGCGCCTCGGTTATATCGGTCGATACGGGACCGATGGAGTCATTCGTTGGCTCATTGACGCCCCAAAGGGCGGAGAAACGCATTGTTCAGGCATTATAATCCACTCCGTGTGGACCAGCCCTGACGATCCAAGGTACAGTTCCAGCTGTGCCTGAGACACGGGCTAGAGTGTCTCGAATTCGGTAAGGACTATCTTTTGCCTTGGTTCAGGACGGAAATCCAATTTCCAAATACGAAATCGTGCAGTTTTGATTGTATACCTATATATGGCGACATAGTGGTATGGGGCATTAATGTCGTCTATGATTGATAGTTATGATTTGAAATTGTTTTTAAAACATATAAACACTAGTAATAATATCAAATGCCTTTGTTTTATTCGTATCAAGCATATTTTGGCCGTTATAAGGTAAAAACTCTATCCTCCGATTTGCGTTGCATTGTGTGATGGGAACCGAGTCTTATAATGGCTTCATTTTTATAAAAAGCATGGCGATGTTTAAAAAATGATTTGTTTTAAAGCACTGGCAATCCAATGGAGTAAACCCGTTCCATGAAAGTGGTGTGGTCCTGTGATTAGCCATATTATAAAGGTGTTGAGTAGATTTCTCATACCAGTCCCATGACTGACTCGTAGTTTGTTTCACTTTCAAACTCGGGTGACCCTTTTTCTACACGGGCAGCCTTGTGTTCAGGTTTAGCAGGCTTTTCTGGATAGCTGAAGATGGATTCTTCATTTATCTCTTTTTATGCTGTTCAGCTCTTATTGTACATTATGTTTGTTTTCCGCTGTAGACATTTATGTATAGCTGAACTGTATTTGTACTAAGTATGATCCTGTATACTGTGTAACTCTGATGATTATGTTTATTCAGTGTATTATTTGTACATTATCTGGTGTATTTATCTATTTCTGTTTTTCTATTATCTGTTTCTGTGTTATATTCCAAAGATTACCCTTGCCACCGTCAGTACGGGGATCAGGGTCGTCACAACGTGGTATCAGAGCATTGGTTAAGCTTAGTGCTAGAATATAACATATTAACGAACTCATCAGTAATAGAACCAGTAGTGTTCTAGGACGAGTAACTCAGTACAGATAGGATCAGCAATATCCTAGTATGAATGCAGCATAATCAGAACAATTCGTTACAGATGGGTCAGAAGTGCCCCAGATCGAGTCGAGAGTTATATGTTTTTAAATAACGTATTTGTGATTATATATATAGTCTGGTTTAAGAAATATGATTTTTGAATATATAAAAGATATATATTTGAAAAGTTAAAAAGTTAAAAACAATTGATTGTTGTTTGTGTTGTGTGATAGTAGATTTGATTAATTAAATTATTGAAACGATAGTTAATTTAATTAATAAGAGAATGAATGGTAGGATTTATTCGATTATATCATGCATTGAACTGATACAAAAATAGATATAAATATATACTTATGCATTATATATGTTTGAACAGGTAATTGGATAGCTGTTGAGTAAAGAATTTGTTTGCGTTCCCGACAAATAGGTAAACCTTAATGAGTTGGATGCGAAATATTATTATATCAACTCCTGTGAATGCCATTGGATGCGGAGTGCTGGTTGTTCTGTGTGAAATAATAAACGTCGCCATAGGATAGTAACAATTAATTTTGAACTACATTACATGTCATACTTCTTGAAGATAGGCATACTTCATCATATACCACATAAGCATTTGGAGCTTGTGTGACTAGGTGGAAGATTTACCATACGAGCGAGAGGCTTGTATGGCGATGACTATATTTTACAGGTTGAACTGATGACTAATATGACCATATAAAATTGTAACGATAAAATTGCCAGATTAATAAAAACCCCACACGGGTCTGGAGTTGACAATAATCACGTCTCTCTAGTCATTAGATACGGCACATGGATTATTTATTTCCCACACGGGACGAGGTGACGAGGATTTATCCTCTGGAACAATTAAAATACACACCCCCTCAGGCTTTGACAGGTTGACGAGAATTTAATCTCTGGAGTTATTATCTATACATGCTCCCCTGTAAACACCATATTATATCACTATAAATATGTGTATGCTTTATAGGATTTATTGGGTACCTAATACGGCCCAATAAATTTCCATACCTCTCCCCGTACAAAGGAGGTTATGGCGAAATTTTTTGAAAATTCTGGGTGTTAGCCAAATTTTTGAAGAATTTGAAAATTCTCAGAAACTGAAAAGTTGGAGAATGGAAGCCAGATCGAACGTAGAGTTGATTAATCAAACCACTTTCGACTTTGTTCCTTTTCGGGGACGAAAAGTTTTAAGTGGGGGAGATTGTAACGACCCGGAAAATCTGAACCAATTTAAATTTTTTAAATTGGCTAAAATAGTGGATTTTAAATATTTAAAATAAATATTTTAAATAATAAAGATGAAAACTGAGTTTGAATCGACAATTGAAAAGGAATATAATTAATTCTAATTATAAACAAGGCCTGAAATGGCGCGGTAGTTTCAAAATTAGAATTCAAATTTTGCCTGACTGTACCAGGTGCAAAGCAAAACGGACTTGAGTGAAACCAAAAATATTTAATTCTGTTAGTTAATATCTTTCTAACGAATCTGAAAAATTGAAGTTTCATAGCGGGAAGCAAAAGTTATCGCCAAATGAATTTTCAGAAAGGTCGCTATAGAGTTTATATAGCTCGTGAAAATGTCCATTTTGCAAACGACCTCAGAATTCGACGAAACCACTTTTGTTGGATCCGGGATGTCAAATTATTGCTAGGTTTCAAATTTCATAATTTTTTAAGCTAGTATGTGAGCGTGGCAAAGGAAAACGTGTTTTGGTCAATTACAGTTAAATTGGATCGACCATAAATGGGCCATTTTTCAAACGGTCTCAGAATTCGACGAAACTAGTTTTGTTGGGACCGTATCGTCAAAACATAGCTAGATTTACTTTTCGGAAATTTTTAGAATCAGTTTGTGTAACACCCCACGTCCGTTAGTGTCACTCACAAAGGGAATGCGCTAAGTTCTGTGGAGCATTTAGGGTAAAAGATGCAGATAAATTACAAGGCAGACAGAAATTAAACAGAGGAAAATAAAACTTTGCTTTATTGATTAAATAGTTTGTACAAAGATTTCTTTACAATATCAGAGTGTCATCTGTCTTACAAAATAAAGAAGCATAAAAATACATTTATATTCCCCAATGTAGCAAGAACCAGCCATAGCATCTGAAAAGAGAATCCAAGCAAAACTTCGACAAATCTTCAAGCTGGGAAAGAGTGACAGTCCAACTTAACCTGAGCTATACTACTCCCTTTTCTACTACCTGGGGTGGGGGGGGGGGAACGGAAGAAAAGAAGACGAAGGAAAAACAGAGTCAGACATAAAGCCTGAGTAAGTTCAGTAACTTCTAACATGTGAACATGGAAAAACAAAATGAAATGAATTAACTGAATACAAGATTACACCATGACGATAGGGTCAACAAGATTAGACAAGGTAGTCACAAGATATGCTAAGATAAGATAAACTGGATACGCTCTAATACTTTCGCCGCTTCGCTATTTCCTTGTTATACTGGTTTTTATATCTCTGCACCGCCTATCTAGTGTCCCAACTAGTAACGATAACGTGATCCCAATCCCTGTATTTTCCATTGCCTTCCTCCATACATTCATTATTTATTACCTAGATCAAATCTAGGGTTTTCTATCAAGTGCTTTCTAGATTTAACTAGAGTTTACGCTATCTGCTGAACGCTTCTCGGATTCAGGATTTATGCCACCTAGTCCAACTAGGGATTATGCTACCTGTCGAACGATGCCCCCAAGTCTAGGACACGCTACCTAGAGTGGTATATGTTCCTATACTTTCCCACGCATGTATCGCGAATCGTTATCGCTTGTCTAGATGCACATGTCCTGTAATGTGCGGTCCGAGTCCTGTGACAGGGCAAATCAAGGAATACAGAACTCGGTCGGGAGCTTTCAGATATCTGCCGATGCAGATGCTAAGTTCTGTTTTTATTCCAGTGGCTATGGTCCCACTTGGCCCCTCCCTCAACTAATGAAAGGCACACCTTGTAAAATGAGAACTATACGCCAGCCCCCGGTGCCCCTCTATCCTATGACCATCCTCACCCATAACTAGATAGCAAGTATATGGTCTTTTGGAGTTCTCCGCCTTTCCGCTTCACGTATCTCGATTGACTCAAGATGGATGGTAGATGACGAGTTGCTATCACAGGGCTACCGTTTTCTCGTCGAATCACGCCGATCTATCCTGGTCTTTAGGTTGCCATATATTGCAACCAAGACATACCCCTGGTTCTTCTACGCAAACCTTAACCTCTGTGAGCCCAGGAGGATCATCTGCGGCCTCACATAGGGATACCAAGAGTACCCTCACGTCCCCTCGAAGCCTCGGGCTTCGTAACCCAATTCGTTGGAGCCTCCTTTTTACTTAGACGGACATTCGCTTCTTCCCGTGTTATATTAAGAACTACTACTTAGTTTTACTAACTAAGATTTACCACTTAGTTTCCAGAATCGTTGTTTTCTTAACTAAGGTTTACTTAGTTCTCTTTCCCGTCAATTTGGATTGGTTAAGTGTCATAGTCAATTCAAGCTAACTTAACCCTCCTCATTTACCCTGTTAAACTGGTTAAGTGTTATCAGTAACTCATGTTGACTTAACCCTACCACAAATCAAGTTATATTGGTTAAGTATTTATTACTTAACCCTATCCATTCACCCTGTGTTGGTTAAGTGTTCCTTTTTAACTTAACCTTGCCCGTCTGTTTTAACTAACATGTTATTATTAATGGTTAAGTATTATCCCTTCATGTTTTAGACTTAACCCCATTCCTTTATCACAAACTGATGGTTAAGTGTTCAAGTTTACTTAACCCTACGGTCTTGCCCAACTAACATATCAAATAGGCTAAGTGTATTAGATTTTACTTAACCCCAGCCTCTGGTCTAGTTAACATGTTAATTTGGCTAAGTGTATTAACTTTACTTAACCCCACCTTCTAGTCTAGTTCACATGTTAATTTGTCTAAGTATTTCTCAGTTACTTAACCCCTACAAATCTTTCATGGTTACCATGTTAAGTTGGTTAAGTGTCCCCATGGACTTAGCCCTCCCATTCTAGCTTAACTGTGTTAGTTTGGTTAAGTGTTCCTATGGACTTAACTCTCCCATTCTAGCTTAACTGTGTCTGTATGAACCTAACCCCATCCATCGGTTTGGTTATCTTGTTGAATTGTTTAAGTGTCTTAGTTAACTTAACCCTACCATTCTTGTTCTAGCTTTAACTAAATAAATTAAAGCCGCTACCACTCACATTAGACAGATATTGTTGCGATTACTGGATGTGCCGGTTGGTTCCGGGCAGTTTTACATCGCAACTCAGTCTAACCTCGGGTTAGGCATATTCGTGTTTTCTAAGTTCAAAAGGGTTTTGGTTAATTTTCAAATCAGGTTTTGAAAGTAACCATCCCGTCCGTCGGCTCATTTAGTGAGAGCAGGAAACTTGTATTTTCCAAACCCAAGCCTAGACACTATCCTCTCTGTCGCCTTAGAACTTTCTGGTGTACCATTAAAAGAGATGTCGTTAATAAACCTTTAATTTGTCTAAATTTACATTTCCTCATTTAGGCCAAATTCTATAAGTAAATTATTCCTAATTTACTTATTTCCTAATTTCCCTTTTAATTTAAACTGTCAACATTTATTCTTATGGCCCATTTCCCCCTCTATATCATTTTTATGCCTTTTGGTATGTAAACTGTACCAATTAAGTGTCACTAACCATGATTTTGCTAAACCTGACGGTTATTCCCAATTATGACCAATTTCAAACTTATACCAATATACTTATTACGCCAAATTAGCTAATCCAATCCTGATTTAACATTCTAATTACAATTCACGTCAAACTAGACTTATTATTCTAGTTCATAACTCATGTAAATGCTAGATTTGCAAGTCAATACTAGATTCAAATTACACATCCTATAATTCATGTTAAATTTATCCAATTTGTATTTCTATGAACATGCCATAATTCATGTTCCCAATTTATGCCAAATTCCAAGTTTATAACTATGTTTTTAGTACATTTCACATTATGCCCAAATCGTATTCCCACCGTTCGTATAATTGTGATTCAATCTAGATTATGGATAAATCTAGACTCGTAGAAAATAGGGAATGAACCAAAGATGCTATGAAAAAGGATGGACATAATAACTGGCATAAAAGGTTTGAATAACGATGTAGGTTCAAGAACATGGGTAGACCTAACTTAATAGGTAAATTCCCAAGGTCTAAAACCATGGATAAACAGAATAGAGACGCTGGTTCAAGAACATGGGTAGACCTAACTTAATAGGTAAATTCCCATGGTCTAAAATCAACGAAAACCAAGGACAGGCAGAATAAATAATCGGGTTTAGACCCAATCTCATAATCACATAACTTAAGCAACACTTACCTAGTCATGAATCATAGGTGTTTAATCACAGATGTCCTTGTTATGTCATATGCAATAGTTTATGTTTTCTAATCAAAGGCATAGGTTTTGTCAAGGAAATAATCCTCATAGTCACATTCACAGTCATAGGCAATGTTCGTAGTCATAGGCAATGTCCATAGTCATTGGCAATGTTCATAGTCATAGGCAATGCCTAATTGGTTATCGAATCATAACAGTTCTGAATTAGGTCCAAAGATATAGGCACAGGTTTGAGTAGAAAGATTTGGCATATTCTTTTATTCCTTTAATTTCATGTCACGAACAGAGAGAAACGTTCAAATCTAAAAATAACTGACTTACCGAAATTTAGATTAGAAAAGAAAGATGGCGTTGCTATGATTCGTGCGACGTTAGCCTTTGATCCTTATCTTGAAGCTTTAATCTTGATTCGAATCTCTTCTTGAAAGTCTTTGAGCAGCATCTCCTCGTCTTGATTCATTTTATATATATATTATTCTATTTATTATTTCTTTTAAGTGGAGGAGAAGAAGCCATGTTCACTAAGAATCTTTGCAGCAAAAGGGTAGAGAAGAATTGTGAATAGAGAAGGAGTCTAGGGCTGTTTATATAGTGTAGAAGTCAACGAATCTGGTCAGAATGGCGTCTAGATACAGAGAAACGAACCAGTTTCAGAAAGCTGGAAAAAAAAGCAGGGGGGGTCGACACCCAGGTCGACTCCCCAGTCTACCTCGGGGGGGGGGGGGGGTCGACTCCCCAGTCGACCTGGGGGGGGTCGACACCTAGGTCGACTCCCCAGTCGACCTGGGTCCTGGGCGGGAAATTTCCCGCCCAGCCCGCTTCTGAGTCTGTTTTGAAATTTGAACTTTGCTGAAACTTCCAGAGGCCATATCTTCCTCATACGGACTCCGATTTACGCAAACTCGGACTCGTTTTCATGCAGAATTCCGAACGAACGCAATGGCACAGCCCGTTTCCCTTGATTTTGATTTTAACTTTTAATTCTGCCTTGATTTGTGAATCTTAGTGTTACAGAATTATGGGGTGTTACATTCTCCCCCACTTAAAAGGAATTCGTCCCCGAAATCTTCAAGTTTGGAAGAATGTGTCCTACCATCCAATCACCCATCTACTCAACCATTCACTCACAGGCATCCATTGTCCTTAAAAGATTTCTAATGCTTTCATGTTCATATGCATAGTGTGTGTATATGTCTTTATCTACTGTAAAATCAGGCGGTCTACTGATTCAGTCGACCTCCTTAATGCGAGTCATGTCAGTGCCATGCGTCCAGCCATATATGCAAGCATCCCTAGTTATGTAAATATTATATGCGTGCACGGCCATTCATCCATATGCAACACCCATATGATAACATATCAAGTTCAAGTTACAAACAAATACATATCTGTAAATGCAATATGAAAGCTCTGAACTGATCTAGTGCCTAATACATATGCATATGCATTCACAAGCAACCATTAGAAACCACTTGCAACCATCAACCATAACATGTTTCAAATACATGTTTACATCCATTGGCTTCTACCTAAGGATCGAAGATACGACCTAGGTGATATACTTTGGAAAGAGAGAAACAATTATGTGCAAAGCTCCTAAACAAAGAAATCAAGGATGCACCCTTAAGGAAAAGGGTATGATGCTAGTATCTAGCCTTCTTGAGCTTTACTCCACTGTATCTTAACTAATTTAACTTCACGATTGTGAAGTTTCCGATCTCCATTTCCAAAATAAACAGATGTCAATTACGGCACCAAGTATATGTACTAAGATGATTAGAGGTCTCCCTCTTATCCACCACGCCATAACTATAAGAGTCGATAGGTCACTACGTGCTCTTTGGAGTGCCTGCCACAACTATTCATCTCTCACGCAAACCATCCAAACCGAACTCGACATTCCTCAAGTACAAGCCCCAAAGGCCTAAACCAATATCAGACAAGCACCCAAGGAATATCTCCCCCGAATTTAGACGATCTACGTGAGATGATATAAGCAAACTCGATAGCTATTCTCAAATCCCTACTAACCAAAAATAAACTGGTCGGACCACCAATTGGATTTGAGACTCTAGTGGAATCTTTCTACTATACAAGTACTATGGTGCAGAGACCCAACTATGGAAGTGGATATGAACAAATGAGAAGCGCAAGAACCTAAGGAAATAGTACGAACAGAAAACTAGACTCTTCCAACCGGACTACCTTTCTCCTAGGTACACTTGGTGGCGAAAGCATGTACTTGTCCTTCTGAAAATCTCGTCCTCGTTCTTGCCCTTGTCCTTAAGTATATGCCCTATCATACCCTAGTAAAGATACTTCCTCTTGTCTTAGGTTTTATAATTTCTTCCTCCTTCGTGTGCTAAGTCTACATCCATGAATTCCTCATCCTAGGGTTATGCTCCTTAGCCAAACTCCTCATCCCCTTCCGTGTGTAGTCATGTTGACAAATCTCTCGAAAACTGCCTCCATCGTCCGGAAAACCCTATAAGCTACAAAAGAAAACTGCCCGTAGATGTAACAACTACGGCTATGGATGGAAGCCGGGCACTACTTTGCCCTTCGATGAGGTTACCTCCTAGAAAGCCAGGAGCCCCAGAGACTCAAGAAAGAAGGAGACAAGAATTTAAACAGAGGAAGAGAAGATAGTGCGTATGGCTTTGGGGAATATGCCTTTAAAACAATTTTTTTCTCTTGAAAATGCTTCTTTACAAACCATTTTGAAAATAATTTTTCAAATCCTTTATCTGATCTGGTAACCTTCAGCTCTAATACCACGTGTAACACCCCACGTCCGTTAGTGTCACCCACAAAGGGAATGCACTAAGTTCTGTAGAGGATTTAGGGTAAAAGATGTAGATAAATTACAAGACAGACAGAAATTAAACAGAGGAAAATAAAACTTTGCTTTATTGATAAAATAGTCTGTACAAAGATTTCTTTACAATATCAGAGTGTCATCTGTCTTACAAAATAAAGAAGCATAAAAATACATTTATATTCCCCAATGTAGCAAGAACCAGCCATAGCATCTGAAAAGAGAATCCAAGCAAAACTTCGACAAATCTTCAAGCTGGGAAAGAGTGACAGTCCAACTTAACCTGAGCTATACTACTCCCTTTTCTACTACCTGGGGGGGGAACGGAAGAAAAGAAGACGAAGGAAAAACAGAGTCAGACATAAAGCCTGAGTAAGTTCGGTAACATCTAGCATGTGAACATGAAAAAACAAAACGACATGAATTAACTGAATACATGATTACACCATGACGATAGGGTCAACAAGATTAGACAAGGTAGTCACAAGATATGCTAAGATAAGATAAACTGGATACGCTCTAATACTTTCGCCGCTTCGCTATTTCCTTGTTATACTGGTTTCTATATCTCTGCACCGCCTATCTAGTGTCCCAACTAGTAACGATAACGTGATCCCAATCCCTGTATTTTCCATTGCCTTCCGCCATACATTCATTATTTATTACCTAGATCAAATCTAGGGTTTTCTATCAAGTGCTTTCTAGATTTAACTAGAGTTTACGCTATCTGCTGAACGCTTCTCGGATTCAGGATTTATGCCACCTAGTCCAACTAGGGATTATGCTACCTGTCGAACGATGCCCCCAAGTCTAGGACACGCTACCTAGAGTGGTATATGTTCCTATACTTTCCCACGCATGTATCGCGAATCGTTATCGCTTGTCTAGATGCACATGTCCTGTAATGTGCGGTCCGAGTCCTGTGACAGGGCAAATCAAAGAATACAGAACTCGGTCGGGAGCTTTCAGATATCTGCCGATGCAGATGCTAAGGTCTATTTTTATTCCAGTGGCTATGGTCCCACTTGACCCCTCCCTCAACTAATGAAAGGCACACCTTGTAAAATGAGAACTCTACGCCGGCCCTCGGTGCCCCTCTATCCTATGGCCATCCTCACCCATAACTAGATAGCAAGTATATGGTCTTTTGGAGTTCTCCGCCTTTCCGCTTCACGTATCTCGATTGACTCAAGATGGATGGTAGACGACGAGTTGCTATCACAGGGCTACCGTTTTCTCGCCGAATCACGCCGGTCCATCCTGGTCTTTAGGTTGCCATATATTGCAACCAAGGCATACCCCTGGTTCTTCTACGCAGACCTTAACCTCTGTGAGCCCAGGAGGTTCATCTGCAGCCTCACAGAGGGATACCAAGAGTACCCTCACGTCCCCTCGAAGCCTCGGGCTTCGTAACCCAATTCGTTGGAGCTTCCTTTTTACTCATACGAACATTCACTCCTTCCCGTGTTATACTAAGAACTACTACTTAGTTTTACGAACTAAGATTTACCACTTAGTTTCCAGAATCGTTGTTTTCTTAACTAAGGTTTACTTAGTTCTCTTTCCCGTCAATTTGGATTGGTTAAGTGTCATAATCAATTCAAGCTAACTTAACCCTCCTCATTTACCCTGTTAAACTGGTTAAGTGTTATCAGTAACTCATGTTGACTTAACCCTACCACAAATCAAGTTATATTGGTTAATTATTTATTACTTAACCCTATCCATTCACCCTGTGTTGGTTAAGTGTTCCTTTTTAACTTAACCTTGCCCGTCTGTTTTAACTAACATGTTATTATTAATGGTTAAGTATTATCCCTTCATGTTTTAGACTTAACCCCATTCCTTTATCACAACCTGATGGTTAAGTGTTCAAGTTTACTTAACCCTACGGTCTTTCCCAGCTAACATATCAAATTGGCTAAGTGTATTAGATTTTACTTAACCCCAACCTCTGGTCTAGTTAACATGTTAATTTGGCTAAGTGTATTAACTTTACTTAACCCCACCTTCTAGTCTAGTTCACATGTTAATTTAGCTAAGTATTTCTCAGTTACTTAACCCCTACAAATCTTGTCTGGTTACCATGTTAAGTTGGTTAAGTGTCCCCATGGACTTAGCCCTCCCATTCTAGCTTAACTGTGTTAGGTTGGTTAAGTGTTCCTATAGACTTAACCCTCCCGTTCTTGCTTAACTGTGTCTGTATGAACCTAACCCCATCCATCGGTTTGGTTATCTTGTTGAATTGGTTAAGTGTCTTAGTTAACTTAACCCTACCATTCTTGTTCTAGCTTTAACTAAATAAATTAAAGCCGCTACCACTCACATTAGACAGATATTGTTGCGATTACTGGATGTGCCGGTTGGTTCCGGGCAGGTTTACATCGCAACTCAATCTAACCTCGGGTTAGGCATATTCGTGTTTTCTAAGTTCAAAAGGGTTTTGGTTAATTTTCAAATCAGGTTTTGAAAGTAACCATCCCGTCCGTCGGATCAGTTAGGGATAGCCAGGGAGAGCAGGAAACTTGTATTTTCCAAACCCAAGCCTAGACATTATCCTCTCTGTCACCCTAGAACTTTCTGGTGTACAATTAAAAGAGATGTCGTTAATAAACCTATAATTTGTCTAAATTTACATTTCCTCATTTAGGCCAAATTCTATAAGTAAATTATTCCTAATTTACTTATTTCCTAATTACCCTTTTAATGTAAATTGTCAACATTTATTCTTATGGCCCATTTTCCCCTCTATATCATTTTTATGCCTTTTGGTATGTAAACTATACCAAATAAGTGTCACTAACCATGATTTTGCTAAACCTGACGGTTATTCCCAATTATGACCAATTTCAAGTTTATACCAATATACTTATTACACCAAATTAGCTAATCCAATCCTGATTTAACATTCTAATTACAGTTCACGTCAAACTAGACTTATTATTCTAGTTCATAACTCATGTAAATGCTAGATTTACAAGTCAATACTAGATTCAAATTACACATCCTATAATTCATGTTAAATTTATCCAATTTGTATTTCTATGAACATGCCATAATTCATGTTCCCAATTTATGCCAAATTCCAAGTTTATAACTATATTTTAGTACATTTCACATTATGCCCAAATCGTATTCCCACCGTTCGTATAATTGTGATTCAATCTAGATTATGGATAAATCTAGACTCGTAGAAAATAGGGAATGAACCAAAGATGATATGAAAAAGGATGGACATAACAATTGGCATAAAAGGTTTGAATAACGACGAAGGTTCAAGAACATGGGTAGACCTAACTTAATAGGTAAATTCCCAAGGTCTAAAACCAAGGATAGACTGAATAGAGACGCAGGTTCAAGAACATGGGTAGACCTAACTTAATAGGTAAATTCCCATGGTCTAAAACCAAAGAAAACCAAGGACAGGCAGAATAAATAATCGGGTTTAGACCCAATCTCATAATCACAGAACTAAAGCAACACTTTCCTATTCATGAATCATAGGTGTTTAATCACAGATGTCCTTGTTATGTCATAGGCAATAGTTTATGTTTTCTAATCAAAGGCATAGGTTTAGTCAGGGAAATAATCCTCATAGTCACAGTCACAGTCATAGGCAATGTTCGTAGTCATAGGCAATGTCCATAGTCATAGGCAATGTTCATATTCATAGGCAATGCCTAATTGGTCATCGAATCATAACAGTTCTGAATTAGGTCCAAAGATATAGGCACAGGTTCGAATAGAAAGATTTGGCATATTCTTTTATTCCTTTAATTTCATGTCACGAACCGAGAGAAACGTTCAAATCTAAAAATAACTGACTTACCGAAATTTAGATTAGAAAAGAAAGATGGTGTTGCTATGATTCGTGCGATGTTAGCCTTTGATCCTTATCTTGAAGCCTTAATCTTGATTCGAATCTCTTCTTGAAAGTCTTTGAACAACATCTCCTCGTCTTGATTCATTATATATATATATATATATATATATATTATTCTATTTATTATTTCTTTTAAGTGGAGGAGAAGAAGCCATTTTCACTAAGAATCTTTGCAGCAAAAGGGTAGAGAAGAATTGTGAATAGAGAAGGAGTCTAGGGCTGTTTATATAGTGTAGAAGTCAACGAATCTGGTCAGAATGGCGTCTAGATACAGAGAAACGAACCAGGTTCAGAAAGCTGGAAAAAAAAGCAGGGGGGTCGACACCCAGGTCGACTCCCCAGTCGACCTGGGGGGGGGGGGTTCGATACCCAGGTCAAATCCCCAGTCGACCTGGGGGGGTCGATACCCCGGTCGACTCCCCAGCCGACCTGGGGTCCTGGGCGGGAAATTTCCCGCCCAGCCCGCTTCTGAGTCTGTTTTGAAATTTGAACTTTGCTGAAACTTCCGGAGGCCATATCTTCCTCATACGGACTTCGATTTACACAAACTCGGACTCGTTTTCATGAAGAATCCTGAGACGAACGCAATGGCGTAGCCCATTTCCCTTGATTTTGATTTTAACTTTTAATTCTGCCTTGATTTGTGAATCTTAGCGTTACAGAATTACGGGGTGTTACAGTTTATGGCCCTGGAAAATTGAAATGTACGTTCGAATCAAATATTGAATGTTTTATATTTTAATTTGAAGGAAAACTAAATGAATAAAATCGAATAGGCCTACGAAACATATCCTATTGTGTTCGGAATGGGGGTATTTAGCTTGGGACGACGGTCGTTGGGTTTGGATTGGGGTTCCTATGAGACAAGGGGTATTTTTGGGATTTAAAATAAATTAAAAATTAAATAAAACCCTTGGACCAATCATGTTCTCCCACTTCATCTTCTCTCGCCCCGCTTTACTTCCAGAGCCCTCGTCGAACGGCGATTAAGCCTCCCCCGCTTCCCAGCCATTTTCCGATCGATCTACGCACCAAAACCATATGGCCCTTTGGAGATTTTTGAAGAGCTCCGCTTCCTCTCCAAATCCATAGCCACTACACCCTACCTCGCGCTGCGTGCATCGAGATCTGGCGCCATGAAGTTCAGCCGTTCCACCCGCCGATTTGCCTCCTCCGCCACTTCGAGTTCAGTGCGGTGGTACCCCCTGGAGGCGACTCTCCGAGCTCTTCGCTGTGGCGCTATCCGATCTGCACCTATCTACGCGGATTTTGAGAAAAGCGGAAACCTAATTTTGAACAAATCAGAGAGGTAACGACTGATTTTATTTTAAACTATTTAATAGCACTTTAAAGCGCTACGGTTTTTGATTTCACTGTATAAATCATATCTTTTTCGTTTCTTAACGAAATTCAGTGAAACAAGCGATAGTGGACTTGTGTGGACGTCTTATACATTCTAGAAGAGACCGCATATTTTTCTGAGCCTTCTGCTATTTTTGGTGGAGTGGAACCCAATGTGAGATTTCTAAATTATAAACGATATGGAAAACGATGATGTATAAATTATATAGTCGATGTATGAGTTATATAAGCATTGTACACCTCTTGTATAAGCGTTGTATAAGTTGTACGTTCGATGTATAAGTTATATATGCGTTGTAAAAATAATGTATGTGTTGAAATAGAAGTGAGATGACATATATATATATATATATATATATATATATATATATATATACACACGCCCCTCGTCCACAAACCATGGACGATATTTATTGGTTGTGATTGGTGTGAAAATTGATTGATAGCGAATGGTTGATTGAAATTGTTTGTGGTTGAAATTGGTTGATCGTGGTTGAAAAATACCTGTTTGTGGTTGAAATTGGTTGATCGTGGTTGAATAATACCTGTTTGTGGTTGAGAAATATTGGGTTGAAACCACATAGGATTAGTTTGTGGAAATGAAAAAAATATACATGCCGCCTGCGTGCGAACTAGATGCATGATTCCCCATTGTCAAAAGCTGCAAGGCTTTAAGGTAGAGCGAGGAGCCGTATCAGGGACGGTCCCGGTTTTAACTACCCTACCATTATGCTGCCGAAATTTTGAATAATATTCATGTGTTAGAATTATTTTCCTGTGTTCAAATTATATTCGTCTGTTGAATAGAAAACCTTCATGTGTTGAATAGAAATTCATTCGTTGAATCATATTCATGTGTTGAATGGTATTTGTGTTTTAAATAAATTGTTTTAACAATAAAAATCACATTTTTACCCTATATATATAAACTATAGAAAACCTTCATGTGTTGAATCGAAATTCATTCGCTGAATTGAAATTCATGTGTTGAATGGTATTCGTGTTTTGAATAAATTGTTTTAATAATAAAAATCCCATTTTTACTCTATATATACAAACTATAGAAAACCTTAATGTGTTGAATCGAAATTCATTCTTTGAATTGAAATTCATGTGTTGAATGGTATTCGTGTTTTGAATAAATTGTTTTAACAATAAAAATCACATTTTCACTCTATATATACAAACTATAGAAAACCTTCATATGTTGAATAGAAATTCATTTGTTGAATCATATTCATGTGTTGAATGGTATTCGTGTTTTAAATAAATTGTTTTAACAATAAAAATCACATTTTTACTCTATATATACAAATTATAGGAAACCTTCATGTGTTGAATCGAAATTCATTCGTTGAATAGAAATTCATGTCTTGGATGGTATTCGTGTTTTAAATATAAAAATCACCATTTTATCTATATATACAAACTATAGAAAACCTTCATGTGTTGAATCGAAATTCATGTGTTGAATGGTATTCGTATTTTGAAATAAATTGTTTTATAATAAAAGTCATATTTTTATTACCTATATGAACTATATAAAATAATCTCGTTTTGAAATAAATTGTTTTATAATAAAAATATTATTTTTATCACCTATTTAACTATATAAAATAGTCGGGTTTTGAAATAAATCGTTTTACAATAAAAATCGTATTTTTACTACATACATGAATTGTTAAAAATAGTGAAGTGTCGAAGTGAATGTATGTTGGATAAAAATATCATTTTTATCAAATGTATGAAAATCATATAGTTTTGAAATCGAAGAATCGATATATACATACAAATAGAATTGAAATATATCAAATAACGAAGCTGCAGTTTGTATTTTGAAACCGTGATTTCAAACGATTAGTGCGGGAGATCCGACCATCGGATTTTCCCGAAATCGCAACCGTTGGGTTCGCTTTGGAAATATCTTTCCAATGACACCAACTTTGTAAAAATTCAACGGTTGGATTGTCTGGAATGTTTAATTCAAATCTGAAGAAAAACAGCGCCAGAATCAATTATATATATATATATATATATAAATATAATTATATTAAATCGAATAACGACGCTGCAGTTCGTATTTTGAAATCGAAACTTCAAACGATTGTACCGGGAGATCCGACCGTCGTATTTTCCCGAAACTGGAACCGTTGGATTCATTTTGAAAAGATCTTTCTAATGATGTAAATTTTGTGAAAATCCAACGGTTAGATTTTCATATATGTGTAAATCAAATCGGAACAAAAACAGCGCCACGGCCGCGTTATGGCCCGTAGCGTTGTTTGAATAAATTGGCTATTTTAAAATAAATAAAAATGGCGATAAATCGTTATAAAATATTATAAACGATATGGATGTGAAATTTAGAAACTAACTGAAGGTTGGCTAAGTAGAATGGTTTCTTGGGTGTTGATCTGATGTTGGTTTCGGCCTTCGGGGTTAATATTTGGGAAATTGTTCTCTCACTGATTTACGGTTAGCGACTAATGAATTGAAATGATGCGTATGCGTGTTTGTGTTGCACTTGTTTATTATATACGCGAGTTTCTCAGAAAGACCGGGTTTAGCCCATTCTGAATAACTGAATCGATGATAAGAAATCGAAGATGAAGATGGTGGTCGAAGACCGGAGATCTTCACCTCGTTTGGATGGTAAGTGATGTCCTGATTGGGAGGCATCCCGAAATATGGATAATAAGTGGTGATCATCCAGATGTACGTGGAGATCGAAGGGTTTGCGAGGTATATAGTGCCTCCGGTTTCGTTCAAAGCCAGAACGGACTTACAAATGGACAGTGTGTCTGACATTGGAATTTATTCTGTGTGATTGATAGCTATCAGTTGCACGGTGTGAATTACCTGTATGGCAAGCTAAGACGTAGTGATCAGGGCTTTTGTTGAAAAGCAAAGTCTTGTGGTGATGATCAAAGCACCGCCTGTGTGGCGTAGCTTTGTGTATAACGTGAAATCGCGAGCCTCACACCCCGGTATGAACCAGAAACGGGAGAGGACCTCAGGGGGGACGTGCGTTTTCTTTCTAACTAGAAGTGGCGTCAGTGGTTTTACACGCCCTGACGAGTTTGACTTATATGGTTGTTACTGTTGCGAGGCACCTCGATTATATCGGTCGATCCGGGACCGATGGAGTCATTCGTTGGCTCATTGACGCCCCAAAGGGCGGAGAAACGCATTGTTCAGGCATTATAATCCACTCCGTGTGGACTGGCCCTGACGATCCAAGGCACGGTTGCAGTTGTGCCTGAGACACGGGCTAGAGCGTCTCGAATTCGGTAAGGACTATCTTTTGCCTTGGTTTAGGACGAAAATCCAATTTCCAAATATGAAATCGTGCGGTTTTGATTGTATATCTATATATGGCGACATAGTGGTATGGGGCATTAATGTCGTCTATGATTGATAGTTATGATTTGAAATTGTTTTTAAAACATATAAACTCTAGTAATAATATCAAATGCCTTTGTTTTATTCGTATCAAGCATATTTTGGTCGTTATAAGGTAAAAACTCTATCCTCCGGTTTGCGTTGCATTGTGTGATGGGAATTGAGTCTTATAATGGCTTCATTTTTATAAAAAGCATGGCGATGTTTAAAAGAATGATTTGTTTTAAAGCACTGGCAATCCAATGGAGTAAACCCGTTCCACGAAAGTGGCGTGATCTTGTGATTAGCCATATTATAAAGGTGTTGAGTAGATTTCTCATACCTGTCCCATGTCTGACTCATAGTTTGTTTCACTTTCAAACTCGGGTGCCCCTTTTTCTACATGGGCAGCCTTATGTTCAGGTTTAGCAGGCTTTTCTGGATAGCTGGAGCTGAAGATGGATTATTCATTTATCTCTTTTTATGTTGTTCAGCTCCTATTGTACATTATGTTTGTTTTCCGCTGTAGACATTTATGTATAGCTGAACTGTATTTGTACTAAGTATGATCCTGTATACTGTGTAACTCTGATGATTACGTTTATTCAGTGTATTATTTGTATATTATCTGGTGTATTTATTTATTTCTGTTCTGCTATTATCTGTTTCTATGTTATATTCCAAAGATTACCCTTGCCACCGTCAGTACGGGGATCGGGGTCGTCACAAATTTAAACTATAATTGATCCCTACTTGTTAGTGTATCTATATTATATCATGTTATCCCCTAATTTCTGTTTAGTATTACCATAACGATCAAGCTATTAGCAATTTCAAAATTTTCTAATTTAGTTTATCGCATTTGTTTAGGTAGCTTTGGTTAGTATTGAACGTATGTGTGTGATAGAGTTTGCAAATAGCATAATTTATGCAAACACAAAGTGTATATTATGTAAGTTATTGTAGTTTTGGATAATTTTTGCGAACATGAGTTTTTGCTTATGCAAACTCGCGAAATGATTTGGTGTGTAAATGATTTTGATAGTAATTGTCATAGTTAGGATTAAATAAATTGTAAAAATATACAATTTAGTACATACGTAGTATAACGGTAAAATATAAACAAATATTTTAAGAAATTATATATTATTTAAATTTAATATAAACAAATAATTAAACCATTAGATATTATTTGGCCCGGTCTGACAAGTGACATGCATGATCGTTATATGGATATTCATTTTTTCTACAAAACGGACATTTTTATTTCATTTGATACATCTTTTTCGGATTTGTCCCTGTATTTAAGTTACAAACACTATAAAGTAATTATATTTCGTAATTCATGTCACTTTAAATGGTTCACAAAATTTTGATGGCATTTCCTTTACGTTCCTTGTGTTCAGCATTTGTGTACGATACAAGGAACACAGGGGAAATACTACCAAAATTTTGTGAAATCGTTTAAAATGGTATGATTTATAGAATGTAATTACTATATTTGTAATGAGAAGTAGGATGACCGACCATCAAAGAAGACACATAGGTGTCAATGAACCAATAGTTGTTTATTTAAAATAAAATTTGTAAAAAATATATATAATTTAGTACAAGTTTACCGAATAGTAAGTAAAATTTAAACAAAATATAAAACTTACGATTATCTTTTTATTACTTCATCATAGGTTTTAAAGTAGGAAAAATTGTCAATTACTTTATTGATTGGAGCAAGATATATCATAGTGGGAAAATTCGTAGTGCAATAAGTGAACATTTTCAAAAGGGGGTACAAGTGTTCATCGAATTTGCTTTAAGTAATACGAGAAACAATAAAGAAATTCATTGTCCATGTAGTAGGTGCAAATTGTTGAACTATTTAATACTGAACGTGGTTAAGATTTATTTGCACCAATACAGTTTCGTACCCAATTATTTGTTGTGGGATCATCATGGAGAAATTGTAACCCCTAATAATCAAGAACAGTCCATGTAGATCATTAGTGGTGAAGTTAGTACGAATCTCATAGAAAATATGGTCGAAGATGTTGCACGATCAATGTTCCCTACCGTTTATTTGATAACGACGATGTTAAAGTCGAAGAGGAACCAAATGTTAAAGCTAAAAACATATAATTTATTGGATCATATTACAAAAACCCTTTGGAATGGATGTAAAAGTGGCACTCAATTATCGGTGACTGCAGAATACATTGTAATGAAATCAAAATACAACCTTACGAAAGATGGATATAAGGCTGTTGTTTAAGCTGCTCAATGCCATATGCCATCCGATAATTTAATGTACGAAAATTATTATGAAGTGAAAAAACTTATGTCTTCTTTCAGTTTGCTGTATCAAAAAATAGATACATGTTTAAATGATTGCATGTTGTATTGGAAAGAAGACATCGATCTTAGAAATTGCAAAATATGCAATGAAGAAAGATACAAACCAAGAAAAAAAGGGAAAAGAAGTTCCATACAAGCGTATACGTTATTTACCCATCAACCCTAGACTTCAACGGTTATATGCCTAATCTGTAACAATACATCATATGAGATGACATAGTGTGAGAATACCTCAAGAAGGTACGTTGACAAATCGATCTTATGGACAAGCATGAAAATATTTTGATAAGAAATATCCCGGTTTCGTAGCGGAAAGCCACAACGTTAGACTAAGTTTATATACAGATAGCTTCGCACAGTTCTCTCAGTTTGGTTCTAAACATTCACCTTAGCCTATAATAATCACATCTTATAATCTACCTCGTGGATGTGTATGGAAACTCCATATATGTTTCTCACAATTGTCGTCACTAGCCCTGATGATCTGATATGAAGGAGTTGGAACATACGAAGTATCAATAAATAAAAATTTCTGAATGTTCACTTCTTTGTTATGGACCACTAGCGGTTTTCCTGCATATGCAATGCTTTCGGGTTGGAATACGATGGATCGTTTTGCTTGTCCTTATTGCATGGAAGAAACATGAGCATTTTCATTACCGCATGGAATGAAATTTTCATGGTTTGATTGTCATCGTTGTTTTCTTCGTATTAATCATCCTTTCAAAAGTGGGAAAAAAATCACGGCTAATAGACATGAGACTCTACAGCCACCAACAGTTTGGTCAAGCGAGGATATATATAGTCCTATAAAAGATTATCCAAAAATACACGAGGCCAGAAAAAAACTAAAATTCAAGCCAAATCGACGGTTTATAATTGGTGCAAACAGAGTATATTTTGGGAATTTCCTTATTGAAAAAATATCTTAATCCGTCATAACATTGATGTGATGCATGACAAGAAAATGTATCTGATAGTGTATTTAATACAATTTTGAATATGAAGGGCAAGACTAAGGACGATCTGAAATTTGGACGTGATATAAAGGAAATATGCATTCATCCTGAGCTTCATATGAAGCCCAATGACAATAAAAAAACTCAAAGCATGCTATGAACTAGACAAAAACCAAGTTAAAGTACTATTAAAATGGGTGGAAGGATTTCGATTTCCCGACGGAATTTCCTCTAATTTTCGTAGATATGTCGATTATAAAAACGGAAGGCTGAGTGGAATGAAAAGCCGTCATTGTCATGTAACAATGGAAAATTTGTTAACCGTCGCTTTCAAAGAATTATTATCCATAAAAGTTTGGAGGGTAATAATGGAACTTAGTTCATTTTACAAGGAACTTTGTCCAACTACGTTAAAAGTTTAGACTTTAAGAAGAAATCCCTATACTACTCTGCAAAATAGTAAAAATATTTCCTTTGGGTTTCTTTAATGTAATGGAGCACTTACCTATTCAGCTTCCATATGAAGTACATCTTTAAGGTCTTGTACAATATGGATGGATGTACCCGTTCGAAAGGTATGTTACTATACTAAGTATTCAAATGTTAACTTAAATGTAAATAGAAGTTAATATTGAACTGCACTATTTTTTATTAGGTACTTGAATCATTTAAAGAAAAAAGTAAGACAAAATGCTCAAGTTGAAGGTTTTATTTCTAAATCATACATCGAAGAAGAAACTTCATTCTTTTTCTCTCATTATTTTCATGATCACGTGAACTTATCATTTGGAAGTGTTCCGCGTAATGATGAGGGTGTTGAACAAGATTCTTCTTCTGAAGCAACATTATCTATTTTTAAATAACATGGCCGACATTTTGGAAAATATGTGGAAATATGGCTAAACGATAAAGATTACCATGTAGCACACACTTGTATTCTTCTTAATTGTCCTAAAGTTGCACCATTTTTTAGGTAATGCTTTTTTACAAGTTTTGTTAAATTTAAGTTACATGTGTTTATAATAATGTAAAATATCATTTTGTGTTTGCAATATCTACGAATCACAAAATACAAGCGATGATTTAAGCAAAGACTTCAATAGTTGGTTTAGGAACTATGTTTCTGATCTCGTAAATCATGTACTCAACAAAGGACTGAAACATTTGACGTTGGACCGAAATGAAAAGTTAAAACGTATCCAATATTTTTTGTTAATGGATATAAATTCAACATCAAAGAATACGGTGCTGAAAAATTAACAAATAATAATGGTGTTTTTGTTAAAGACAGTGTAGATCCTAATAATCATATAAATGATTTTTACGGCATGTTAAGTCAGATTTTGCAATTGACGTATTTTACAAGGCCTGCCGAGGATGTTTATTTGTTTAGATGCAACTGGTTCTGCAATGCTCCAGTTTCTGGTATTAACGTGCATCCAAATTATAATCTTATAAAAATTAAACATACCTCGCGTTATCAAAAGTACGACACTTTTATACTAGCTAAACAAGCCCTACATGCTTATTATGCCCCTTATCCATCTCTAAAAAGGGATAAAGCAGATTGGTCTGTGGTTTTTAAAATCTTAGCAAGATTTACGTTCGATGGAAAGAATATTCCTAATAAACAAGCCTACCAAGCAAATTTGGAAGAAATTGTTGAAATATAAATTGCAGACAATCAAACTGATTTTGGACTTTTAAACAATGAGATAAATTTATTATCCAAAGCATTTGAGAGTGTAGAGGAAAATGACATATAACACGAAACTAAGTCAGAATCAGAAAACGACGAAGACTGAGTTATATCTGGTAATTTTCACAATTATTCACATTACATTTACCCATGTTTAATATTGTATTCATCAAAGTTATACAATTTTAACGACATCAATTGTATAATCACACACATAATACATACACAACATGACACATGTATTTTTTTTTAATAGTTCATCATATCATAATTATTTTGAATTGTATATGTATCTATGTAATAGTACATTATATCTACCTCTAGCTCTCGATGATGTGGCTCTTCTCACCAGGCAGGTGAGAGTAGTGGTGAGCCACTAGCTCGTCCAGTTGTGTACATAAAGCCTAAGGCTGACCATACGTAAGTATCAAAATTAGCAACACAACAATTTAATTTTTTGTACATGATATATCTATAATGGTCTAAAGTTCTAATTTATATTTAACGCAAGGGGTTTGAGTTGGAGCCATCTCAGATGGTGTTGATTATTTCTAAGGATACGTGCACGGCTAGAATGAGCGATTTCTGGCCTAAGTGGAGCAGGATCTCCGACATCGTCAAAGAGACCATCGAGCAAGATTTTCTGGTAAGTTTATATTGCTTTACAAAATGATTAAATACAAATAAATAATTAGTAATATTTTCTTATTGTACATGGGGAAGTAGATTTGTAGGAGAGTAATATCAGCCTAGTTAAGCGACACTAGAACTCGAAGGTCGCTAAAAATTACAAGAAAGAAATGAATGAGATTATAAAACCGAGGAAGAAACCAAGGTAGATGAGGAATGAAGTATTTAATAACATGGTTGAGTGGTGGTAAAAAGACAAGTTCAAGGTAAATTTATAATGAATCGCATATGTCTTTTGTCGATTATTAAATAATAGTCAATGTGCATATGCAGGCGAAGTCAGCAAGGAACTCCGCAAAAGGAGCATGAATCCAGTAACTCATCGTGAAGGGCCTAAGTTTTTCCAGAATCACAGTGAGGACTTGGTAAATTTATCAATTATTACATTTCTATATTGATCGGTTCAGTAATTAACTATGTGGAATTGATTTATCCAAATTATCAATTGCAGGAACGAGCTCGTGGACATCCCGTGTCCTACATGGATGTATTTGCTCACACGCACGCATCCTGACAAGTGAACAAGGCTGGCAACGTCAGATATCAGTGGCATGATCAGGATAGGATGACAGCTACATATGTATGCCTATTTTAAATTCTATTACTCACATTGATATGTATATTAATTACTAGGTAATGTAAAATAAAAACAACATTCTATTATTTTCAACTGAAATTGTTGTTTGCACTATAGGCAAGGTTTCAGGAGGTAGGGGTTCATGCGCTTGAGGTGTGCGGTCGTGAGGAGTTTACACCGGTGGAAGAAGACAACATATTTGATGCTGTTATGAATCCGTCACAGCGGAGCAGACATTATGGATTCGGTAACCTGATGGTAATTAATCCTTTTGCATACAAGCAACAAATTATCGTTTAAATATATAGTGTTATAATATTTTATATACCGACATAAACTTTTTTTGTTCATTCTATTTGCAAGCTCGACAAGCTAAGAAGGTCCAACACAAAGAAGAAATTAAAGAGCTTAGAACCATGACTGAGCAGCTGCAGGAGCAAAATCGTCTATAGGCTATGCAGATGAAAGAGCTAAATCAGAAGCTTGCGGAGTATGTGCATAATCATGGTACGTTTCCTTCCTCTTCTGGTGCTTCCGGAAATAAAGATGATGCTTGAGGTATGTGTTTTTATTTTTGTCATTGCACGATGTATATATTGACTTACAGATGGTGAGAGTTTTGTTTGATGTTGTATATATTAGTACGAAGTGGGTGAGGATGATACTTTGGATATATTTTGATGGTTTGTATTTGGTCTGTAAACATGTAACGTTAATGTATTGGTTTTTGAGACATTTGGATGGTTTGTTTTGTTTATGTTGATGTATATTTGATTTATGTTGGTTGTTTATATTCCTATTGGTATAAATGTGTTATATATGTATGGAATTGATTGGAATTGGATTGGACAAGGAATAGAAATGGAATGGATTGGAAAAAGGGTGGCTGGAAGGTAATAGGCTTTCTATTATTAAAAAACACCCAGTTTTTCCAACGGTTTCCAACAGCTTGTAGGTCATTCATTTGAAAAGATTTCCAACGGCTACAGACCATTTGAAGCCATTGGAAACGGTCCGTTGGAGCTGTTAGAAACTGTTAGACATTTTTAACTCTATTTCAACAGCTTCAAACGACCGCCAATGGCTCTGAGTCGTTGGAATAGTCGTATTTTCTTGTAGTGAATATGGGTATAGCTGATCTTTGATCATTCCATGATTGTTGTTATTGCTGCTAAGAGTATATTGAGATAATTTACTGCTAAATTTGGGTAAGTGAAGCAACATGGTATAAAAATTATAATTCAATGCCTATTCAAATTTAATATAGACATGTTACTACATATAATCGTAACTGTCATTTGTTACGTTTGACTCATCATACCATATAAGGTATTGTTTCGTTGATTATACATATTTTTTTCCAGGATATTTAAAATAGTCATTTGACTGATATCTTTTAAAAATTAACTATTGTCATAATAGTAAATATCCAACATTGATAGGTAGCAAACCTTTGTGTAGCACATTTCAGTAACTTAAATTATGCAAATGTATGCACCGATATAGCAATTATTGGAAAGTAATTGTAACACCCAACATCTGTTAAGGTCACTCACAAAGGGAATGCCTTAATTTCAATGGAGCATTATGGGTACTAGAACAGAAATATTACAAGACAGACATATATAAAATAGCGGAAAGTAAAGTAGAAGTACTTCAAACCATTTATTAAATAGAATTGTTTACAATAAAAGCCCATCAACTTCCAATACCCAAATACATAGCTAAAATATTTGTCTTTCTCAAAAACAAAGAAGCATGAAAATAAATTGTAGTATTCCCCAATAAAGTAAAGCATGCCACAGCCAAGAGAGATCCAAGCAGCACATGAAAGAGCCTTGGAGCTTGGTAAGATCCGAACTAAGCTGTATTTCCACCCTGCGAACCTGGGGGGGGGGAAGAAAAAGAGGCGAAACAAACCGGGTCAGTCATAAAGACTGAGTAAGTCCTAGTGGCTTTCAGCATAAAAACAGGTAAAGATAATATGGCATGAATAAACTAAAAGTAAACATAAGCATGATGACAAGGTAAGCTACAGGCACGATGAATCAAGTATAACATTGCAAGGTTCCCATTCAAGATGAACTAAGTATAGTTTCTCAAGATTTCTATCAAGCATCGCAAGATTTCTCTGCTTCACCATTAAAATGATATCTATTTTCTCTGCACCACCTAACTAGTGTCCCAACTAGTAATCTATATAAAATGATAAAATCATAACATGATCCCAATTCCCAAAATTAAGGTTGCTTTCACGTGTACATCTATTATTTATTACCTAGATCTAATCTAGGGTTTTTCTTTCAAGCGCTTCCTAGATTCAACCAGGATTTATGCCACCTAGGTCCAACCTAGGGATTATGCTACCTATTGAAAACTTCTCGGATTTAGGGTTTATGCCACCTAGGTCCAACCTAGGGATTATGCGACCTATTGAACGCTTCTCGGATTTAGTGTTTATGCCACCTAGGTCCAACCTAGGGATTATGCTACCTATGTGTGTCATACGGCCCCCAATGATTGTAGATACCTATGCTGGTCCCACCATGGGTTGTATCAAAACCCATGGTGGCGGCCCGACGCAATTCCAGAATACATAGGTTATACTACTGGAGCCCCCAATGCCCTGTTTGTCTGCTCCGAAGTGTGTGCACGCCCGCACTCCGTTAGAACCTACACTGTTGCACCCACCGCCGTCACTTTGACCGCTTACAATCAGCCCAGTAATCGCGCCCCACCCTGCCTAGTTTCAGGGTACCATGATACATCTAGTGGGTTACTGCTGAAATGGATCCCCGTTACTAGGGTTTCATGTTGGTTAAGTCTGTGGGCCTATATTTACTAATATTACCCACCAACCCGATATGTACTTAACCCTCTCCGTCCATCACGTTAAGTTGGTTAAGTGTTTTCTCTTGTTTTACTTAACCCTACCACACATCATGTTATATCGGTTAAGTGTTGTTCCTTGTGTTACTTAACCCTACCGCAAGCCTTGTTATGCTGGCTAAGTGTTCACCCTTGTGTTAACTTAACCCCACTGCATGTCATGTCATATTGGTTAAGTGTACATTGACTTAGCCCACCTACTTATCATGTTGTGACGGTTAAGTGTTACCCTCTATTGTTATTTAACCTTACCACGCATCACGTTATATTGGTTAAGTGCATGTTAACTTAACCCCATCCACCAGTCATATTATAATTGTTAAGTTTACCCTCGTGTGTTTACTTAACCCTACCACGCATCAGGTTATATCGATTGGGTGTTATCAACCTATTCAAGTTAGCCCAACCCATCCGCTAGTCTTGTTATAACGGTTAAGTGTCATTAGCCTAGCCACGTTACTTAACCCGCCCATTCATATCATATTGGTTGAGCTGCATTTATAAGTTTTACATGTTCTTAACTCATACCGGTTAGGTCCACATTTATATGTCAAATTGGTTAAGTATATTCAAGCGGTTCATGACTTAACCCTATCAAGTCATCGTGTCAAATTGGTTAAGTATATTCAAGTGGTTCATGACTTAACCCTATCATGTGGCATTAATTCATTAATGCACACCAACCTCTCACATTAGACTAGTTGTTGTGGTCATTGGACTCGCCGGGCGGTTCCGGGCAGATTTACACCACAACCTAGTCTAACCTCGGGTCTTTAGCGCGATATGACCAACTACCCACATTGAATCCTATTGTTTGCAGTCACTGGATTCGCCGGGCTGTTCCGGGCAGATTTACACTACAAACTCAACCCAACCTCGAGTTGGCCATTTTCAAGTTCATTCTAATGTCATGTCCATGTTCAAGTTTCATATCAAGTTCATGTCTAGTTTCATGGCGATTTTCATGTCAAGTTCGTGTCTAGTTTCATGGCGAGTTTCATGTCAAGTTTCATGTTTTCACTTATGCCTATTATCAAGTTAATGATTCATATTCATAACCAATTCATGTTTCAAGTTCATAAGCATGCTTACGTGCCTTCTAGATGTCCAATACATACCAACTACCCAAAACCCAACTTAGGCGCGTTCATATTAAACTTTCTCCAAGTCATAAATTATCATATATGTTTCTACTCCAAATTTTACATAATTAACATATGCCCAAGTTCTAGGTTACATGTCAGTTTTACATATGCCCAATTCATACCAAATTTAAATATGTTCAATTCATGCCGTTTTACATTTATGCCAATTTTTATGCCATTTTACCATATTAATTTCTAGCCAAAATTGCATGTATCAAGTTTTATACCCAATAAACCCAAATCATGATTCATGATGTAGTTATCCCAAACTATAATCTTTTTATTACAATACATGTCAGTTGCCCAAGTTCATAATACATGTTTATGCTAATTATCAAATTTACAATTGCTTTCATGTTCAAATTCCCAATTCTACATATGCCTAATTAACATAAGCCCAATCTTTTGATATAAACTTACATAGTCCCAAACTCGTGATTTAACTTACATGCCAATTCATGTATGCCCAAACTTGCAGTTTCAATTATATTGACAATACCCAAATTTCCAATTTCATGTTATGTCGTCAATTCTACCAAACATATATCCAATAAAGACTATATTCCCATATTTCCCCGTATTCAATCGTACGCAAATCGCGGTTTAGGCCTAGGTCCGAAATTGACCAAGGTTCATCAAAAGAAAAATAAATAGGGGGAGGTAGAACTTGTATAACAATAAGTATAGAGAGAAAACTGGCATAAAAGTGTCATCTCAGGCATACAAGATAGATCTTGATAATAATATCAACATGAATCAAGAAAAAATGATTTACAACAAATGAATAGATCATATGCTTGACATGAGAATGAAAATAGAAAAGTCCCAAAACTCATGATTAAAGAAGCAACAGAAATAGATCGATAAACATACTTTAATCCAATTTCACTTCATCACATGCCCATATTATATTTAAATATTTTAATCTGAAAATAACTAGAACTTACAGAGCATGGCTAGTGAATTAGGAATTGAAATTGTCATAGAACGTTGTAGTAGTGTTGATTTATTGTTTGAACCATTGTTGAAGCTTAAATCTTCGAATTGGATTGTGTATGAAAGCTTAAGAAATTGATTAGAGATGGCGGCCATGATCAAGAAAGGACCTCAGCAGCATTTTGGTGTAAGAATGATTTGTTGTGAATTAGGTTAGGTCTAATGGTGTTTTTATAGGTGTAGCAAATAGTTTAGGCCCTTAGATTAACCCTAGAATCAATCTGGACCATCAAAACACGTCTCAGACTTCAAAATTGAGTTCTGGGTCAAAACAGGTCGGCCATGTCGACCTGTAAGGGGGGAGGTCGACCACATTGTCGACCTGGGGGGTAGGTCGACCCTAGGGTCAACCACATGGTCGACCCGGCCCCCAGGTCGACACCCAGGTCGACCTGCCTGGTCCTGTGCTGCCTAAAATCCGTTGAATCTTCTACAGGCCATAACTTCTTCATCTGGACTCCGATTTTCGAAAACTCGGACTCTATTTCATGTAAAATTTCGAGACAAACGCAATGGTGTAGCCTGTTTCCCTTGATTCTTATTTTAAAAGTTAATTATACCCTAGTTTCTAGTTTCAACATGTTATCAAAATTCGGGTTGTTACATTCCCCCCTCCTTAAAGGATTTCGTCCCCGAAATCTTCAAGTTAAGAAGAATGTGTCCTACCATCCAATCATTCATCTACTCAATCATCAATCACATGCATCCATTGTCCTTAATAGATTTCTAATGCTGTATGAACATATGCAGAAAGTGTGTGTATATGTTCCTTATCTAATGCAAATGATCAGGCCTGATTGATCTTCTTAATGCAAAATATGTTTAGTGCCATGAGTCCAACATGTATGCAAATAGTCCTAGTCACATAAACACTATATGTGTGCACAAACATCCATCCATATGCGTCATCCATATGATAACACATCCAATATCATCCATAAACAAGTATAAACACTCATGCATATGCAATATGGAAATGTGTCTGAGCCGATCTAGTGCGTAATGTGTGTTATGCAATCACGAGCAACCACTAGCAGCCACTTGAAACCACTTGCAACCATCAATCATAACATGTCTCAAACATATGTTTACACCCAATTGTTCCTACCTAAAGATATAGTCGAACGATAGAAGCAAGTAAAAACCTTGTGTCCATTAGGCAATGTCAAAACTGGAAATCTATGTCACATATATACTGATTTGGAGAAGAACTCCCTAAGCACCAACCCCGAAGACCGAAATCAACATCAGGCTGACACCCAAAGAATTACTCAACCCAACCAATATATATGATTCTAAGAAACTGAGCATGATGGACTCCTTTTAGGTCACAAGGAAATCCCTTCCTAAAACCAACTCGCATCCTATAAAACCCAAAGAGTTCAGTCAACCCAACCGACGCCCTTAAGCCCCAAAATGTATTACTAACAGACGAGTCATGTTCCCTATGGGATTTCTAACAGAAATGGGATTGAGAATAGGACCGAGAGGATATACTTGAAAGATAGCATGCAAATAAGCTTTACATGAAAAGAGGAATCAAGGATATACTCTTAAAAAGAGATATGATACGCATATCTAGTCTACAATATACTGAGTCGCATTTCATTGAGCTTAACTCCATTGTGCTTTCACTGTCTTTAACTTCACAATTTTGTAGCTTCTTTATTCTTGTTTCCAAAATATGAGTTGGAACTCATTCCACTGTTGCCTCTCGTTCCACTTTTACTTATTCTTCTTCTAGTATACTTGGCTTAAACATAACTGCGTACTTATGGTTTTATGCAAGCTCTCCAAAATTCACTATTGAATCCTGGATCTCGTTTACTCACTATAAGGTATTCCACGCAGAAGAAATATCCCTTGAAAACAAACAAATGTCAACCACGTTGCCAAATGTACTTACTAAGGTGATTTTCTATAACTCATGCATAAGCGAAATGAACCATCCGCCTTAGTGGTGAACATTACTCGAGCGGATCGATACATCTATCAAGAGATTCTAGGTAACTAAACATGGCAGAACCCTAAGGGTTACACTAGACTTCGAGGGCATTACCAAGGCAAGTCAAGAATCTAACTACCCTCTTTTCATACTCAAGAATGGCACCATTACTGGATAACCTCTCCCTCCCTAGAATCAACCCATAGCCCCAAAAAAACATAAGCTTTACTTCTAAACTCAACACTTAGCATAAACATTCTCAAATCCAAACAAATCATGAATAAATGAGCCGATTCCCCAATAGGATTTGAGACAAAAATGGGATCCTCTACTATGCTAGTTCTAAGGTGCAGAGACTCAACTATCGAAGCAGAATTAAAAGGATGCGATGTACAAAAACAAAGTTCTAATGGGATGGTAGAAAAGAAAAGCTAAACCTTTGACAGAAACGTTACCAACTCTCTTAGGTACGCTAGTAGTGAGAGCATACAATTGCCCTCTCGACGATCTTGTTCTTTGCCCTTGTCCTTGTCCTATAATACTTATTACATGTCCCTTTTTACCATACTAAAGATATTCTCTCTTGTCATGGGTTTTTATTATTCTTTCACTTGGCCTCTTTCCTTTTACCTCTTTCCTCTTCGTGGATTAAGCCATATCAACAGGTTTCTCATCCTTAGACTTGTGTTCTTTATCCTCGTTCCTACTATGCTTGTATAGCTTGTTGAAAAGTTTCTCGAAATCTACTTCCATCGCACGGAAACCCTACAAAGCTTGAGATAAAATTAGTCGCAAGTAAAAATACTGCGGCTACAGATGGGGGTTGGACACTACTTTTCCCTCCGACATGTGTTGCATTCCTACAAACTATGGTGAAAAAGAAAGAGAGAAGAGACTCAAGGAGAGAATCAAAAGATAGTGCATATGGCTTTGGGGAATATGCCTTTCGTAAAACAAAACTTTTCTTTAGAAAAATGCTTCTTTGTAAACGTTTTGAAAATAATTTCATCAGGTTTTTAAAAGCTTTTGCCCAGTTTGGTAACCTTCTGCTCTGATACCAAGTGTAACGCCCCACATCCGTAAAGGTCACTCACAAAGGGAATGCCTTAATTTCAATGGAGCATTATGGGTACTGGAACAGAAATATTACAAGACAGACATATATAAAACAGCGGAAAGTAAAGTAGAAGTACTTCAAATCATTTATTAAATAGAACTGTTTACAATAAAAGCCCATCAACTTCCAATACCCAAATACATAGCTAAATATCTGTCTTGCTCAAAAACAAAGAAGCATGAAAATAAATTGTAGTATTCCCCAATAAAGTAAAGCAAGCCACAGCCAAGAGAGATCCACGCAGCACATGAATGAGCCTTGGAGCTTGGTTAGATCCGAACTAAGCTGTATTTCCACCCTGCGAACCTGGGGGGCGAGGGGGGGGGGAACGGCAGAAAAAGAGGCGAAACAAACCGGGTCAGTCATAAAGACTGAGTAAGTCCTAGTGGCTTTCAGCATAAAAACAGGTAAAGATAATATGGCATGAATAAACTAAAAGTAAACGTAATCATGATGACAAGGTAAGCTACAGGCACAATGAATCAAGTATAACATTGCAAGGTTCCCATTCAAGATGAACTAAGTATAGTTTCTCAAGATTTCTATCAAGCATCGCAAGATTTCTCTGCTTCACCATTTAAATGATATCTATTTGCTCTGCACCACCTAACTAGTTTCCCAACTAGTAATCTATATAAAATGATAAAATCATAACGTGATCCCAATTCCTGAAATTAAGGTTGCTTTCACGTGTACATCTATTATTTATTACCTAGATCTAATCTAGGGTTTTTCTTTCGAGCGCTTCCTAGATTCAACCAGGATTTATGCCACTTAGGTCCAACCTAGGGATTATGCTACCTATTGAACACTTCTCGGATTTAGGGTTTATGCCACCTAGGTCCAACCTAGTGATTATGCTACCTATTGAACGCTTCTCGGATTTAGGGTTTATGCCACCTAGGTCCAACCTAGGGATTATGCTACCTATGTGTGTCATACGGCCCTGTAGATACCTATACTGGTCCCACCATGGGGTGTATCAAGACCCATGGTGGTGGCCCGACGCAATTCTAGAAAACATAGGTTATACTACTGGTGCTCCCAGTGCCCTGTTTGTCTGCTCCGAAGTGTGTGCACACCCGCACTCCGTTAGAACCTACATTGTTGCACCTACCACCGTCGCTTTGACTGCTTACAATCAGCCCAGTAATCGTGCCCCAACCTGCCTAGTTTCAGGGTACCATGATACATCTAGTGGGTTACTGCTGAAATGGGTCCCCGTTACTAGGGTTTCCTATTGGTTAAGTTTGTGGGCCTATATTCACTAATATTACCCACCAACCCGATATGTACTTAACCCTCTCCGTTCATCACGTTAAGTTGGTTAAGTGTTTTCTCTTGTTTTACTTAACCCTACCACACATCATGTTATATCGGTTAAGTGTTGTTCCTTGTGTTACTTAACCCTACCGCAAGCCTTGTTATACTGGCTAAGTGTTCTCCCTTGTGATAACTTAACCCCACCGCATGTCATGTCATATTGGTTAAGTGTACATTGACTTAGCCCACCTACTTATCATGTTGTGACGGTTAAGTATTACCCTCTGTTGTTACTTAACCTTACCACGCATCACGTTATATTGGTTAAGTGCATGTTAACTTAACCCCATCAACAAGTCATATTATAATGGTTAAGTGTTACCCTCATGTGTTTACTTAACGCTACCACGCATCAGGTTACATCGATTGGGTGTTATCAACCTATTCAAGTTAGCCCAACCCATCCACTAGTCTTGTTATAACGGTTAAGTGTCATTAACCTAGCCACGTTACTTAACCCACCCATTCATATCATATTGGTTGAGCTACATTTATAAGTTTTACATGTTCTTAACTCATACCGGTTAGGTCCACATTTATATGTCAAATTGGTTAAGTATATTCAAGCGGTTCATGACTTAACCCTATCAAGTCATCGTGTCAAATTGGTTAAGTATATTCAAGCGGTTCATGACTTAACTCTATCATGTGGCATTAATTCATTAATGCACCCCAACCTCTCACATTAGACTAGTTGTTGTGGTCACTGGATTCGCCGGGCGGTTCCGTGCAGATTTACACCACAACCTAGTCTAACCTCGGGTCTTAAGCGCGATATGACCAACTACCCACATTGGATCATATTGTTTGCAGTCACTGGATTCGCCGGGCGGTTCTGGGCAGATTTACACTGCAAACTCAACCAAACCTCGAGTTGGCCATTTTCAATTTCATTCTAATTTCATATGCATGTTCAAGTTTCAAGTCAAGTTCGTATCTAGTTTCATGACGAGTTTCATGTCAAGTTTCATGTTTTCACTTATGCCTATTATCAAGTTAATGATTCATATTCATTACCAATTCATATTTCAAGTTCATAAGCATGCTTACGTGCCTTCTAGATGTCCAATACATACCAACTACCCAAAACCCAACTTAGGCGCGTTCATATTAAACTTTCTCCAAGTCATAAATTATCATATATGTTTCTACTCCAAATTTTACATAATTAATATATGCCCAAGTTCTAGGTTACATGTCAGTTTTACATATGCCCAATTCATACCAAATTTACATATGTTCAATTCATGCCGTTTTACATGTATGCCAATTTTTATGCCATTTTACCATATCAAGTTCTAGCCAAAATTACATGTATCAAGTTTTATACCCAATAAACCCAAATCATGATTCATGATGTAGTTATCCCAAACTATAATCTTTTTATTACAATACATGTCAGTTGCCCAAGTTCATAATACATGTTTATGCTAATTATCAAATTTACAATTGCTTTCATGTTCAAATTCCCAATTCGACATATGCCTAATTAACATAAGCCCGATCTTTTGATATAAACTTACATAGTCCCAAACTCGTGATTTAACTTACATGCCAATTCATGTATGCCCAAACTTGCAATTTCAATTATATTGACAATACCCAAATTTCCAATTTCATGTTATGTCGTCAACTCTACCAAACATATATCCAATAAAGACTATATTCCCATATTTCCCTGTATTCAATCGTACGCAAATCGCAGTTTAGGCCTAGGTCCGAAATTGACCAAGGTTCATCAAAAGAAAAATAAATAGGGGGAGGTAGAACTTGTATAACAATAAGTACAGAGAGAAAACTGGTATAAAATCGTCATCTCAGGCATGAAAGATAGATCTTGATAATAATATCAAAATGAATCAAGAAAAAATGATTTACAACAACTGAATAGATCATATGCTTGACATGAGAATGAAAATAGAAGAGTCCCAAAACTCAAGATTAAAGAAGCAACAGAAATAGTTCGATAAACATACTTAAATCCAATTTCACTTCATCACATGCCCATATTATATTTAAATATTTTAATCTGAAAATAATTAGAACTTACAGAGCATGGCTAGTGAATTAGGAACTGAAATTGTCATAGAACGTTGTAGTAGTGTTGATTTATTGTTTGAACCATTGTTGAAGCTTAAATCTTCGAATTGGATTGTGTATGAAAGCTTAAGAAATTGATTAGAGACGGCGACCATGATCAAGAGGGACCTCAGCAGCATTTTGGTGTAAGAATGATTTTTTGTGAATTTGGTTAGGTCTAAGGGTGTTTTTATAGGTGTAGCAACTAGTTTAGGCCCTTAGATTAACCCTAGAATCAATCTGGACCATCAAAACACGTCTCAGACTTCAAAAATAAGTTCTGGGTCAAAACAGGCTGACAAGGTCGACCTGTAAGGGGGGGAGGTTGACTACATGGTCAATCTGGGGGTAGGTCGACCCTAGGGTCGACCACATGGTCGACCTGCCTGGTCCTGTGCTTCCTAAAATTCGCTGAATCTTCTACAGGCCATAACTTCTTCATCCGGACTTCGATTTTCGAAAACTCGGACTCTATTTCATGTAAAATTTCGAGACGAACGCACTGGCGTAACCCGTTTCCCTTGATTCTTAATTTAAAAATTAATTATACTCTGATTTCTAGTTTCAACATGTTATTAGAATTCGGGTTGTTACAGTAATGGAACCACAGTAGACTTTTCTTTCTCTTTTTCAAAAAAATAATAATAATCTTAATGATGAGATTGATAGTAGCTGAAATCTGTGGTAGGCCATATGAAAATAATTATTTACTTCTCATATAATATTGCCTTACTTTATACATATAGCAATGAAAATAGAATTATTATTATTATTGTGTGCTTTTATTTGCTATGATTATAAGTGATGCTGATATATTAATTATACTCCGATTTCAGTATTGCATACATGTTTATTTAATGATCGAGATTCCAATTAGAAGATTATACAATTTTGCAAACATTATGGAACTAATTACAAGATTAGTATGAAATATGAAAAGCTATTATTTGTTTCTGTTAATCTTGTAGAGATGCAAAATATTAGTTAGTGCGTGGCTGCATCTAATGTTCTTCAATGTTTCAACCACTCTATTACTAAGCAATAACTAATATAATGATTTTTTTTATAGAAAATGGACAGGTACACTTTTCATATCAATTCTAAAGTACAATTAAAACAGTACGATTTATTATTTTCAACCAGTGTATTTGAGTGAAGCGGTAGCGGAAATAAAGGCGAGGAATGCATTTGAGGGTTTAAGCAAATCATTTTTAATTCTGTTTTTTAATTAATTAATTTATGTTTAAAATGGAACAATATCATTAAAAAGAACATTTTCATTAAAGCAAAATAATACAATAAACCAAATAGAACATAAATATGCACAAATACTATAAAAAATGAAAAGGTAGTAGAAATCCTATCTGTTGATAACTCATTGGTTGAATATGTGGGCTTTGTAGTTAACATAAATTGTTCTATTTGTCCCTCATGCAACAACCATGTTTTGCATCGTCATCGTTCAAGATGTTGAATATATCTGTCATGTTGGGCAGTGTAATAATGTGTAAAGCTTCAATGAAATTAAAATCCGCTCCTTCTCTCAAATGTTTAATGCGTGTTACCAAATCTATGTAGCTTAAAGAATTTCTTGTTTACCGTACATTGTTTGCGTTCGGACTATCTATGTTTGGACTTTCCGTAGTTGTAGACTTTTTCACTTTTCGAGCATGGATGTAATCGACGATGTCATCCATCTTCTCGTTGATTTCACCACAATGTTTTCTAAAAACTCCACGTCGATTTGAAGATGAACTAATGTGTCGATTTTGCTGCACTGAAGTTTCTTGAATAGGAGGTTGAGTTTGCAGTTCTTGATACAAAGAAGGATTGATGGTGAATTCAAATTTGGTATAATACTTTGCCCTTATTCTTCTGTATCATTTAGCTGACTTTGAAATCCATCAAACGCCCATGGATTCGCATACGGTCCAGGTGCAGAAGGAGTAAGCTGTTGTGGTTGCTCTTCTTGAGTAAAAACAGGCGTATAAGCTGACGTACATGCCATATTTCTAGTTGCATATGTTCCTTGAAATATTCGTTGTTGTATATCCAAATACTCAAGTGGTGTCCTTTTATATTTCATAATACTCAAGTCAAATTACTATTAAAAAAACAGTTATTACTAACGGTGTTATCAAGCAACAAAACAACATTTATGAAAAATACCTTTAAACGATCATCCACCATTCCTCCGAGCCTGAAACAGTCAGTCGAACAGGATCCCAACCAGCTCTATTTTTGTTGTTCAAGTTTTCTCATTTTACTTATTCCCTTCTAAGACTATCGAGCTTATGTCGAACTTTATTGCCGTCGATAATTTCCAGAAAATCATTTGTTCTTCGTCAATTGGTTTCAACCGCTGCCGCATTATAATATTCCGCTGTAGCTTTATGAACCTCTTTTTTGTTATTACTGCATATGCAGTAACGCCGCATTTCAGCAAAAGTCAAGTTGATTCACTGGACCAATGGTGCTTTGGTTGTTTGTTTGACACTGTTTTGAGAGAGAGTGTAGAGAGTTTGGTGTGGAAGGAGAAATGGAAGGAGGAGGGGTATTTGTAGAGGGGGGAAGAAAATAGCCGTCACCACAAACCGCTCAATATGAAGCCGTTGATCTTCGACGCGTCGAAGCCCATGACTCCATTTTGAGCCGTTTTGGCTTTGACGTGGCGAAGCCCAACTGCTCTTGGGCCAATGGAAAAAATTGCCCAGGTTCGTTACGGACGCGTCTGTAATGCAAACTGGGCATTTTCCAACCTCGATCGCACCCAGTTCTATGACTATTTGAAGTTAATATGGATGTGTTACTAAATATAAATTGTGTTGTTTATATCATGTGTTACTGCATATGGTACAACTAATCTATTACTACATAAGGTACAACAAATTTGTTGGCACACTAATTGTTAGAGCTTATTGAATAAAATTTTCGCTAACGAAGGAAAGATTGATAAACTTTACAACATAAGGATTTGAAGATCCTTAATATAAGAATAATGTCATTTTTGCTATATTCCATTTTCTCTTCTATACTAATTTTTGAACATTTCTAATATTATGTGAAATGAAGATTAGTTATATTATATAACATGTTATCAGGTAATATTTAGCTATAAAAATATTACAATAGTATTTATATAATAGGATTGTTACATCAATGATCTTCCAAAAGCCATAAAGAAACTAAAGCTACCCAAATTAGTATCATGGTATAATGTTATACATTAGAAAAGATAATATCAGTGTGAGTAGAAGAATATGGAAGAGATAGATGCACTTAAATTGACCCGATAGTCCCATGACCTGGAAGTTCCATGGTTTGATGGTGGCACGGTATATATGTGTTTGTAAAAAGAACAAATTCATATAGTTGCATAGCTTGATAAATGATAACCATGCTTAAAATGCTAAATGATACATGGCATAAAGAGAGAATCTAGGTGTAAATCAATGGGAAAGATGGTCCTGGACAGTAGCATGGCATGCGCTAATGCTTTGAACAGGTTACAAATCTGAACAGACAAGGAAAAAAGTGGACAAATGTGTTGCATAAAACTATTGCACCTTAGCAAAGCGGATATATACGAGGCTAACGGTCGGTCAGTCAGAAGTAACGATGTAGCCTGAAAGCATCGAAGACGAGATAGTAAAGGTGCTAGAAGTACCCAGAAAATGTGATCATAAAGTGAGAAAGCTGCAATACCTGGTGCTATAAAAACTTTTTGCAGCATCTATTCAGGGCACCAACAATGTTCTGAAATGGTAACTCATCACCTAACTAGAAGCGAAGCTGTAACAATGAGATATGGCCTAAAGTATAATCTCGAATGACTAACTGAATACACCCAAGGCTGGGAAGAAAATGAAATCGTCGTGATAGGAAAAAAAGAACTGCTAAGGAGTATGGACGAAAGGTGCTATTTTAATACACGCTTGCATTATAAACTAGCCCTCAGCGTCTAATGCTTCCAAGCTATAGCAACTATATTTGCAAATATACTCATTCTGATTGAAGCAATTATAGGAATAGAAAAGCAGTTTCAAAACTGGATTGGCTTCATTGCAATTCATGGTTAGTGCAATGTAGCACAGGAACGTGAATGCACAGCATAAAAGGGAGTAAACCTACTGTTGGACTTGATGTATAGCTTGGATTTTAGAACATAGAGGTGGCACTATAATTATTTAGCATGAACAAATTAAAGCACTTCATTTCAAGCACCACCAAATAAAATCAGCATTAAAAATGACAGCTTCAACCTGCGATTAAATCGTTTACGCTTTACACGCACTTTTCTTCCTCCATCGATCCACTTCTCCCCATGGTGCGCCGCTCCACCTCTCCGTCATCCAATCCACTAAGCCCTAGCTCGTGCACGTGTTCTGGTCGTTCTTTAAATTCTGGCTCTTCCATTTCTAGATAAAGTAGGTATGCGTCATAGGTTGCTTTAATCGAGGGTCTCGTGGATGTTAATTCTGATACTGCGCAACCTCTCTCTGCTCTAACTGGTGAGCTACTGCCTACTTCTCTAATGCAGTTACTCGCAGCAATGGAGGAAAACAGATGGAAGAATCCATCGGTGACTTTGTCGGAAAATGGTACGAATATGATTGAGGTTGCAACTGTTGTGGATGTAGTTGATGTTGATGGAATTGTGTTGGATGCTTTGTACGATGGTAATGCACGAGCTCCAGGAAAAGAACAATGCCCAATACCCGCTCGAGACAATGCCCAGCCGAATTCTCTAATTACCATATCTTCTCCAAATGCAGTTCCAGCCCCTATACCCAGTCTTGTAAGATGGTCATCCTTTTTTACAAGTCTCCCCAAGGTTGCTTGAGAATACACACCGCAGCAACACTTTGATATTGTGACAACTAATGGGCGTAGTGTTATGCCGCCCGAAGTGCATCGCGTCGGGGCTGAGTATTGGGTAGATCACCTTGTAGGTTTCTTCCTAGAAAAATCTCCATCATATCATGTTGTTCGTGAGCAATGCAACAAATACTGGAGAATGAGAGGTAAATTACATGTGCGGCATTTTGGCTCAATGTTTTATTCGAAATTCAGCAATCCAAATGATAAATTGAGCATACTTTAGAGGGACCCCATTATTATTGAAGGCCAACCATTCATAATTACACTTTGGAGTCTCACAGTTGGTAAAGCTAGAGAACAAGTCTTATCCATACCAGTTGGGGCAACATTCACAAATATATCGTCCATGCTCCAACCTCTGATGGGAATGGATTGGTTAGCAAATCTGGTTGGCAAACTTAGATGTTTCGACTCGAATATGGTGGCTGGGAGGAGACTTAATTATGCTAGAGCACTTATAGAAATTTCATTCTTGAGGCCTCTGCCTAATAAGCTGCAAGTGACACTTGTTGAAGGCTGTTAAGTGGATGTGGATGTACGCTATAGTTAGAACCCTGATATCTGCTCTAAATGTCGGTCCTTTGGACATACTACCGAATTATGCTTGCTATTTATGAGACTTCTTCCAAGATCCCGCTATGTAAGCCGAACCTTCAGTGGGTTCAGAAGACACATGTGCCACCACCCACTCCTATCGAGCATGTGCCACTGATTGTTGAAGCCGAAGACATGCCTCATACCGATGACTCTGTTTTTGATGAGACTTTCACATGGAGTGTTGATGAAGGAGCTTTGATCCATACCAAATCTGAAATGAGATACATGCCAAATTTATAGAAGTATTATATTTTTACACGTGAAGGAGGGGAAACTAGGAAATTAGTTTATCAAGTTGAAAGTGTAGGCCTCCTTCTGGCTAAAGAAGGAGAGGATGGTATCAGAAATGTGCTATTGCTTAGTGACACAACCTGGGACGGAAGATATTTATATGACGAGCACTCCTCGCACTTTGTTGCGGATCTGTCATTGCACTTTATGGAGGCTATCCAGGGTATTCCTCCAGGTGATGGTAATGGGGAATAACTTCCCTATTAGCACTTAGTAGCCCTGGCGTGTTTGTCAAGCTCCTGTATTAGCTTTATTTTTGTAGTCTAGTATTCTTGCTAACTCCTGTGTTGTAAGCCTGTATGGGTAGAGTGGACGGAACACTATAAACAACGCATGTGGTGGACGGTTCACCTTAGAAACCGATGTAGCTGATTGTCAACTAACACTCACCTACACTTTACTGTGTTTTATTATTGGTTATAATAAATGTTATTTGCGGTCACATTAAAAACCGATCGGTTTTGCCAAAAAAAACCAAATTAAAGGACTTAGTTACGAAGTCCCCACAAAAGATTTTGGATATGGCAATCGAAATTGTTGGTAAGCTATACAGTAATGTACAATTCAAAATTATTTTCATTTAACTGAGATGTATTGAATGGCTTAGAGTAGGCTATAATTCAGTTTGTGTAAACATTTTGTCATGTTAAAGATGTATGCCTGCCAAATTTTTATTTTTAAACTAAGACTTTTTTTGCAATAAAAATCATTTTCTTAATGGAAATCAAAGCCATTATAGGCAAAAGCTTTCCAATTAATACATTTTAGACAATCCACTTATATATATTTAAGGAGGGCTCCGGGGCACCAATGTTTTACACTACCCTTGCTACACTAATTCAAATCCAGCAAGATTTTGTAGAAGTTCAACCCACATATATATTATCATCTATCCAAAATTTGAGCTCGTTCCAACATTCGTAGAATAATACATTTAATGTTTAAATTTAACGGTTGAAACAAATGTCTGAACGGTAAATGATTGAATTTAAATTTTGAAAATGTTACGAATGTCGGAATAAACTCAAATTTTGAATAGATAATAATATATGTGTGGATTGAACATCTACAAAATTTTGTTGGATTTGGACTAGTGTAGCTCATAGTAAGGTAGGGGTGCTGCAAAACAGGAGTGCCTCAGAATGCTCCTATAAGCACACACACACACATATATCTAAATACATATATATATCTAAATACATATATATATATATATATATGTATATGTATATATATATATATCTCTGTGTGTGTATGGGGCACACTCCATGACACCCCTATTTGGGAGCACCCCAAAAGCACCTCTTTCGTAGCCACATATTTATATTAAAATAGGTCAGTGGGAAGAGAGAGAGTTAGTGGGGGAGAGAGAAACGAAATTGTGTAGTGCAAACCAAGGGGCTAAAGGCACAGCTGGCCCTGGCCCAAGGCAAGCAGGACTGTGGCATAGTGCAAAAAACTAAAGGGGACATAATATACGGCAAAAAAAATGAAAATACAATGAAAAATAATAAAAACAACGCACAAAGAAACGAGGAAAAAAGGCAAAATCAAGGGAAAGGGCGGAACTACTTGCAAGTGGGAAAGAAGGTAACCCAAGAACATTATTATGTCGTGAGGAGTGCAATTTGAGGGCTTCATGTTCTCCCAAAAACCTTTCTTTATATGAATTGATTTTTGTATGCTTTGTTTGAGAAGACTGAAATAGGGCTTAGGAAATTTTCACGGTTAATGTTGGAAATATTGGTGAATTATTAAAATATTGAGATAAGTGTATGAATGACTCCTTTATTGAATAGTCCCATATCATGGGATTATATGGAAGAGGCAAGTATTTATACTTGTTTCTAAGAAATCATGTTGGGGCCTTGGGCTCCCAATACATGCTTTGTTGTGAGAAGGGAGGCCGTGCATCGTGACCACCACACACGCGCGCGCGCGACCGACCGACTCGACCCGACCCGGTTCGGTTGGGGCTCGGGCTTGGCCTTGGCCTTGGCTTTGTGGTGTAAACACTTATATTTTTGGGCCAGAAAACACTGCATTTTTCGAACTATGTTTTTAAATACGAAAATATTTCTGAGCCGACTTTTATTTTGAAGCGGTAAACCATTGACCCGGTATTTTAGTAGATTTTATTGTTGCACAGTATTTTCGTTCAACCCTTATCCCCATCTATATATTATCTTCAGTAGACGGAAATAATTAACTTACCTCCGCCATTAAAATTATAATCCAGAAATTTGCGAGCAGTGATTTTAATTTTGAAAGTGCAAATCTGCACTGATTTGTAGTGCAAAGCAAATCAGTTATTAATTTCAGAGGCTGTTTTATCCTAGAGGCAGCGGCGAAAGTACGAACTGGTTTTGCACCACTGACCAGATCGCCGAATCGTCTTCAAGAAAGCGACCTAGTTCGCGACTCAGCCATTGTTTCCCAACAATTTGAAGACGATCATTGAAACAATGGCTGCAACTGGATAAACTCTGAACTACCAAATTCATACTTCCAAGCATTCGGCTTCTGAAGCTTCGTTCTCATCATGGTGCAACAAGGCCGAATGAAACCCACTCGCTTTCATTAAAATCATTTTCGGACGGCTGTAGCACACGGAAAAGTACGCAAGCTCAAATGGGAAGGCAGATCCGAAATCTAAAAGAACCGCTAATGAGAGGAGGTGGACCATTTCTCGGATCTCAGATCATGACCGTGGTTGTTGGAATCACAATCGGTATTTTTTTAGTATAATGGATCTGTAGATTTATTTGCTGAAATTTTCCATTTTCTGCGTAAAATTAGTTTGACCTTTTCTGGTAATTTGCAATAACCGACAATGCTTGGATTGAGTATTGATACAACTAAACCATTTTAATAACATTTTTATATGTGGAAATTTAAACGGTAGTTGCTATTAGTAGAAATTCCTTGGTGTTCTTTGATAACTTGAAATTATGACTTTCTAATTGTGCATGTAACAAGAATGTGATATCTAATATCATAACAGCGTACCATATTACCCTTGTCTTAACTTCTAATCAGTGCTAGTTGGTTTGTGCTGTTACCATACTGAGCTATGATATCAAGTCAAAATGTTAGATCTGGTATGAACAGATAGAAATAGAACACTTTTGTTGCATACAAGTGAAAAGACAGAATATAGAACACCTTTGTTGCATACAAGTGAACAAATAGAATATAGAACACCTTTGTTGCATACACGTGAATAACTTATGTTAGTCTATAAGTTTATGTATATTTTTCTATAAGAAAAATATAAATTTTCAAACATATTAACATCTCAAGCTATAGTAAGCCTCCACAGCCAGTTAGTTGAGAATAGAATGGGAATCCATAAGGAAACCACAAAGGACAGCAGCAACCAACCAAAAAGAATGATTTTGAATAGTTGTTTCTATATTACAACTGTGGAAAAACAGATCATATGGCACGATAGTGTCGGAACAGGCTAAGTCTTGCACTGCAGGCTAACCTGACTGAGGAGCCTCTTACGGCTATGATTGATTCATCGTGTTGGTGGACAGAGGGTTGGTGGGTAGACACTAGTGTTTCTCGCCATGTCTGCTATGATCGTGATATATTCACAATATACACGGCTGCTGATGATCAGAAAGTGTTGTTGGGAGATGCTTACACCACTAAAACTGTAGAGATTGGTTATGTGAAAATAAACTTACAATTGGACAAACAGTGATTGTGAAATATGTGTTGCATTTGACATGCTTAGATTCAAAAACTGAAATTGAGGGAAAAGAAAATTAAGAGAATTCATAGTGATAGAGGAACAAAATATAAATTTAGTTTATTCTGATCTTTTATAAATTACATGGTATAGTACATGAGAGAACTGCACCATATTTACTTGAAATGAACGGTAAAGCTGAAAAGAATAGGACCTTTACCAAATTAGTAATTGCCATTTTATTAAATTTTGGTGCAGCAGGGGGGATATTTTATTGACTGCATGCTATGTTATGTTTAGAATCCCTTAATCTAAGAATAAAATTTCACCTTATGAAATTTTAAAAGAATTATAAATCCAATGTGTCATATTTGGGAACTTGGGTTTGTTTAACATATGTTTGCGCTCCAAACCCTAAGACAATAAAATTGTCTAGTAGAGCATATGAATGTGTATTTATAGGCTATGATATTAATAGCAAAGCATACAATTTTTTTTATGACCTAAATACACATAATATAATTGAAACAAATGGTGCCGATCGTTATGAAACAATATTTTTTTAATTAAGGAATAGTGGGGGCACTTCTAGTATGCCTATTAGAACAGAATTTAATGAAATTTCTGAAGTTGCACCTAGAAGAAGTAAAAGAACGAGAACCGTAAAAGACTTTGGTCTGGATTTTTGTGTTTTTACTATAGAGGAGGAACCCTTAAACCTCCAAGAGGCCTTTCCTTCTTTAGATGCCAATTTTTTAGCAAGAGGCTATAAATGATGAGATGGATTCTCTGGAATCCAATAAGACTTGGCATTTGGTAGATTTACCCCTGTTGTAAATCTATAGGCTGTAAGTGGGTTCTTAAAAATTAAAATCTGATGGCATTATTGATAAATATAAAACACGAATAGTAGCTAAAGGTTTTAAGTAAAAAGAAAATATAAGTTTCTTTGACACTTTTCCACCAGTAACTAGAATTACATTCATTTGGGTATTAATCTCGCTTGCTTTTTTCATAATTTACTAATACACCAAATGGATGTAAAAACCATAATTTTGAACGGTGAATTAGAAGAAGAAATTTATATGGACCAGCTGAAGGATTTGTAGTACATGGTCAAAAACATAAAGTATGCAAATTAGATAAATCATTATATGGTTTAAAATAAGCATCTAAACAATGTCATGAAAAATTTGATAACTTAATCACTTCACATGGTTTTAAAGTTAATGAAAGTGACAAATGCATTTATTACAAATATGAGAATGACATTTGCACTATTATATGCCTTAATGTAGATGACCTACTCATCTTTGGGTCAAACATTCATGCCATAAATCCAGTCAAATCTTTATTAAGTGCCAATTTTAATATGAAAGATCTAGGTGAAACGAGCGTAATCCTTGGTATTAAGATTACTAGGTCAGAAAAGGGAATTTCTTTGGATCAGTCTCATTACATTAAGAAGATACTGAAGAAATATAATTACTTTGACTGTAAACCTGCAAGTACACCATATGATCCATGTATAAAGTTATTTAAGAACATTGGTGAAGGTGTAAGACAATCTGATTATGCGAGCATCATTGGCGGCCTTCGGTATGCCGCTGATTGTACTAGACCTAGTATAGAACACTGGCATGCTATTGAGAGGGTCATAAGATACCAGAAATAAACTATGAATCTTGGATTACATTATGAAAAGTTTTCAGTTGTACTTGAAGGATATTCTGATACACACTGAAATACTTTATCTGATGATTCTATTGCGACCAGTGGCTATATATTTAGCATTGCTGGAAGAACTGTTTTTTGGGAAATCTAAGAAACAGAATATCTTGACTAAGTATACTATAGTGACTGAGATAATAGCACTAGCCACAGCTAGTGAAGAAGCAGAGAACTAAAGAAATCTGCTAGTTGAGATCCCCATAAGGGAAAAACCGACACCAGTGGTGTAATCGATTGCGATAGTATCGCGGCTATTGCAAAAAGTATAGAACCGTTATTACAACGGTAAAAGACGACGTCATAAGCACAATACTGTAAAAGAAGATCACATATATAGTGATGAAATTTTTTTGACGACTATTGAAAGAAGAACTATACCGATATTACAACGGTAAGAAATGACAGTTGTATGCACAGTATTATTAGAGAACATCACATATGAAGTGATGATAATTTGACAGATCCTTTGACGAAAGGACTGACCAGAAAGAAAGTCCTTAATAATTCTAAAAGAATGGGACTATTGCCCTTAGATTGTTGAGTCACGCACAATGGTAACCCGACCTAAATGACTGGAGATCCCAAGAAATAGGTTCATTGGGTAAAAACAAGTTGTGTAGTGATAGGAGTTGAACATGCTATTTAATAAACCAAGAAGCGTGTATTCCTGAAGTGATTAGATGATGAGTTGATAATAACTATTAATAAGATCTATACTCTATTTGGAGTGGAGTACCTACGTTCAGGAGTACTCTTGGTAGACTCACCTATGTGAATGTGGAAATGTGGCCGTTTCCTATGGAGTTTTGGGCAAAACTTCTAGAGCATTCACTAAACTGGGATAGACGTGCATGTCCATAAATGCACGAGCTTATTTGATTGCACTATAGAAAAGATTGTGTGTGGTTTGATGTTAGGAATAGAGTTCAAGACTACATGTCACTCTAGTAAAAATTGAATCTTATTCACTATGAAAAGGTTCAAGTCGGATGACACCTTTGTTTATGCACAGTCTTATGTTTCTAGAAAACTGCTCGATAATATTTTAAAAATTCAAGTGGGGGATTGTTGGAAATATTGGTGAATTATTAAAATATTGAGATAAGTGTATGAATGGCTCCTTTATTGAATAGTCCCATATCATGGGATTATATGGAAGAGGCAAGTATTTATACTTGTTTCTAAGAAATCATGTTGGGGCCCTGGGCTCCCAATACATGCTTTGTTGTGAGGAGGGATGAAACACCCCACCTCCGTTAGGGTCACTCTCAAAAGGGAATGCCCTAATTTTGGTGGAGGTTTATAAGTATAAATCGTAGATACACAAGACAGATATAAATACACATATTTTTGAACAGCGGAAAACAACAGCAACTTTTATTTCATCAAAATACGTGTTACACAAACCATGCCATAATTGCATACAATACTTCCAAAAACATTACATTTTCATAACTGTCTTGATTTCATAACTTAAAGAAGCATAAAAACATAAGTAAACTGCATAAGTCCCCATAGTTGTTATCCAAAGCCATAGTCCAAAACGAAAGAGATCCAAGCAGTACATTCTTTCTCTTCAAGCGGGATGTGAAAACTGGTCAAGCTGCGGTATTCCCTCCCTGTGGACCTAGGGGGGGACGAAAGAAAAGAAGATGAAAGAAAAGTAGAGTCAGACATAAAGCCTAAGTAAGTCTAGGAATATTCAGTCTATGAATAAAGAAATGAGCATGATAAGTACAAACTGGAAATGGGGAAACACCATAAACTAAGTTAAGTTGTCTAGAGTCGAATGTACTATCGTACCCCATATTAATCTCTGCACCCCTATAAACTAGTTCCCAACAGGCACCCCATAATCAGGGTGAAGTGATCCATTTCTAATGATCGGCTCCTACTCGCATAGTTACATGTGTCTTACGGCCTCCGATGTTGTAGCTACCTATGCTGGTCCCACCATGGGGTGTATCAAGTCCCATGGTGGCGGCCCGACACAGTTCTAGAATGAACAGGTATACTACTGGTGCCCAGTGCCTAATTTTTCTGCGCCGGAGTGTGTGCATGCCCGCACCCCGTTAGAACCTACACTGCTGCACCACCGCCGTCGATTTGACCTCTTACAGTCAGCCCAGTAATCGTGCCCCACCCTGCCTAGTTCAGGGTATCCAGATACACTGTGTAGGGTTACTGCTGAAAAGGGTCCCCCGCTACTAGGTTTCCTATTTCTAGCCAACATGCTAAGTTGGTTAAGTGTTCTGTATAAACCTAACCCCCAATCAGTCTATATAGTTTAGCATGTTTAATTTGATTAAGTACTAATTCAATTTACTTAACCCTATCAATCCTGACTCAGCCTTAATTGTCTTATTAAAGCTTCAACCACTCACATTAGACAGGTATTGTTGTGACTGCCTATTGTCGGTTGGGTCCGGGCAGTCTTACGTCACAACTCAGTTTAACCTCGGGTCTTTATTGGGCTCAGTGTTTAACCACCCACATTGGATAGGTATTGTTGTGACTACTGGACAGCCGGGCGGTTCCGGGCAGGTTTATGTCACAACGCAATCCAACCTCGGGTTAAACACATCGTATTTTCTAAGTTTACATATTTTGTCTCTTTTCTATTTATATGTAAATATTTGCAGCCCATTATTCAAATTCGTCTTTATTGGGTAAAATTAATTTATACCACTTAAATGTTCTCATGGTCGTTGGCATGCGTCAAACATGCCAATACATATGTTTTATTTTTTTTTAACCCAACGTCATTACCCCCGTTTTATACGTTCGTTATATTATGTTGGGCTTAACATTTAAGCCCAACTTAGCCACATGAAAAAGGGGAGGCTTAGAACATGATGTATGTATATTTTAAGTAACATCAAAAGGGGTGTGTAAACGCATGAAATTGCAACATAGCGGTCTAATTAACATAAATTAGGCACTTGTGAACTTGCAACATAGCGGTCTAATTAACATAAATTAGGCACTTGTGAACTTGCAACATAGCGGTCTAATTAACATAAATTAGGCACTTGTGAACTTGCAACATAGCGGTCTAATTAACATAAATTAGGCACTTGTGAACTTGCATTGTAATAGCATAACATCTTGACATAAAACATACCTAAACATGAATCATGGTTTTAATCTAATCATGTAAACTTTTGTTTAAAGCATGAATCTAACTTAATTATGTGCCACATATATTATCATATGTTTTCTAACAACAACCTAGGCCTAAAACATATTTTGTTTGGGCATGAAGTTAAACATAAACTAGGCATGTTCATAAAGTCAATACAAGTTCACAAAGATGCTTACTTTTGTCACTAATACAAAAGTATGGTTTTACACTTGAATCATGATCCCTATTTCAACATAAATTCATATGAATCATAATACCCAAATGGATCCAACTACACTAAAAATGATCATAAAAATATACGTAGAAGGATCTAAAATCATGTTGGCATAATAGTGAATCATATACTTGCATGAGTCTCAACTTGGTTGTAATAAACTACTACAAACATATAGTTGTTGACTTTCAACATGAATCATATACTTGCAAATATCCAATAGGTCTAACATCATTATACCACAACATCCCAAATCTATTCATAATTAGAATCATAGCAACATACAATTATGAATTATCATCACGACAAATTAAGTACAATTCCATTTCTCATTTTACACAAATCAAAACTCAATTATTCATTCACATCGGAATAGCACTCTACTTACAACGTATGACGAATCTTCAATTCAGGATTCTGAATTCTGAATTTGGAGATGCTATCCTTTGTTGTAGGCGTTGTTTTGATTTAATTGTCGTTGCTTTAAGCTTTTGAATCGTCTCCTAATCGTCTCTCAATTTTGACGGCTACTCCTAGTCTTTCTTCAACAGCATGACGGTCTCATTCTCATTTTTATTTGTGTGAATTAGGTGGAGTCTTAGGTCCTTTTTATAGAGTTTGTGAATTGATTAGAGCCGTCGATGGAGCTTAGATTAATATTAGTCGTTCGTTTCAAAGAGAAACTAATCAGGAGGTGACGCCTAGCCCTAGTGAAAAGACAAAGCACAGAAATTCGGCCAAGCACAGACCAGGCCAGCCAGGAGGGGCTGGGTTCGAACTGGCTCAGGGGCCAGGTCGACTACCCAGTCGACCCCCAGGTCGACTACCCAGTCAACCTAGGTGCCTTGGGGGGGGGGAATTCCCGCCCAGCCCAATCTGGATCCGATTTTTGAATTTTGAACTCATTTCTGAACTGTTTCTGTCTGTTTGAATTTTAAACTGAATTTTGAAACTTCCGGAGGTCATATCTCCCTCATACGGAGTCCGTTTTACGCAAACTCGGACTCTATCTCAAGCAGAATTCCGAGACGAACGCAATGGTGTATCCCGTTTCCCTTAATTATTTGATTTGAAATTAATTATACTTTAATTTGTGAATTTCACTGTTATAGAATACACGGGGTGTTACATTCTCCCCCACTTAAAAGGATTTCGTCCCCGAAATCTTCAAGTTTAGGAAGAATGTATATCCTAACATCCAAACGTCCATCTACTCATCCATCAAACACGAGCATCCATTGTCCTTAAAAGACTTCTAATGCTTCATGATCATATGCGAAGTGTGTGTACATGTACTTATCTAATGCAAAATCAGTCAGTCTACTGATTCAGTTGACCTCCTTAATGCAAATTATGTAAGTGCCATGAATCCGTTTTGTATGTAAATTTTCCTATTTATGATTCTACATGAGTGCACAATCATTCATATATAAATGCAACATCCATATGACAACACATTAAACTTCAACCATATACGAATATAAATACATATATGCATATGCAATATGAAGTGACTGAGCCGATCTAAAACCTAGATTGTGAGTGTATATGCAACCACGAGCAACCACTAGCAATCACTTGCAACCACTTGCAACCATCATCCATAACATGTTTCAATTACATGTTTTCATCCAAAGGGTTTCTACCTAAAAGAAAAGGTCGAGGAGATATACCTGAAAAGATAGATAAAAGCACAACTTAAGGAAAAAGGAAGATCAAAGATGTACCCTCAAAAAGAAAAGGGTAGGCTGCGCGTATTCTAGCCTCATTTTCCCAAGTTGCGTCTTCCTCGGCGTCGCTCCACTGAACTTTGACGAGCTTGACTTCGCGGTTGCGTAGCTTTTTCACTTCAGTTCCTAAGATGCGTGTTGGAACTCTTCTCACGGTTGCTTCGCGTTCCACTTCGGCTTCTTCTAGAATGGTAGGCTCTACTATTTCAGCAGACTCGTGTAAACACTTCCGGAGGTGAGAAACATGAAAGACGTTGTGAACTCCGGCCAGCTTTTCGGGTAGCTCTAATCTATAGGCCATCTTCCCAACCTTCTCGATGATAGGAAACGGCCCTACGAACCTTGGTGCTAGCTTCCCTGTGGTTCCAAAACGAACAACGTTCCTTAGAGGAGATACCTTAAGAAAAACCCTATCTCCAACCTCAAATTCAAGGTCGGTCCTCCTCTTGTCTGCGTAGGATTTTTGTCTGTCTTGGGCTGTCTTCATTCTTCTCCGTATTAAGTCTACTTTCTCTGAAGTCTCTCGGATCATATCTGGTCCAAGTATGAGCTTGTCAGTAGACTCCCACCAACAAGTGGGCGATCGACACGGTCTTCCATATAAAGCTTCGAAGGGCGCCATTCCGATGGGGGCTTGGTAGCTGTTGTTGTAGGCAAATTCCACCAAAGGAAGATGGACTTCCCACGTCCCTCCGAAGTCAAGGACGCACAGCCTTAAAAGGTCCTCCAAAACTCTGTTCACTCTTTCTGTCTGGCCGTCGGTTTGGGGGTGATAGGCTGTACTCAAGCATAACTGTGTGCCTACGGCTTCTTGCAGACTCCAACAAAACTCACTTGTGAAGATAGGGTCTCGGTCACTAACAATGCTGGAGGGTATTCCATGGAGTCGAACAATTTCCTTGAGATAAAGAGATGCTAGGGATGAGGCAGTCCTTTTACTCTTGACAGGTAAAAAGTGGGCGCTTTTAGTAAGCCTATCCACTATTACCCAAATGCTAGTGTTGCCTCTTCTAGACCTAGGTAGCCCATCAATGAAGTCCATTGAAATGCTATCCCACTTCCACTGTGGAACCTCTAGAGGATGGAGCAGACCGCCAGGCTTCTTCTGCTCCGCCTTAACCCGTTGGCAAGTCATACACTTAGAAATGAAATCTGCCACGTCCTTCTTCATGCCGCTCCAAAAGATAGTTCTCTTAATGTCCTTGTACATTTTATCTCCGCCTAGATGTATCGTCACCTTGGAGTGATGTGCTTCTTCAAGAACCGTCTTTACTAAATCCCTTGTCCGTGGGACGCATAGTCTTCCGTCTCGCCTTAGCCAACCCTTATCGTCGATGGAGTATCTGTTGAGGTGACTTGAAGTCTCACCCCTAATTAGCCTATCAATCGTCTCCACAAGCTGAGGGTCTTTGCGTTGTGCTGTCCCTATTGAGTCCACTAGAGTCGGGCGTACTTCGAGAGATGCTAGCAAGCCCGGTACAAAATCGGAGGAGGGCCTAAAGTTAAAACTGGCTATATACTCCAAGCTTTGCCTTTCTATAAAGGGCGGGCTTAGGGCCAGTTTCTTTCGGCTCAACGCGTCTGCCACTACGTTGCCTTTGCCCGGAGTGTAGGAGATCTCGAAATCGTACGAGGCAAGAAACACCATCCACCTTTGTTGCCTCAAGTTAAGGTCCTTCTGCGAGAAGAGATACTTCAAAGATTTATGGTCAGTATACAGTTTGAATTTCTCACCTAGGAGATAGTGGCGCCATGACTTAAGCGCAAAGACGATGGCGGCCAACTCGAGATCATAGGTTGGGTAGTTCTTTTCATGCACTTTCAACTGTCTCCCGCCATAAGCTACTACCCTTCCTTCCTGCATTAAGACATCGCCTAGTCCTGTCCCGCATGCATCCGTGTATACCGTAAACATTTTTCTTCCATCCGACAAGGTCAGAACTGGGGTTGTTGTAAGAGCCCTTTTTAGTTGTTGGAAAGCAAACTCGCAATCCAAGTCCCAATTGAACACTAGATTCTTCTTTGTCAGCCTTGTGAGTGGAGCTGAGATTTTCGCAAAATCCCTTATGAATTTTCGGTAGAAACCTGCTAGTCCTAGAAAACTTCGGACCTCAGTTGCATTCCTCGGTGTCTTCCAATCCTGTACCGCTACCACCTTAGCAAGGTCCACAGCTAACCCTTCTTTGGATACAATATGCCCAAGAAACCTTACTTCCTCTCTCCAAAAGTGGCATTTGGAGAATTTGGCTTTTAGCTGATGGACTCGCAGAGTTTCCATGATTTCCCTTAAGTGCTGAGCATGTTCTTCTTCATTCTTTGAGAAGATCAAGATATCGTCTACGAAGACCACTACGAACTTGTTGAGTAATTCTCTGAACACCCTACTCATTAGGTCCACGAAGTAAGCTGTAACACCCCGCGAATTCTATAACTGTGAAATTCACAAATTAAAGTATAATTAATTTCAAATCAAAGAACTTAGGGAAACGGGATACGCCATTGCGTTCGTCTCGGAAAAATACGCGAAATAGAGTCCGAGTTTTCGAAAAACGGAGTCCGTATGAAGAAGATATGGCCTTCGGAAGTTTCTGAATTAAGTTTAAAATTCGAACAGAATAAAACAGCTCAGAAAAATAAGTTTTAATTCCAAAATCGGGCCCAATTGGCCAGGGCGGGAAAAGTCCCGCCTAATGCGCCCAAGTCGACTGGGCTGTCGACCTAGTCTAGCCAGGTCGACAGGGCTGTCGACAGGGCTGTCGACCTGGTCCAGAGCTAGGTCGAACCCAGCCCAACCTGGCTGGCCTATTCTATGTTGGCCGATTTTCTGCAGTCTGCTTTGTCATTAAGGCTAGGTGGCTGGCTCTAATTGGTCTCTCTTTAGGATGAATGGCTACGATCAATCCAAGCAACATCAATGGTCCTAATCAGTTCATAACCCCTATAAAAATGACCCTAGACTCAACCCTAATCTATTCATTCAAAAATAAGAACAAAGCCGTCATGTTGCTGAGGAATGACTAAGAGTAGCCACCAATTGGAGAGAGGATTAGGAGGCAAATTCTAAAAGCATAAAGCAACTTAATCAAATCAAATCGCATCTCCAAATCCCTAAATTGGAGAATTCGCCACACCATTGTAAGTAGAGTATTATTTCGGTATGAACAAATAATTGTGTTGGTTTGTATACTTGATTTGTGGCGATAAAGCCATCCATATTTGTGCGTTACTATGATTCTTATCGATTTGGAATATTGTATACGTTTGGATATTCGCAAAGCATGTTATTCATTATAAAAGCTACATGTTTGCGGTAGTTTTATGCAAGTATACGTTTGGAATATTCACAAATTATGTAATCCATGTTGAAGCTACATGTATGTAGTTGATTAATTGAAATTCATGCAAGTTTGGGGTTTTGCTACTATGCCATCATAATGTATATTTTTGTACATAAATCATTTTGTACGTAATTGGAACAAATTTGGGTTATTATAGTTCATATGAAACTATGTTGAAACTTTGGCACCATGATCTATGTATTAAGCCATGCTTTTGTACTAGAAAACCTATTTGCAAACTTATGAATATGACTAGGCTATGATTGATAATTTGCATAATTGAAATCCATATTGTTAACAAGAATTATAGGATGACATATGTGGTACATAGCTAGGTTAGATTCAAAAATCCCTTTTGCAAGTTTGCATGACTAAAGTAAAAATCATGATTTCATGGTAGAAATATTTATGCCATGGTTATGTGAATAGATTTAAAATCATGATTAAGTTGAACTATACTTTTGTGTTAGTAACAAAAGTAAGCACCCTTGTAAACATGTAGTAATCTTATGAACATGATTTGCTTATGTTTGACATTATGACTGAATAAAAATATAGATTTATGTTGTAGTTAAGCCTATGTGTCGATAGTGATATTCTTAAACTTAACTACAAGTTTACATGGTTTGATTCATGTCACTTATGCTTTATGACCAAAGTATATGTTACTACTATGCAAGTACACCAGTTTCTATTTTGTAGTTCCAACGTCACATTGCAAGTTCATGCGTTCACATTCCCCTTTTTGTGTATGTAATCACGCTTTAAGCCTCCCCTTTTCGCATGGCTAAGTTGGGCTTAAAAGGGCTAAGCCCAACATATATAAAATAAACGGACGTGTTAAACGGGGGAAAATAACGTTGGGTTAAATTAATTAATACATGAAAACATAAAGTAGAAGGGCCCAAATTCAAGTATGGGTTGGGCCCATGATTGGTGTAACCTTTACACCATTAACTTAATAATGGGCCGCAAATATTTACATATAAGAAAATAAAGAAGAAAGACAAAATATGTAAATGTAGAACATACGATGTGTTTAACCCGAGGTTGGATTGAGTTGTGATGTAAACCTGCCCGAAACCGCCCGGCTGTCCAGTGGTCACAACAATACCTATCCAATGTGGGAGGTTAAACATGGAGCCCAATAAGGACCCGAGGTTAGACTGAGTTATGGCGTAAGACTGCCCGGAACCAACCGGCAACAGGCAGCCACAACAATACCTGTCTAATGTGAGAGGTCAAGGCTTTAATAAGACAATTAAGGCTGAGTCAGGATTGTTAGGATTAAGTGAACTAAAGACTTAATCAAAATGGAACATGCTAAACTAAACGGACTGGTGGGGGTTAGGTTAGAAAACACTTAACCAACTTAGCATGTTGGCTAGAGATAGAAAACCTAGTAACGGGGGACCCTTTTCAGCAATAACCCTAGAAGGTGTATCATGATACCCTGAAACTAGGTAGGGTGGGGCACGATTACTGGGCTGATTGTAAGAGGTCAAATCGACGGCGGTGGTGTAGCAGTGTAGGTTCTAACGGGGTGCGGGCGTGCACACACTCCAGCGCAGAAAAATAAGTTACTGGACACCAGTAGCATACCTGTGCACTCTAGGATTGTGTCGGGCCGCCACCATAGGACTTGATACACCCCATGGTGGGACCAGCATAGGTAACTACAACATCGGGGGCCGTAAGACACATATAACTATGCGAGTAGGAGCCGATCATCATAGAATGGATCACATCACCCTGATTATGGGGTGCCAGTTGGAAACTAGTTTATATGGGTTCAGAGATTAACATGGGGTACGATAGTATATTCGACCCTAGACAACTTAACCAAGTTTATAGTGCTTTCCCACTTCTTGTTTAATACTTATCATACCCAGTTCTTATTTCATAGACAGAATAGTACTAGACTTACTCAGGCTTTATGTCTGACTCTACTTTTCTTTCGTCTTCTTTTCTTCCATTCCCCCCCCCCTCCAGGTCCACAGGGAGGGAACACAGCAGCTTGACCGGCCTTAACATCCAGCTTGAAGAAGAGAAATGTATTGCTTGGTCCTTTTCGTTTTGAACTATGGCTTTGGACAACCACTATGGGGCTTTTGCAGTTTATCTATGTTTTATTTATGCTTCTTTAAATAATGTAATCAAGACAGATTATGAAGGTGTTATGTTATGTTTTTGGAAAAGATGTAAGACAATTATGGTGATGTTGTTGTAGCACGTATTTGCTTTTATGAAATAAAAGTTGTTGTTTTTCCGCTGTTTACAAATATGTGTTCTTATATCTGTCTTGTATATCTGTGACTTATACTTATAAACCTCCACCAAAATTAGGGCATTCCCTTTGAGAGTGACCCTAACGGAGGTGGGGTGTTTCATAAGCGGGTGCGTTTGTCAAGCCGAAAGGCATGACAAGCCATTCAAAGAAGCCATCTGGGGTTCTGAATGCTGTCTTATCGATGCTATCTTCAGCCACCCTTAGCTGATGAAAACCAGTCGCCAAATCGAGTTGGGAGAAAACAGACGCTCCTACAAGCTGATCAAATAGATCGTCAATTCTGGGGAGAGGGTGCCTATTCTTTTTCGTTAGTTTGTTGAGTTCCCTATAGTCAACACATAGACAGAGTGAACCGTCCGCCTTTGTGGCGAACACTACTGGAGCGCCCCATTCTGAAATGCTCCTTCTAATGAACACCTTCTCTAGAAGCTCTTTAACCTGTTTACTGAGCTCTTTCCTTTCCCGTGGAGCCATGTGTCTAATGGGCAACGCAACGGGCTTTGAATTATCTACAAGATATATGCGGAAGTCTATCTCCCGCTTCGGAGGTAAGCCCTTCACCTCTTCGAAGACATCCGGATATTCACGGACCACTTTAACCGATTGCAAACTCTCAACAGAAGCATTTAGTGATTCAAGATAACTAAGCATAACCGCATACGAGGGATTACAAGTAATTTCCAGAGTGTTACCGAGTTGGGTCAGAAGCCTAACCACCCTTTTCTCACAATCAAGGATGGCACCATTATTGGATAGCCAATCCATACCCAAAATCAAACCATATCCCGAGAAGCCCAAAACAAAGGCACTACATCTAAATTCTACACTTAGAATAGAAATTTTCAATCCTACACAGATCATATACAAATGAGCTGGGCCCCCGATTGGATTTGAAACAATTAAGGGGTCCTCTACCATACTAGTTTCTAGGTGCAGAGATTCTACTAAAGTAGATGAAATAAAGGAGTTTGATGCGCCAGAATCAAATAAAGTGCGAACTGGGTGATCATAAAAATAAACTACACTTTCTACAGAAGTATTTATACCTCGTTGTTGCAGAGGTGGCGCTTCTAGCACACGAACCTGTGCCCCTGAGGTGGATCCAGCCTTCTGCCCCTGCCCTCGTTTCTTTGGGCAATCCTTAGCCATGTGGCCTGTCTCACCGCAAGAAAAGCACCCACCATTCAACTTGGCCTTCTTCCGGCAGTCTTTCACTAAGTGCCCCACTTTTCCACAGAAATTACACTTCCTCTTCTCTTGGGACTTGTTGTCTTTCCCGCCCTTCTTTAAGTCTGTCTTCTTAGGCTGTAAACCCTCTTTCTTCCCTTGAGAGCTTTCTGCCTTTGTCTCCTTCTTGCCCTTATCCTCTTCGTTCAGCAATGCCATTTGCACCAACCTTTCATACGTAGCTCCCATGGGTATATGGGTCATGGCCAAACTGTGTAATGGATAATTCAATCCTTTGACAAAACGGAGAGCCTTCTTGTGCGGAGTGTTGACTAGGTCCAGTCCGAACCTAGCCAGCTGATCGAACTGATTAACATACTCTTTGACTATCATATTCACTTGCTTTAGAAATAATAATTTTTCCAATTGAAGGCTCCTTTCAGCTTTTGAGAGAAATTTAACCTCAAACCTCGCTCTAAAGTTCTCCCATGTTTCCACTGGTCTTTCTGCATTGGTAACTTCCCACCCGTAGGAAGCCTCGCCTTTAAGTAGCCATACTGCCAGTTGTACCTCTGCTTATCTTCTACCTCAAAGATGACGAATAAGTCCTCGGTTTCCTTCAGCCAGTCCCTGGCTGCCACGAAGGACTCGGTTCCATGAAAGTCCTTCCCTCCCATAGCTTTGAAATGTTTACATATCTTAGCGAAAACATTACCACGCGGAGGAGGTGGAGGAGGAGGTGCTGCTGCAGCCGGATGATTTTCTGTAGATGGAAGATTCCCTGCAGCTGGGGGAGGTGGAATAGTGGGACCTGGCTGATTGGCTCTTGCTTCTAAGAATCGTCTGAACCAACCAGGTATTGGTACACCCTCTGGCAAGTTAAGTTCTTCGGACATGCTGAAACAAAAAGGATAGATTCAAAACGAAGGATAAAAGATAGTACCTATGGCTTTGGGGGACTATGCCTTTTTTAAAATAAAATAACATTTTATCTTTTAAAAATGCTTCTTTAAATTTTCTTTTGAAAATAAATTTTCAAAACTTTTTATCTTATCTGGTAAACCTATGCTCTGATACCAAGTGAAACACCCCACCTCCGTTAGGGTCACTCTCAAAAGGGAATGCCCTAATTTTGGTGGAGGTTTATAAGTATAAGTCACAGATACACAAGACAGATATAAATACACATATTTTTGAACAGCGGAAAACAACAGCAACTTTTATTTCATCAAAATACGTGTTACACAAACCATGCCATAATTGTCTTACAATACTTCCAAAAACATTACATTTTCATAACTGTCTTGATTTCATAACTTAAAGAAGCATAAAAACATAAGTAAACTGCATAAGTCCCCATAGTTGCTATCCAAAGCCATAGTCCAAAACGAAAGAGATCCAAGCAGTACATTCTTTCTCTTCAAGCGGGATGTGAAAACTGGTCAAGCTGCGGTATTCCCTCCCTATGGACCTAGGGGGGAAACGAAAGAAAAGAAGACGAAAGAAAAGTTGAGTCAGACATAAAGCCTGAGTAAGTCTAGGACTATTCAGTCTATGAATAAAGAAATGAGCATGATAAGTACAAACTGGAAATGGGGAAACACCATAAACTAAGTTAAGTTGTCTAGAGTCGAATGTACTATCGTACCCCATATTAATCTCTGCACCCCTATAAACTAGTTCCCAACAGGCACCCCATAATCAGGGTGAAGTGATCCATTTCTAATGATCGACTCCTACTCGCATAGTTACATGTGTCTTACGGCCCCCGATGTTGTAGCTACTTATGCTGGTCCCACCATGGGGTGTATCAAGTTCCATGGTGGCGGCCCGACACAGTTCTAGAATGCACATGTATACTACTGGTGCCCAGTGCCTAATTTTTCTGCACCGGAGTGTGTGCACGCCCGCACCCCGTTAGAACCTACACTGCTGCACCACCGCCGTCGATTTGACCTCTTACAGTCAGCCCAGTAATCGTTCCTCACCCTGCCTAGTTCAGGGTATCCTGATACACCGTGTAGGGTTACTGCTGAAAAGGGTCCCCCGCTACTAGGTTTCCTATTTCTAGCCAACATGCTAAGTTGGTTAAGTGTTCTGTATAAACCTAACCCCCAATCAGTCTGTATAGTTTAGCATGTTTAATTTGATTAAGTATTAATTCAATTTACTTAATCCTATCAATCCTGACTCAGCCTTAATTGTCTTATTAAAGCCTCAACCACTCACATTAGACATGTATTGTTGTGACTACCTGTTGCCAGTTGGGTCCGGGCAGTCTTACGTCACAACTCAGTCTAACCTCGGGTCTTTATTGGGCTCAGTGTTTAACCACCCACATTGGATAGGTATAGTTGTGACTACTGGACAACCGGGTGGTTCCGGGCAGGTTTATGTCACAACGCAATCCAACCTCGGGTTAAACACATCGTATTTTCTAAGTTTACATATTTTGTCTCTTTTTATTTATATGTAAATATTTGCAGCCCATTATTCAAATTCATCTTTATTGGGTAAAATTAATTTATACCACTTAAATGTTCTCAAGGTCATTGGCATGCATCAAACATGCCAATACATAAGTTTTATATTTTTTAACCCAACGTCATTACCCCCGTTTTATACGTTCGCTATATTATGTTGGGCTTAACATTTAATCCCAACTTAGCCACATGAAAAAGGGGAGGCTTAGAACATGATGTATCTATATTCTATGTAACATCAAAAGGGGTTTGTAAATGCATGAACTTGCAACATAGCGGTCTAATTAACATAAATTAGGCACTTGTGAACTTGCAACATAGCGGTCTAATTAACATAAATTAGGCACTTGTGAACTTGCAACATAGCGGTCTAATTAACATAAATTAGACACTTGTGAACTTGCAACATAGCGGTCTAATTAACATAAATTAGGCACTTGTGAACTTGCAACATAGCGGTCTAATTAACATAAATTAGGCACTTGTGAACTTGCATTGTAATAGCATAACATCTTGACATAAAACATACCTAAACATGAATCATGGTTTTAATCTAATCATGTAAACTTTTGTTTAAAGCATGAATCTAACTTAATTATGTGCCACATATATTATCATATGTTTTCTAATAACAACCTAGGCCTAAAACATATTTTGTTTGGGCATGAAGTTAAACATAAACTAGCCATGTTCATAAAGTCAATACAATTTCACAAAGATGCTTACTTTTGTCACTAATACAAAAGTATGGTTTTACACTTGAATCATGATCCCTATTTCAACATAAATTCATATGAATCATAATACCCAAATGGATCCAACTACACTAAAAATGATCATAAAAATATACGTAGAAGGATCTAAAATCATGTTGGCATAATAGTGAATCATATACTTGCATGAGTCTCAACTTGGTTGTAATAAACTACTACAAACATATAGTTGTTAACTTTCAACATGAATCATATACTTGCAAATATCCAATAGGTCTAACATCATTATACCACAACATCCCAAATCTATTCATAATTAGAATCATAGCAACATACAATTATGAATTATCATCACGACAAATTAAGTACAATTCCATTTCTCATTTTACACAAATCAAAACTCAATTATTCATTCACATCGGAATAGCACTCTACTTACAACGTATGACGAATCTTCAATTCAGGATTCTGAATTCTGAATTTGGAGATGCTATCCTTTGTTGTAGGCGTTGTTTTGATTTAATTGTCGTTGCTTTAAGCTTTTGAATCGTCTCCTAATCGTCTCTCAATTTTGACGGCTACTCCTAGTCTTTCTTCAACAGCATGACGGTCTCATTCTCATTTTTATTTGTGTGAATTAGGTGGAGTCTTAGGTCCTTTTTATAGAGTTTGTGAATTGATTAGAGCCGTCGATGGAGCTTAGATTAATATTAGTCGTTCGTTTCAAAGAGAAACCAATCAGGAGGTGACACCTAGCCCTAGTGACAAGACAAAGCACAGAAATTCGGCCAAGCACAGACCAGGCCAGCCAGGAGGGGCTGGGTTCGACCTAGATCAGGGGCCAGGTCGACTACCCAGTCAACCCCCAGGTCGACTAACCAGTCGACCTCGGTGCCCCAGGTCGACTACCCAGTCGACCTGGGTGCCTTGGACGGGAAAATTCCCGGCCAGCCCAATCTGGGTCCGATTTTTGAATTTTGAACTCATTTCTGAATTGTTTCTGTCTGTTTGAATTTTAAACTGAATTCTGAAACTTCCGGAGGTCATATCTCCCTCATACGGAGTCCGTTTTACGCAAACTCAGACTCTATCTCAAGCAGAATTCCGAGATGAACGCAATGTTGTATCCCATTTCCCTTAATTCTTTGATTTGAAATTAATTATACTTTAATTTGTGAATTTCACTGTTATAGAATACACGGGGTGTTACAAGGGAGGCCATGCATCATGACCACCACACACGCGCGCGCGACCAACCAACTCGACTTGACTCGACCCGGCCCGGCCCGGTTCGGGCTTGGGCTTGGCTTTGTGGTGTAAACACTTATATTTTTGGGATAGAAAACACTGCATTTTTCGAACTATGTTTTAAATATGAAAATATTTCTGAGCCGACTTTTATTTTGAAGCGGTAAACTATTGACCTGGTATTTTAGTAGATTTTATTACTGCATAGTATTTTCGTTTTGCCCTTATCCCCATCAATATATTATCTTCAGTTGTAGACGTAAATAGATAACTTACCTCCGCCATTAAAATTATAATCCAGAAATTTTCGAGTAGTGATTTTAATTTCAAAAGTGCAAATCTGCACTGATTTGTAGTGCAAAGAAAACCAGTTATTAATTTCTGAGGCTGTTTTATCCTAGAGGCGGCGGCGAAAGTACGAACTGGTTTTGCACCACCAACCAGATCGCTGAATCGTCTTCAAGAAAGCGACCTAGTTCGCGACTCAGCCATTGTTTCCCAACAGTTAATATTTCGTGATTATGAGATTCCTGATGGTGATGTTGAACAGATCTTGAAATTTACTGCCCTACTTTTGTTGATTTTTTGCATTAATTTATGTTTGGTTTGAAATGAGACGTTTTATAGTAGCTTAGTTTAGTGTTTGGGATCCTGATATCAAAAGTTACTGTATATGCTCAATATCTCACTTATCACCAAATTGACTTGTATAAGACACTTTTATTTAATGCGGTGTTAAGGGCACCGCAAAAAATGCTTCGGGGTACCACCGGCCGAACGGTGTTTGGCCAGCGGTTGTACGCCGAACTCGGTCAAACAAAAAAAGCGTTCGGTAGTACCGACGGTAACTTGAGGCACTTTTCGTGGTGCCCTTAGCACCGCACTTTATTTTTAGTGACGAGTATTTGAGTTGTTGGGTATTTCGGATATATATTGCGAGGTGTCAACTACAACGATCTCATGTTTGTTCCTATTTTGATGATATAACTGTAGTGTAGAATGTTGTTTCCATTGCAAAAGGTCATATACTATTAGTCTATGGTTTATGAATTTATGAAATTCTCACAATCATAATCTTAACGAGTTTCCATTTATTCATTGCCCCCTCTCACTGTTACATTTCCCCCAAAAATAGCTATATTATCTATATCTTAATTTACAGAGATATGGGGTGTTAAGTGCATCGAACGGTACAAAGGGAGTAATCAATGATTTCTAGTAGTTGAAAGTCTCCAACTTTGTATGTAAAATTTCCTCATATCAAGACTCATAATTATTCATTTTGAACTTTTCATTGGTCTTGTTTGTAACGTTAGTTCGGAATAGTAACATTGGGTTTTTTTTAAACTAGCAATGATTCATTATAATAGGAATTTCATTCAATATTGTTGTGTAACTTTTTACGACAAGGGCATCAGTTAATAAATCAAAATAGACATTATAAACGTCGGAACTGGCTCTGGCTAAAGGGATGTTGCATATTTGAGATGCTCTTGATCGTATATCTCTCTACATATATATGAGTTGAAACAAAGATTTGTTGGACACGAGGTATGATATGTGATGAAACTTTTAAACATAAAATATTTAGTGCAATATGATTCTTCTTCAAACTCATTGTGAAACAATGAAAATGGCATTTTGCCAAATTCTTTGAGATATTGAAACCAGATATTAAACTGAAGTAAATCAACAATTTTACTGATTAGGTGATATTGGGAGTTAATCGCTTAGATACAATTAAAGGAATCCCACAAAAGATTTTGGCTTCCTAAAAATCCAATTTAGTGTGACAATTGACAAAGTTGTCCTGCTTCAAAAGTTCAAATAGTTTCTCCTAACCGAATGGATGTGCCAAATGCATGCATTTTCTTTTCCTAATATTTGACGTGTCTTACAACTTTTGCTGATACAAATAATGCTTTCCGAGTGCGGAGCTTCTGCATATTTAAACTAAAGGTGCTATTGTGTTCCACAATCTTCTTTTCAAAGTGAATTCTGATCTTCCCCTTTATTAGTTGCTTTTATTCTATGCATATGTTGGCCTAACTTTAAGAAAAATGTGAAACAACCATTTCTTTTGGTTATACAATAAATACATTTCACTATAATACACATCCCTATCATTTAAAGTTTTTAACTAACATCTCCATTTCAATAGTCTTTCTAATGATATATTCATTATGACTTGGATCTTTGATTAGTGATGTAAGTTTCCTTGAATGCACAAGTATAAACTTAGAAAAACAACTATGAGGCCCTAGATTTCCAAATAATTATTGCATCCGTGTACTTGAAACCTTTAGTAAACTATTAGCATGGTTAATGGTGTCTTCTTTTAATAGAGACCCTTGGAGTGGAAAAAAAAAAACCTCTACATTTCTTCTGCTTGACAAGTTTAAGAGGGCATGTGCTTCACAACAAATCTTTCCCTTACATTTACTTTTAGGTTGACTCAATACTTTTAGATAGGGTAATATTTTCTTGGAAGAAAAAGGAGAGAAGCAAGTAGCCCTTCCTATTCTTTTTCAATAACACAGCAACTGTAATAACCCGGAAAATCTGAGCCAGTTTAAAATTTTTATTTTGGCAATTTTAGCAAATTTTGAATATTTAAAATAGATTATTTTAAATAAAAACGACCAAAAATTTAATTATAATAGAATTCGAACGTATATATTATATACGTCGTTGTTAGAATATAAATAATTATATATAATTATAAATAGAATTGAAAATGGCGCGGTAGTTCGATAATTCGATTTCAAACTTCAAATGAATGTACCGGGTGCAAAATAAACCGGATTTTAGTGAAACCAAAAATAATAGGATCTATTTGGTAATATCTTTCCAACGAATCCAGAAAATCATACTTTCATAGCGGGACTCAAAAGATATGTCCAGTTGAAAATTCTGAATAGTCGCTACGGAATTCAGGCCCTTAAAAATGGAAATTTTGCAAACGACCTCGGATTTCGACGAAACCACTTTTGTTGGGTCCGTGATGTCAAATTATTGCTAGATTCCAAATTTCATAATTTTTCGAATCAATATGTGAGCGTGGCCAAGGAAAATGCGTTTGACCAGTTTTAGTTGATTTTAATCGACTAGAAAATGGCCATTTTTCAAACGGTCTCAGAATTTGATGAAACTAGTTTTGTTAGGACCTTATCATCAATACGAAGCTAGAAAATATTTTTCTTCAATTTATAGAGTTCGTATGTGACCCCGGTAAATGGAAATGCGCGTTCAAATTCAATATATAGAGTTATATGTTGATTTTGATGAAAACTGATTGTAACAGCCGAATCAGCTGACGCTACATATCTCATTGTGTTCGGAATAGGGGTAATTAGCTATATTCAATATATAGAATTAAACTCTCCCTCTCTATATTCCTCTGCCCCCCCCCCCTTTCGAATTCATTTCAGAAGGAAAAAAAAACCTAAACTACCGCGATACCCCCCCCCCCCCAGGCGGCGCGCCACCGCGATCGAAGACCCCCCACCCTATGCGCTGCTGCCGATCGAAGACCCCCTACCCTCTGCGCTGTTGCCGATCGAAGACCCCCCCCCCCCAGCGACGCTCTCCTCCCCGTTCGATCAACCACAGTAAGTTTCCTTTGTTTTAATTATTTTCATTTCAGTTTCGTTTTTGTTTTGTGTAATAATCTTTAAATAAAAATCTAATTTATATATAAGGAGCGTTAGACTCATTTTCAGTTTTTAATGTAATAAAAATTCGATTTTTATCTATATAGAAAAGGAATAAAGGTATAATTTTCATGACATAGAAAGGTTCGATTTTTTTAACTTTGAAAGGGTATGATTTTTATTTGCACGATAGCATAATAAAAATATGATTTTTATAAAGTAGAGATAATAAAAATATAAGTTTTAATATAGTAGAAGATTAAAAATATAATTTTTATTATAGTAGAAGAGTAAAGATATAATTTTTATATATAGGAAAGTTAAAAATATGATTTTTAGCATATGTGAAGTATAAAAATATAATTTTTATCGTATGTAAAGGTAGAAAATGTAATTTTCATATTATATAGATAATAAAAATATAATCTTTTATATTATAGAAATATAAATATATAATTTTTATATAGGTAAGATAGTAAAAATATCACCTTTATATATGTAGTGAAATAAAAATTGAATCTTTATATGTGAAAAGGCGAAGTCTTTATATATAGTAGCGAAGTAAAGATTCGATTTTTATATATTGAATAGCAAAGTAAAAATTCGATTTTTATATATTGAATAGCGATGTAAAAATTCGATTTTTAAATATATGAAGTGATTATAAAAATATGAATTTTAAATTGAAAGTGAACAAATAAAAATGTGATTTTTATTTTAAAGACATCAGTATATAAAAATGTGATTTTTTATATATGTAGTGACTACGGGCAACGAAAGTGACGAAAGGCGAGAACGACGAAGATTTCTATAAATGAAGTGTCGTGGAGTTGGAATAGCTATTGGTGAGAACTTCTTACTCTAAATTTCTTTTTCTAGTTATATATATATACTAGGATGCAGACGGTGTTTAGTAGCACCCGACAGCCGTCATCCACAGACCATGGATGGCTTGTTTGTTTGATTGATGTGTTGCGAAATTTGTTTGTGAAATTGATGTGAAATAGATAATGAAATATATTCATGCATTGAAATAAAATAAAATATCTATATAGTTAAAAATATTTTATCGTTAAAAATATAATTTTTAACGTGAATGTGAATAAATAAATATTTATAAACAAATCGGCCGATTTGTTTATATACACTGATTTGACTGATGGATTGGGATGATAAATTTTACACATCGCCCAACTGCACAAATAAAATCTGTGTTTGTTGATTTGAAACCCCACACGGGTATTGGGACGAAATACGACATACACTAATCCCAATAATTAGTTGTATGTCGATAGATTGATTGACAGGCTGTTATAAGTGTTAGATATCTATATTTGATGCTTATACAGTGTAGTGCACTTTGGATGATGGTTGATTGTTTATCGTTGCTATTATATACATGTGTTGTATGGAACCCATATAATTAACTTATTATGGTAATTGATTGGGCCTCATTCCAATCGGGAAAATAAAGAATATTATAACATAAAGGTTCATGTGTTGACCGTACTCATTCGTTGAGATTAGTCATGTGTTGAACGAAATGTTTTAACAATAAAATTTACATCTTTATATTATAAAATAAAGGTTCATGTGTTGACCGTACTCATTCGTTGAGATTAGTCATGTGTTGAACGAAATATTTCAATGATAGATACCATAATTTTTATAAAATATATTAAATAACAAAAATAGTCACACGTGGACAATACTCTTTCATTGAGATTAGTCATGTGTTGACAAAAATAAATATTCATTTGTTGAATAGAACAACGGAATTATTGAAATATATAAAGCCGTGTTGATTAGAGATGCGCTATTTTGATGCGAACGATATTTATATGGATTATATTCGTTTTTATATTTGAATTGAATCGAATAGAAAACCAATTTGAATTTAATTGAATAGAAAACCAATTTGAATTGAATTGAATAGAAAACCAATTTGAATTGAATCGAATAGAAAACCAATTTGAATTGAATCGAATAGAAAACCAATTTGAATTGAATCGAATAGAAAACAATTTGAATTGAATCGAATAGAAAAACAATTTGAATTGAAACGAATAGAAAACCAATTTGAATTGAATCGAATAAAAAACCAGTTTGAATTGAATCGAATAGAAAACCAATTTGAATTGAATCGAATAGAAAACCAATTTGAATTGAATCGAATAGAAAACCAATTTGAATTGAATCGACTAGAAAACCAATTTGAATTGAATCGAATAGAAAACCAATTTGAATTGAGTTGAATAGAAAACGAATTTGAATTGAATATATAATGAATTCAAATTGAATTGAATTGAAATGAATTTTAAAACAAATTTATAAGGAAAAATTCGATTTTGATTTGAATTGGAAATGGAAGTTGAAAATGTTTTTGAAACGAATTTAAAACGATTTATAAAATTCATTTTAAATAGTAATCGACGATATATATATTATATATATTATATATATATTATAATGGCCTGAATAGAACGCGCCGCGCCGCGGTAGTTCGCGAATTTTGACCATTGACATCGAACGGACATTACGGGAGATCCGACCGTCGGATTCTCCTAAAACCAGAACCGTTAGGTTCATATCGAAAAGAGCTTTCTATGACAAGGAACGGGTTACCTACCCCTAATGGTCAAAGCGAGCCCTTTCATTCAATTCTTCATTCTTTAATGAAATTAAGAATCAATCAAATCTCCCCAAGTAGGATTCGAACCTACGACCAATCGGTTAACAGCCGACCGCTCGAGCTACTGAGGAACAACGGGAGATTCGACCTCATAGAGTTCAACTCCCATGAATATTATAAATTCAAAATCTAACAGTTGGATTTGGAGATACGTCCAAATCAGATTTGAAAAAGATCGCTGTAAGTGCAGTTCGATGGCCGTTGATGGAAATCGACTGTACAGGCCTAGATAAAATTATTAAAAATAGTAATAATTTGTGTAGAATCATAAGAAATGATTTGGGAAAAATTAGGATGAAAAACTCCGTATTTGAAAAGATAAAAATAGATTTTTATCGAAATGAACTAGTTTAGAACTAAAATAACAACCCATTTATTTTTAAATAAATAAATTGGATTTGAATGGGTTTTAAATAGAATCGATTAGTAGGTTTATCGTGAAGGGTGTTTTAAATGACACTTGTTCTTTAACCCGATAATAAATAGAATGTGATTTGAGTTTGTCGTGAACTGTGTTTTAAATGACATTAGTTCTTTAACCCAGTAAAAGGAGTTTTAATGAATCTGCAATTAGATTGAAATTTGAATTGATAATCTAAATTATCAAATTTGGAAAATGAGCGAGGATGGAGTATTACCAGTTTTGCTCCAAAGCGATAGTTAAATCTTTAATTAGATTTGAATGTGGAATGGTAATTAACTTTACCGATAACACCGTGGTATTAGATATGGAGTATCACCAGTTTTGCTTCATGGGATGAATAGGTTGGGATTGGGAAATAAAATAAATAATTACTTCGATGTGGTTCGCTAATCTCGACTAGTTTGAAAAACCATAATTTGGTTTGAAATGACATCCAAAGGAAGATTAAAGAATAAATTCAAAGAATTTATCTTGGATAAAATTTATGGGAACCTTTCCCTAAGAATAAGAAATTTAGAAACTAGTTGTAGGTTAGTTAAGAAGAATGGTTTCCTGGGTATTGATCTGATGTTGGTTTCGGCCTTCGGGGTTAATATTTGGGGAATTGCTCTCTTACTGATTTACGGTTAGTGACCGATAAATTGGAATGAGGCGTATGTTGTGTTTGTGTAACATTTGTTTTTAATATACGCGGGTTGTTCGGAAAGGCCGGGTTTATACCCATTCTGAATAACCGATTCGACGATAAGTCGAAGATGAAGACGGTGGTCGAAGACCGGAAGTCTTCACATCGTTTGGATAATTACTGATGATCCTGATTGGGCTGTACACCCAAGAGGACGGAAATAGTTGGTGGTCGTCCAGACATACTTGGAGATGGATGGATATGCGAGAAAAGTGCCTCCGGTTTCGTTCAGACCCAGAATGAACTTATAAATGGATTGTGTGTCTGACATTGGATTTTATTCTGTGTTGATTGATTTCTGTTAAATATATATCTGTTTGGCGGCGGAGAATTTATTCTCTTGCTTAACGCCCTTCTCTGAGACGTAAGAGCTTAGAGGTTATATATCGATAGATATCAATCGCATGGCATGAATTGCCTGTGTGGCACGCTGAGTTGCATGGATCAAGGCTTCTGTTGAAAAGCAAAGTCTTGTGGTTGATGATCAAAGCACGACCTTTGTGGCGTAGCTTTGTGTATAACGTGAATTCGCGAGCCTCACACCTCGGTATGAGTCAAAAACGGGATAAGGACTGCAGGGAGAGCACGACGTTTCTTTCTAGCTTTGGTGGTGTCAGTGACTTACCAGCCCTGACATTTATATACTTTTCACCTATGTGGTTGTTGGATGAGGCGTCTCGATTTTAGGTCTGTAAGGACCGGGAAACGTGTGTTCAGGCATAACTAATCCTCAAACGTAAGAGAGGACCGGCCCTGAAGCATCCAGAGGTTACCCAGAGTGTGTAGTCCGAGGCATTTGCTAGAGTGTCTCTAAGCGGAGAGGAGCTTGCCCTTTGCCTCGACTCATGACAGAAATCCAATTTCCAATACGTGTATCTCGGTTTTATTTGTAGAGCCTAGTATGGCGAAACGATAGATGGTACCCATGCCGCCTAGGATTGATATTTATGATTGAAAATGTTTTGACACTATACACTTATAATAGTATCAAATGATTTGTTTTAAACGTACCAAGCATGTTTGGCTATTATAAGGGAAAACCCTATCCTCCGGTTGCGTTGTGTGATGGGACCTGGGTCTTATAATAGCTTCATTTTTCGAAAAAGCATTGCGCTGTTTATTCTATGCACTGGTATTCTTGGGAGGAAATTCGTTTCGTGTTATACGGCGTGGTCCCTTGAATTACTCCCTTTTAAAGTAAAGTTTCAAATAACTGTTTTAGTTCTCACACCAGTCACATGACTGACCTGGAGTTTATTGTTTTAACCTAAACTCTGGGTGCCCCTATTTTCCGCACGGGTAGCTAGTAGTTTTGGTTTTGCAGATTTATATTCACAGGATCCTGATTTACAACTGGAACGATGCTCGGAAAGCTCTGTATCCGTGTATTGCTTTCAGTTGTGCTTTGTATTATTTTTCTGCTGCAATACTGTATTTAAATCTCTGATATCCTTTGTTGCATAATATTTGTTCATACTCTATATATTCTTTTATTCCGATGGAATTGTTGTAATATGCAATGAAATGTTCTTCCGTCTACGTTCTATTTTGTCCTGTTCTCAAAACGATCCGGGGTTTCGAACGGTCTAGATCAGTTTAACGACTGATTCGGATCGAGCGAAATTCCAGCCCGTCACAGTTGGTATCAGAGCTTTGGTTTACAGAGCTCGAGAACAAGACACATTAGATCCATACGAAAGAATTCATCAGATATTGGATTAGTAATATCCCATTAGAATGACTCGTTAGAGATAGGATCAGTAGTATCCTAGAACAAGTGTGAAGAGTATATTTTTCAAATGAAAACAATTTTGTTTGGAAAATTTAAACCATTCAATATGTATTTGAATAATTTATTTATATTGATTTGGACAATCTAGTATATAAAGGTTTTGCATATACGCGTCATGTAACACCCCGCCTCCGCTAGGGTCACTCGCAAAGGAATGCACTAGCTTTAGAGGGGCATTATTGGTAAACATGCACAGAAATATCACAAGACAGAACATATAAAAATAGCGGAAGTAAAATCAAACTTTCATAACATGAATAAATAAGGTCTAAAGCCTTTTACATCAGAGTACATCAAAACCTGTCTTGCAATAGTAAAGAAGCATAAAGACATTTTCATAAATTATTCCCCAAGTAAAAACAGTAAAGTAGCCATTAGCCAAGAAAAGTCCAAGCCATCCATGATGACCTTCAAGCAGAAGAAGTCCGAACTAAACAACAGTATTTCCTCCCTGTAACCTGGGGGGAAACGGAAGAAAAGAGGCGAAACAAAACGGGTCAGTCAAAAAGACTGAGTAAGCCCTATCTACTATTAGCATAAAAACTAGTAAAGTTAACTGACATGAGAAACTGAGATGAACACAAGCATGATAACAAGATAGATAAGCTAAATCAAAATAACAGGATGAACTACTGAACTCAGATAAACTAAGGTGTCATGATAAATTACGATGTCAAGATAAAACAAGGTATCACATCGTCAGGTTTCTATCAAGTATAATATCCCCAAGATATCTATCACGTATAACGTCCCATGATATCTATCCTGCATTTTAGCTCTGCACCTACCGTACTAGTATCCCCACCGTATCATGTGTTAACCAAGAATGACCCACACTCAAAAGTCGTGTAATGGTCCATGTCAACCTAATATATCGCATATATAGGTTACTCAACTTGTATGTTTTATTCCATGTAAATGTTCAGTCCCTTGCCGTAGACCATATGGGCTTTCCCATGAGATTCTACATTACTTTAACATAGTTCCATGATCCTTAAGATCGGTTTGGACTGTTACCCTAAACCTAGCTAGGGTCTTCCAACATGAATTATCGTTTGTACAACTAGGACTTATGCTACCTAGGGCCACTAGGGATTACGCTTACCTATTGCACGTTTTCGTATCTCGGTTTTGGTTCAACCACCCAGGGCCACTGGGATTTACGCTAACCGTCAACCGCGCCCTTTTTCCCACGCATTCATCGTGAATCGTTTTCCATGACTGTATGCACATGTATCACATCGTGCCATCCGAGTCCTGTCACAGGGCAGATCGAGAAATACAGGACTCGGTCGGGAGCTTTCGATTTATCTGCCGATGCAGATGCTAAGGTCTGTTTTTCTATACGTGGCTACGGTCCCACGCGACCCCTCCCTCAACTAGTGAAAGACAAGACAGGATAAATCCTGTAAGAGAACACACTACTGGCCAACCCACAATCCTAGCCTTACCGCAACCACAATTAGATAGCAATTATGGTCTATTGGGTGTTCTCTGCCTTTCCGTACGTACACGCTTGACCAAAGATGGTAGGTAGCCTGACGAAATGCTATCCAGGGTACGACCGTGTATCGTCGACTATCCCCTATCCATCCCCGTCTTTAGGTCGCTCGTATAGCAACCAAGGCATACTCTTGGTTCTTCTAACGCAGACCTTAACCTATCATGAGCCTAGTATAATCACCTGGCAGCTCATAGAGGGATACCAAGAATATCCTCACGTTCCCCGAAGCCGCTGCTTCGTTACCCAGTTCGCGGGAGCCTTTATCTAAATCAGATACTTGCTCCTACTCGTATACTTAAACGATGACCTACCGTATCAGGTTACTCATCTATCTATGAACTGGTCTAAATTTCCTTGACTAAGAATCATTACTTAGTTATTCTTCAACTAAGGTTTACCACTTAGCCTTATTCCCATTATCCTTGTTAACTACGGTTATCCACCTAATCCTCAGAACTAGGGTTTACATAATGGATTAAGTGTCACTTAAGTTCATGACTTAACCCGTCTACAAATCATGTCAAAATTGGCTAAGTATCCAAGTTCAAGACTTAACCCTACAAACCATGCTCAAATTGGTTAAGTATATATTAACTTGACCCTATCAAATTACTGAGTCAAATCGGTCAAGCGTATTTAAGTGATTCATGACTTAGCCTTATCATGTTTTCACGTTAGATTGGTTAAGTATAGGTTAACTTAACCTCAATAAATTAACGAGTTAGATTGGTTAAGTATAGGTCACTTAACCACATCAATTCATCATGTTAGATTAGTTAAGTATTTAACTTAACCCCATTAAACTGCCAAGTGGGATTAATTAAGTCTAGGCTAACTTAACCCCATCCGATTACCATGTTTAGATTAGTTGAGTCTAATCTTAACCCCATCCATTAACTGTATTTTTCGGTTAAGTGTCATTAAGAAAACTTACTTAACCTTACCAAGTTATCGCGTTGGATTGATTAAGTGTTGGTTAACTTAACCCCATCCACTAGTCATATAAAAATGGTTAAGTGTCATTAGGCAAATCAAGTTACTTAACCTACCCAACCTTGTCATGTTTTGTTAAGTATCATTAGCCTAATCAAATTACTTAACCCATTTTTCCATGTCATATTTGGTTAAGAGTCATTAATCAAATTAACTTAACCCTATCATGTGGCATTAATTACTTAATGCACCTTCACCTCTCACATTAGACTTTGTTGTGGTTACTAGTTAAGCCGGTCGGTTCCGGGTAGCTTTACACCACAACTTGGTCTAACCTCGGGTTCAAGCACAACATGACCAACTTCTCACATTGGGTCTTATTGTTTGCAACTACTAGTTAGGCCGGTCGGTTCCGGGTAGTTTTACGTTGCAAACTCAACCCAACCTCGAGTTGGCCACACTTATATTATCTAAGTGTCATGTCCATCATGTTTCCCAAAACATGTTACAAGTTTTCAAGAATTTGGGTAGACCTAACTTAATAGGTAAATTCCCAAAGGGTAGACCTAACTTAATAGGTAAATTCCCAAGCTTATGTTTTTATGCATACTTACATGTCAACTTCCATGTTATATTTCAAGTCATGTTTTCAAGTTGTATTTTCATGTCATTAGAAATTACCCATAACATAACCCAACGCTTTTAAACTCGCATATACGTTCGCGACAACGTAATGGATTAAAAGAAGAGACTTGGCAAAGGCATGACAAAAATGGATATTAAGCCACAAGTTAATCATGGTGGCAAATGAGGCACAAATGTGTTCATTAACTTGCATGTTACATTCTTAAGCCTCAAAACATGCATAAACCCAAACTTGGCACATAAGCGAATCATGGTGACAAAAGACATGGAATGATGACTAGTAACTCGCATATATCATCATATAAGGGTTATGACTTCATATGCAAGTTGACATAAAGGTTATGAGGGTTCTCATGTTGCATAATGCAACATTTCAACATAAAGGTTGTAGCTTTTATCCCACAGGATCAAGATAATGACTTCATAAACTTGCATGACATGATAGCATGTATCATACTCAATGATCAAACCCAAACTTGCAACATGAACATTTAACTTCATAGTTAATATCTAAGAGTAGGGAAAGGGCTTACATTGCTATGAAGGCACAAAAGATATGACAAAGCCCTTATGCAATCAAATAGACCCAAAATGCAAGCTCTAACATAAAAACCCTTGAGCCAAAATGATCAAAACCCTTGCTTTATGATGCAAAGATAGAAACTTGACTTGAATGCAAGCTAATGACACTCATACAAGCTTGAAAACACTTGTATGCATGGAAAATCTCTCATAGAAACCATTTAGAAATTTTATGAAGAGAGTGGAGGCCATGAGAGGTAAAATTTTGCCATAGTTTAGTTGCATGAATGAATAATGATGATTTAGGATAGGTTAGGGTCTTATTTATAGATTAGGCAAGTGTTTTAGGCCATAGGATTAAACCTAGATTCAATCCAAGCCATCAAAGCATGTCTTGGGGAAGAAGTCAAGTGTAGGAACCATCTAGGGCCTTTAGATTAAAGATGAACCATGAGAACCATCCAAATGCAAAATCTGCATTTGAGCGAATCGGCCCACGGGTTGACAGCCAAACACCCTGGATTAACCCCTAGTCGACCCAGTAGGCTCGGGTCGACCTCAAAAATCGGCCGGTTCGGTCATTCCCCTCTCCCAATTCGCTGTTTTGAATATTTTTGCATATTTATTTACTTAATTTTCAATTATATATATATATATATCAATATATATATATTTCTCTGCGCAACCCATTTCACTTAATTAAGTATACTTTAATTTGGGAATTTTTCGTGAAACTTCGCGAGGCCATATCTTGGTCATACGGACTCCGATTTTCGAATACTCGGACTCTATTTCGCGTATTTTTCCGAGACGAACGCAATGGCATAGCCCGTTTTACTTGATTCAGAATTTAAAATTAAATTCTGCCTTGATTCTCGTCTTAACACGTTATCGAAAAATACGGGTTGTTACATTCTCCCCACCTTTTAGGATTTCGTCCCCGAAATCTCCAAGTTAGGAAGAACATATCCTACCATCCATCATCCATCTACTCAAAACATCATCCACAAGCAACCATTGTCCTTAGATGATTTCTAATGCTGTATGAATATATGCAAAACGTGTGTGTACATGTTCCTTAGCTAATGCTAATGATCAGGCCTAAATAATCTTTCTAATGCAAAATATGTATAGTGCCATGAATCCAACATGTATGCAAATAGTCCTAGTCATATAGATACTATATGCGTGCACAATCATTCATTCATATGCAACAACCGCATGATAATACATTCGATTTCATCCATAAACAAGTATAAATACTCGTGCATATGCAATATGAAATGTGACCGAGTCGAGCTAGTATCTAATGTGTATTCGCGCATCCACGAGCAACCACTTGCAACCATATCAATCATAACATGTTTCAAATACATGTTTACATCCATAGGGTTCTACCTAGAATTCCCTGAAACAGGGTCGAGAAGATAAACAGGACAAACTCCTTACAGGGTTTGTAACGGAGAATAGGACCGAGAGGATGTCCACAAAAGATAGCCTACAAGTAAGCTCTACAGAAAACAGGGATCAAGGATATACTCCCAAAAAGAGATATCATGCGTGTATCTAGTATTTGACCATCAAAGTCGTCTTTTAACTTCGCGATTTTGTAGCTTCTTATTCCTGTTTCCATAACATGAGCTGGAACTCATTTCTTCGTCGCCTCTCGTTCCACTTGCACTTATCCTTTTCCTAGAATACTTGACGCAAACATGACTGCGTACTCATGATCTCATGCAAGCTTTCCAAAATTCACTAGTGAATCTTGGATCTCGTTTATATACTATAAGGCATTCCATGTAGAAGAACTTTCTCTTGAAAGTAAACAAATGTCAATCAGGTTATCATGCGCACTTACTAGGGTGATCTCTATAACCCATGCATAAATGAAGTAAACCATCCGTCTTATTGGCGAACACCACTCGATCGGGCTTCAAATTTCCAATAAAGGCATCAAGGGATTCTAAGTAACTAGTCATGACAGAACCTCAAAAAGGTTACCCGATACTTCGAGGGCATTACCAAGGCTAGTCAAAAGGTCTAACTACCCTCCTATCAAAACCGAGAGTGGCACCCCCTACTGGATAACCACTTCATCCCTAGAATCCATCCATAGCTTATAAACATAAGCATTATTTCCAAACTCAACACTTGGCATAGACATTCCCAAATCCAAACAAGTCATGTATAAATGGACTGATTCTCCAATAGGACTTTGAGACAAAAATGGGATTCTCTATTACGCTAGTACTTAAGGTGCAGAGACTCAACTATCGAAGCAGACTTAAATGATACGAACAACGAAGTCCTAACGGGATGATAGAGAAGAAAAGCTAAACGTTTAACAATATCGTTACCCTCCTTCCGAGGTACTCTAGAAATGAGAGCATACTACTGCCCTCCCGATGATCTTGTCCTTATCCCATAATACTTAACTATCCGCCCCGTTTTACCATGCCAAAGGTACTCTCTCGTCATGGGTTTCATTGTTCATCTTTCTCCCTCCTTTGAGAACTAAGCCATACCAACAACTTGCTCATCCTTAAGCTCGTATCCTTTATCCTTCTTTCTCACGATCCTTTCTTATAACGCGGCCACTGGTCTCTCGAGAACCACCTCCATCGTATGGAAAGCACTTTCGTAGGTAGAAAAGACTAGTCGCAGTTAAAACTACTGTGACTACAGATGGAGGAAATAAAGGAAAAGAGACTCAATTAAGGAAACAAGGATAGTGCTAATGGCCTTTGGTGAATAGCCTTTTTCTTTTAAAAGAAAATTTTCTTGAAAAATGCTTCTTTGTAAAAGGTTTTTTTTTCAAATAGTTTTCAGAAGGTCTTTAAAAACTTTTGCCCAGTCTGGTAACATTCTGCTCTGATACCACGTGTAACACCCCGCCTCTGCTAGGGTCACTCGCAAAGGAATGCACTAGCTTTAGAGGGGCATTATTGGTAAACATGCACAGAAATATCACAAGACAGAACATATAAAAATAGCGGAAGTAAAATCAAACTTTCATAACATGAATAAATAAGGTCTAAAGCCTTTTACATCAGAGTACATCAAAACCTGTCTTGCAATAGTAAAGAAGCATAAAGACATTTTCATAAATTATTCCCCAAGTAAAAACAGTAAAGTAGCCATTAGCCAAGAAAAGTCCAAGCCATCCATGATGACCTTCAAGCAGAAGAAGTCCGAACTAAACAACAGTATTTCCTCCCTGTAACCTGGGGGGAAACGGAAGAAAAGAGGCGAAACAAAACGGGTCAGTCAAAAAGACTGAGTAAGCCCTATCTACTATTAGCATAAAAACTAGTAAAGTTAACTGACATGAGAAATTGAGATGAACACAAGCATGATAACAAGATAGATAAGCTAAATCAAAATAACAGGATGAACTACTGAACTCAGATAAACTAAGGTGTCATGATAAATTACGATGTCAAGATAAAACAAGGTATCACATCGTCAGGTTTCTATCAAGTATAATATCCCCAAGATATCTATCACGTATAACGTCCCATGATATCTATCCTGCATTTTAGCTCTGCACCTACCGTACTAGTATCCCCACCGTATCATGTGTTAACCAAGAATGACCCTCACTGAAAAGTCATGTAATGGTCCATGTCAACCTAATATATCGCATATATAGGTTACTCAACTTGTATGTTTTATTCCATGTAAATGTTCAGTCCCTTGCCGTAGACCATACGGGCTTTCCCATGAGATTCTACATTACTTTAACATAGTTCCATGATCCTTAAGATCGGTTTGGACTGTTACCCTAAACCTAGCTAGGGTCTTCCAACATGAATTATCGTTTGTACAACTAGGACTTATGCTACCTAGGGCCACTAGGATTACGCTTACCTATTGCACGTTTTCGTATCTCGGTTTTGGTTCAACCACCCAGGGCCACTGGGATTTACGCTAACCGTCAACCGCGCCCTTTTTCCCACGCATTCATCGTGAATCGTTTTCCATGACTGTATGCACATGTATCACATCGTGCCATCCGAGTCCTGTCACAGGGCAGATCGAGAAATACAGAACTCGGTCGGGAGCTTTCGATTTATCTGCCGATGCAGATGCTAAGGTCTGTTTTTCTATACGTGGCTATGGTCCCACGCGACCCCTCCCTCAACTAGTGAAAGACAAGGCAGGATAAATCCTGTATGAGAACACACTACTGGCCAACCCACAATCCTAGCCTTACCGCAACCATAATTAGATAGCAATTATGGTCTATTGGGTGTTCTCTGCCTTTCCGTACGTACACGCTTGACCAAAGATGGTAGGTAGCCTGACGAAATGCTATCTAGGGTACGACCGTGTATCGTCGACTATCCCCTATCCATCCCCGTCTTTAGGTCGCTCGTATAGCAACCAAGGCATACTCTTGGTTCTTCTAACGCAGACCTTAACCTCTCATGAGCCTAGTATAATCACCTGGCAGCTCATAGAGGGATACCAAGAATATCCTCACGTTCCCCGAAGCCGCTGCTTCGTTACCCAGTTCGCTGGAGCCTTTATCTAAATCAGATACTTGCTCCTACTCGTATACTTAAACGATGACCTACCGTATCAGGTTACTCATCTATCTATGAACTGGTCTAAATTTCCTTGACTAAGAATCATTACTTAGTTATTCTTCAACTAAGGTTTACCACTTAGCCTTATTCCCATTATCCTTCTTAACTACGGTTATTCACCTAATCCTCAGAACTAGGGTTTACATAATGGATTAAGTGTCACTTAAGTTCATGACTTAACCCGTCTACAAATCATGTCAAAATTGGCTAAGTATCCAAGTTCAAGACTTAACCCTACAAACCATGCTCAAGTTGGTTAAGTATATATTAACTTGACCCTATCAAATTACTGAGTCAAATCGGTCAAGCGTATTTAAGCGATTCGTGACTTAGCCTTATCATGTTTTCACGTTAGATTGGTTAAGTATAGGTTAACTTAACCTCAATAAATTAACGAGTTAGATTGGTTAAGTATAGGCCACTTAACCACATCAATTCATCATGTTAGATTAGTTAAGTGTTTAACTTAACCCCATTAAACTGCCAAGTGGGATTAATTAAGTCTAGGCTAACTTAACCCCATCCGATTACCATGTTTAGATTAGTTGAGTCTAATCTTAACCCCATCCATTAACTGTATTTTTCGGTTAAGTGTCATTAAGAAAACTTACTTAACCTTACCAAGTTATCGCGTTGGATTGATTAAGTGTTGGTTAACTTGACCCCATCCACTAGTCATATAAAAATGGTTAAGTGTCATTAGGAAAATCAAGTTACTTAACCTACCCAACCTTGTCATGTTTTGTTAAGTATCATTAGCCTAATCAAATTACTTAACCCATTTGTCCATGTCATATTTGGTTAAGAGTCATTAATCAAATTAACTTAACCCTATCATGTGGCATTAATTACTTAATGCACCTTCACCTCTCACATTAGACTTTGTTGTGGTTACTAGTTAAGCCGGTCGGTTCCGGGTAGCTTTACACCACAACTTGGTCTAACCTCGGGTTCAAGCACAACATGACCAACTTCTCACATTGGGTCCTATTGTTTGCAACTACTAGTTAGGCCGGTCGGTTCCGGGTAGTTTTACGTTGCAAACTCAACCCAACCTCGAGTTGGCCACACTTATATTATCTAAGTGTCATGTCCATCATGTTTCCCAAAACATGTTACAAGTTTTCAAGCATTTGGGTAGACCTAACTTAATATGTAAATTCCCAAAGGGTAGACCTAACTTAATAGGTAAATTCCCAAGCTTATGTTTTTATGCATACTTACATGTCAACTTCCATGTTATATTTCAAGTCATGTTTTCAAGTTGTATTTTCATGTCATTAGAAATTACCCATAACATAACCCAACGCTTTTAAACTCGCATATACGTTCGCGACAACGTAATGGATTAAAAGAAGAGACTTGACAAAGGCATGACAAAAATGGATATTAAGCCACAAGTTAATCATGGTGGCAAATGAGGCACAAATGTGTTCATTAACTTGCATGTTACATTCTTAAGCCTCAAAACATGCATAAACCAAACTTGGCACATAAGCGAATCATGGTGACAAAAGACATGGAATGATGACTAGTAACTCGCATATATCATCATATAAGGGTTATGACTTCATATGCAAGTTGACATAAAGGTTATGAGGGTTCTCATGTTGCATAATGCAACATTTCAACATAAAGGTTGTAGCTTTTAGCCCATAAGATCAAGATAATGACTTCATAAACTTGCATGACAGGATAGCATGTATCATACTCAATGATCAAACCCAAACTTGCAACATGAACATTTAACTTCATAGTTAATATCTAAGAGTAGGGAAAGGGCTTACATTGCTATGAAGGCACAAAAGATATGACAAAGCCCTTATGCAATCAAATAGACCCAAAATGCAAGCTCTAACATAAAAACCCTTGAGCCAAAATGATCAAAACCCTTGCTTTATGATGCAAAGATAGAAACTTGACTTGAATGCAAGCTAATGACACTCATACAAGCTTGAAAACACTTGTATACAGGGAAAATCTCTCATAGAAACCATTTAGAAATTTTATGAAGAGAGTGGAGGCCATGAGAGGTAAAATTTTGCCATAGTTTAGTTGCATGAATGAATAATGAGGATTTAGGATAGGTTAGGGTCTTATTTATAGATTAGGCAAGTGTTTTAGGCCATAGGATTAAACCTAGATTCAATCCAAGCCATCAAAGCATGTCTTGGGGAAGAAGTCAAGTGTAGGAACCATCTAGGGCCTTTAGATTAAAGATGAACCATAAGAACCATCCAAATGCAAAATCTGCATTTGAGCGAATCGGCCCACGGGTTGACAGCCAAACACCCTGGATTGACCCCTAGTCGACCCAGCGAGCTCAGGTCGACCTCAAAAATCGGCCGGTTCGGTTATTCCCCTCTCCCAATTCGCTGTTTTGAACATTTTTGCATATTTATTTATTTAATTTTCAATTATATATATATATATATATCAATATATATATATATATTTCTCTGCGCAACCCATTTCACTTAATTAAGTATACTTTAATTTGGGAATTTTTCGTGAAACTTCGCGAGGCCATATCTTGGTCATACGGACTCCGATTTTCGAAAACTCGGACTCTATTTCGCGTATTTTTCCGAGACGAACGCAATGGCATAGCCCGTTTTACTTGATTCAGAATTTAAAATTAAATTCTGCCTTGATTCTCGTCTTAACACGTTATCGAAAAATACGGGTTGTTACACGTCATGAACGTATATTCGAAGTTTTAATATACTTGATAGATATAGAATCACATTCTAGTCGCCCAGAGATGGTACTGATGATAGCACATGCATCATCAGTATTTATGTTTGTGTTTCGAAGGTGTGATATCTATATACTTCCATTGGACTGGTGTGAGAACCAAAACTTATATAGTTAGAACACATTGTTGTGAATTGGCATCAAAAACATGATTTTTGTATATATATCAAAATTATGAATTTGAAAAGTTAATCCACTAATTGATTGATGTTTGTGTTGTTTGTTTATTTGTTTGCTAATTTTGAACCATTTAGCCTAATTGAATCAAATATTGAATTGTATTGAAAATTGGTCGCATTTGCTTGCATATACATGTACTTACATTGAACAGGTCATAGCAAGGAGGCTAGAGCAGAGAATAAAATTTGTTTGCCCGACAAATAGGTACATGTTTATCATAATTTACTGTTTTGTTTGGGTGATGATGTTTTTATGAGCCTATTGGCTAACCGCTTGGCTTTTTCTTTTTCTTTTTGAGATCAGAAGGCCTGTATGGCAATTTCGGGATTTTCCCGTGGCTCCCGGTGCAGGGGCGGTTATGGCGAAATTTTTCGAAAATTTAGGGTGTTAGCCAAATTTTTGAAGAATTTGAAAATTCTCAGAAACTGAAAAGTTGGAGAATGGAAGCCAGATCGAACGTAGAGTTGATTAATCAAACCACTTTCGACTTTGTTCCTTTTCGGGGATGAAAAGTTTTAAGTGGGGGAGATTGTAATAACCAGGAAAATCTAAGCCAGTTTAAAATTTTTATTTTGGCAATTTTAGCGAATTTTGAATATTTAAAATAGATTATTTTAAATAAAAACGACCAGAAATTTAATTATAATAGAAGTCGAACGTATATATTATATACGTCGTCGTTAGAATATAAATAATTATATATAATTATAAATAGAATTGAAAATGGCGCGGTAGTTCGATAATTCGATTTCAAACTTCAATTGAATGTACCGGGTGCAAAATAAACTGGATTTTAGTGAAACCAAAAATAATAGGATCTATTTGGGAATATCTTTCCAACGAATCCAGAAAATCATACTTTCATAGCGGGAATCAAAAGATATGTCCAGTTGAAAATTCTGAATAGTCGCTATGGAATTCAGGCCCTTAAAAATGGAAATTTTGCAAACGACCTCGGATTTCGACGAAACCACTTTTGTTGGGTCCGTGATGTCAAATAATTGCTAGATTCCAAATTTTATAATTTTTCGAATCAATATGTGAGCGTGGCAAAGGAAAATGCGTTTGACCAGTTTAAGTTGATTTTAATCGACTAGAAAATGGCCATTTTTCAAACGGTCTCAGAATTTGATGAAACTAGTTTTGTTAGGACCGTATCGTCAATACAAAGCTAGAAAATATTTTTCTACAATTTATAGGGTTCGTATGTGACCCCGGTAAATGGAAATGCGCGTTCAAATTCAATATATAGAGTTATATGTTGATTTTGACGAAAACTGATTGTAACAGCCGAATCAGCTGACGATACGTATCCCATTGTGTTCGGAATGGGGGTAATTAGCTGTGGACAACAGGCGGTGGGCCTCGTTTCGAGGTCGAAATAAAAAGTCAACTTTTTGTAAATAAAATAATTAAATAAATTAAACTCTCCCTCTCTCCTCTCTATATTCCTCTGCCCCCCCCCCCCCCCCCGTTCTAATTCATTTCAGAAAGAAAGAAAAAAAAACCTAAACTACTGCGATACCCCCTCCCCCCAGGCGGCGTGCCACCGCGATCGAAGACCCCCCCACCCTATACGCTGCTGCCGATCGAAGACCCCCCCCCCCCTCTACCCTATGCGCTGCTGCCGATCGAAGACCCCCCGCCCAAGCGACGCTCTCCTCCCCGTTTGATCAACCACAGTAAGTTTCCTTTGTTTTAATTATTTTCATTTCAGTTTCGTTTTTGTTTTGTGTAATAATCTTTAAATAAAAATCTAATTTATATATAAGGAGCGTTAGACTCATTTTCAGTTTTTAATGTAATAAAAATTCGATTTTTATCTATATAGAAAAGGAATAAAGGTATAATTTTCATGACATAGAAAGGTTCGATTTTTAACTTGGAAAAGGTTCGATTTTTTTTTTAACTTTGAAAGGGTATGATTTTTATATGCACCATAGCATAATAAAAATATGATTTTTATAAAGTAGAGATAATAAAAATATAATTTTTAATATAGTAGAAGATTAAAAATATAATTTTTATTATAGTAGAAGAGTAAAGATATAATTTTTATATAATATATGAAAGTTAAAAATATGATTTTTAGCATATGTGAAGTATAAAAATATAATTTTTATCGTATGTAAAGGTAGAAAATGTAATTTTCATATTATATAGATAATAAAAATATAATCTTTTATATTGTAGAAATATAAAAATATAATTTTTATATAGGTAAGATAGTAAAAATATCACCTTTATATATGTAGTGAAATAAAAATTGAATCTTTATATGTGAAAAGGCGAAGTCTTTATATATAGTAGCGAAGTAAAGATTCGATTTTTATATATTGAATAGCAAAGTAAAAATTCGATTTTTATATATTGAATAGCGATGTAAAAATTCAATTTTTAAATATATGAAGTGATTATAAAAATATGATTTTTAAATTGAAAGTGAACAAATAAAAATGTGATTTTTATTTTAAAGACATCAGTATATAAAAATGTGATTTTTTATATATGTAGTGACTACGAGCAACGAAAGTGACGAAAGGCGAGAACGACGAAGATTTCTAAAAATGAAGTGTCATGGAGTTGGAATAGCTATCGGTGAGAACTTCTCACTCTAAATTTCTTTTTCTAGATATATATATATATATATATATATATACTTGGATGCAGATGGTGTTTAGTAGCACCCGACACCCGTCATCCACAGACCATGGATGGCTTGTTTGTTTGATTGATGTGTTGTGAAATTTGTTTGTGAAATTGATGTGAAATAGATAATGAAATATATTCATGCGTCGAAATAAAATAAAATATCTATATAGTTAAAAATATTTTATCGTTAAAAATATAATTTTTAACGTGAATGTGCGTAAATAAATATTTATAAACAAATCGACTGATTTGTTTATATACACTGATTTGACTGATGGATTGGGATGATAAATTTTACACATCGCCCAACTGCACAAATAAAATATGTGTTTGTTGATTTGAAACCCCACACGGGTATTGGGACGAAATACGACATACACTAATCCCAATAATTAGCTGTATGTCGATCGATTGATTGACAGGTTGTTATAAGCTTTAGATATCTATATTTGATGCTTACACAGTGTAGTGCACTTTGGATGATGGTTGATTATTTATTGTTGCTATTATGTACATGTGTTGTATGGAACCCATATAATTAACTTTATATGGTAATTGATTGGGCCTCATTCCAATCGGGAAAATAAAGAATATTATAAAATAAAGGTTCATGTGTTGACCGTACTCATTCGTTGAGATTAGTCACGTGTTGAACGAAATGTTTTAACAATAAAATTTACATCTTTATATTATAAAATAAAGGTTCATGTGTTGACCGTACTCATTCGTTGAGATTAGTCATGTGTTGAACGAAATATTTCAACGATAGATACCATAATTTTTATAAAATATATTAAATAACAAAAATAGTCACACGTGGACAGTACTCATTCGTTGAGATTAGTCATGCGTTGACAAAAATAAATATTCATTTGTTGAATATAATAACGGAATTATTGAAATATATAAAGCCGTGTTGATTAGAGATGCGCTATTTTGACGCGAACGATATTTATATCGATTATATTCATTTTTATATTTGAATTGAATCGAATAGAAAACCAATTTGAATTGAATCGAATAGAAAACCAATTTGAATTGAATCGAATAGAAAACCAATTTGAATTGAATCGAATAGAAAACCAATTTGAATTGAATCGAATAGAAAACCAATTTGAATTGAAACGAATAGAAAACCAATTTGAATTGAATCGAATAGAAAACCAATTTGAATTGAATCGAATAGAAAACCAATTTGAATTGAATCGAATAGAAAACCAATTTGAATTGAAACGAATAGAAAACCAATTTGAATTGAATCGAATAGAAAACCAATTTGAATTGAATTGAATAGAAAACGAATTTGAATTGAATTGAATATATAATAAATTCAAATTGAATTTAAATGAATTTTAAAATGAATTTATAAGGAAAAATTCAATTTTGATTTGAATTGGAAATGGAAGTTGAAAATGTTTTTGAAACGAATTTAAAATGATTTATAAAATTCGTTTTAAATAGTAATCGATGAAATATATATTATATATATTATATATATAATATAATGGCCTGAATAGAACGCGCCGCGGCAGTTCGTGAATTTCGACCATTGACTTCGAACGGACATTACGGGAGATCCGACCGTCGGATTCTCCTAAAACCGGAACCGTTGGGTTCGTATCGAAAAGAGCTTTCTAATGAATATTAGAAATTCAAAATCTAACGGTTGGATTTGGAGATACGTCCAAATAGAATTTGAAAAAGGTCGTTGTAAGTGCGGTTCGATGGCCGTTGATGGAAATCGACTGTACGGGCCTTGATAAAATTATTAAAAATAGTAATAATTTGTGTAAAATCATAAGAAATGATTTGGGAAAAATTGGGATGAAAAACTCCATATTTGAAAAGATAAAAATAGATTTTTATCTAAAATAACAACCCATTTATTTTTAAATAAATAAATTGGATTTGAAATGGGTTTTAAATAGAATCGATTAGTGGGTTTATCGTGAAGGGTGTTTTAAATGACACTTGTTCTTTAACCCGATAATAAATAGAATGTGATTTGAGTTTGTCGTGAACTGTGTTTTAAATGACATTAGTTCTTTAACCCAGTAAAAGGAGTTTTAATGAATCTGCAATTAGATTGAAATTTGAATTGATAATCTAAATTATCAAATTTGGAAAATGAGCGAGGACGGAGTATTACCAGTTTTGCTCCAAAGCGATAGTTAAATCTTTAATTAGATTTGAACGTGGAATGGTAATTAACTTTACCGATAACACCGTGGTATTAGATATGGAGTATCACCAGTTTTGCTTCATGGGATGAATAGGTTGGGATTGGGAAATAAAATAAATAATTACTTCGATGTGGTTCGCTAATCTCGACTAGTTTGAAAAACCATAATTTGGTTTGAAATGACATCCAAAGGAAGATTAAAGAATAAATTCAAAGAATTTATCTTGGATAAAATTTATGGGGACCTTTCCCTAAGAATAAGAAATTTAGAAACTAGTTGTAGGATAGTTAAGAAGAATGGTTTCCTGGGTATTGATCTGATGTTGGTTTCGGCCTTCAGGGTTAATATTTGGGGAATTGCTCTCTTACTGATTTACGGTTAGTGACCGATAAATTGGAATGAGGCGTTTGCTGTGTTTGTGTAACATTTGTTTTTAACATACGCGGGTTGTTCGGAAAGGCCGGGTTTATACCCATTCTGAATAACCGATTCGACGATAAGTCGAAGATGAAGACGGTGGTCGAAGACCGGAAGTCTTCACATCGTTTGGATAATTACTGATGATCCTGATTGGGCTGTACACCCAAGAGGACGGAAATAGTTGGTGGTCGTCCAGACGTACTTGGAGATGGATGGATATGCGAGGAAAGTGCCTCCGGTTTCGTTCAGACCCAGAACGAACTTATAAATGGATTGTGTGTCTGACATTGGATTTTATTCTGTGTTGATTGATTTCTGTTAAATATATATCTGTTTGGCTGCGGAGAATTTATTCTCTTGCTTAACGCCCTTCTCTTAGACGTACGAGCTTAGAGGTTATATATCGATAGATATCAATCGCATGGCATGAATTGCCTATGTGGCACGCTGAGTTACATGGATCAAGGCTTCTGTTGAAAAGCAAAGTCTTGTGGTTGATGATCAAAGCACGGCCTTTGTGGCGTAGCTTTGTGTATAACGTGAATTCGCGAGCCTCACACCTCGGTATGAGTCAAAAACGGGATAAGGACTGCAGGGAGAGCACGACGTTTCTTTCTAGCTTTGGTGGTGTCAGTGACTTACCAGCCCTGACATTTATATACTTTTCACCTATGTGGTTGTTGGATGAGGCACCTCGATTTTAGGTCTGTAAGGACCGGGAAACGTGTGTTCAGGCATAACTAATCCTCAAACGTAAGAGAGGACCGACCCTGAAGCATCTAGGGGTTACCCAGAGTGTGTAGTCTCGAGGCATTTGCTAGAGTGTCTCGAAGCGGAGAGGAGCTTGCCCCTTTCTCGACTCATGACAGAAATCCAATTTCCAATACGTGTATCTCGGTTTTATTTGTAGAGCCTAGTATGGCGACATGATAGATGGTACCCATGCCGCCTAGGATTGATATTTATGATTGAAAATGTTTTGACACTATACACTTATAATAGTATCAAATGATTTGTTTTAAACGTACCAAGCATGTTTGGCTATTATAAGGGAAAACCCTATCCTCCGGCTTGCGTTGCATTGTGTGATGGGACCTGGGTCTTGTAATAGCTTCATTTTTCGAAAAAACATTGCGCTGTTTATTCTATGCACTGGTATTCTTGGGAGGAAACCCGTTCCGTGTTATACGGCGTGGTCCCTTGAATTACTCCCTTTTAAAGTAAAGTTTCAAATAACTGTTTTAGTTCTCACACCAGTCACATGACTGACCTGGAGTTTATTGTTTTAACCTAAACTCTGGGTGCCCCTATTTTCCGCACGGGCAGCTAGTAGTTTTGGTTTTGTAGATTTATATTCACAGGATCCGGATTTACAGCTGGAACGATGCTCGGAAAGCTCTGTATCCGTGTATTACTTTCAGTTGTGCTTTGTATTATTTTTCCGCTTCAATACTGTATTTAAATCTCTGATATTCTTTGTTGTATAATATTTGTTCATACTCTATATATTCTTGTATTCTGATGGAATTGTTGTAATAAGCAATGAAATGTTCTTCCGTCTGCGTTCTATTTTGTCCTGTTCTCAAAACGATCAGGGCTTTCGAACGGTCTAGATCAGTTTAACGACTGATTCGGATCGAGCGAAATTCCAGCCCGTCACAGCAGCTCAAATGTACTAATCAATTCATAATTTCAGCATTAATAGCTCTAGAAACATATTAATTGTTAATGCTCGTCACATTTATCTTTTTTGATAAATCAATGCCTTTCAAACACGTCTCTCGTTAAAAAATTCAAACATATAATAACCATATAGTAAGATATTTTACAGTAGAAATTTTACCGATAAAATAGCAAATTTTCATCCTTAGTTAGAAAAGAAATAGGCCGGAAACTAAATGTTTATTTGGCTCAAATGTCAAAGTGAGCATGATACTCTACTACATAGGCTTTTGGAGCATTAATCTTAATCTGTTTTAATTTGATTTCCAAATGTTGGGGAAGTGAGACTTCAAATAGCACAAATACCATTTCCAGCAGCACAATAAATTTTTAAAGTTGCTTTGTGCGCGCGCGTGAGTGTGCCTACTTCCAAAGGATTTGTTTTCCTAAATATTTAATTCCAGCAGTAGAGTTTTATATGCAAATGAAAAAAATGATTTCTCATGTAAACAATTTTATATATGTTGCAATTTGAGTATCTTTGGCCTTTCAAATGTATATGGATATGGAAACTGTGCAATATGCGAGTTTCTTTATCGATAACCACTCTATAGGCCTTAAGTGTCTCAATGCCTTTGGGAAATGAAAATTTCTATATTTGGTTTTGAAAGTAAGCACAATAGTGAACACATCAGAATTTTGAATGTGTTTGTATATGTGTATATATTCCCTTATCTCTCACAAATCAAATTTTGTAAATAAAATGTGTGAGTTTCAGTTGGAATTTCTTCTAAGAAGCATGCCCTTTCTCATACGTTATGTTTTAATTACGAGTATTGAAAGGTCAAAGTTGTTGACATTCGAATGCATTCAGTTTTCAGAAATACACAATTTAGACATGCATTGTTTATGGTATTGATATATATTCTAAATTTGCAAATGTACTGTCAAATTTGGGTATGCATGTATATACATTTATGTTAATCGATATTCGTTTCAGCATGATACTTAGTAGGAAAGAAGTAGTGTCGGACATAAATGAATTTTGAAAAAGTTAATAAATAAATCGATGTTGTGTATATATGTATATAACTTTGAAATATATTTTGGCATTGAGCATATAACACATATTTATAAAAGATTTGATTTTATAATGCAGAGTTAATCTGTAGTTGAACAATAAATTTGGAGAGATTTTTTTTTTTTGCAGAATATCAGAAATGATAATGTTTCGAATGTAATAACACAGTGGTACCACTGCTGTATATATACAGCTCAAAGCAATGGTAATAAGAGTTTATGGGCTTCTCCCCATTTACAATAAAAGAAAGAAAATGAATGAGTCGGGTTGATATGTGTTTTGATTGAAACATTCCGACCTGATATCCAGCTGTGTTACATAACCCTTCATCCGCTTTTTCACCACATTTTATTTCCGCCCTTCAAAAAGATGTTAGGATTTCTTTATGACTTCCGTCGTGTGGCGATCTTCTTTGATTCTTCTGTCAATAATGATTTCTTCAGGTGAATGGGCACTCTCTTCCTTTTCTATCACTTGATTTGTCTTCAATTTAGTAGTTTGAGCTGGATTCTTCATATACTGATGATTTTTCTTTTCAAATTTGTGTGGTTTTGCTTGAAAAGTTGCTTCCTTCTTATGCTTTGAAGTAGACCATAGTCTGGATCTATCTTCAGTGGATCTGGTTTGATTGAGAGCATCAAGGGTTTCAATTACTCTCAGAACTATTCAGAATTTTGAAAAATTCTGGTACGATAAGGCTTTTGTAAGAGTATCAGCTTTTTGGTGAGTTCCGGGTACATGCCTAACTTCATGTTCCTTCTTTTGTACCTGTTCTCTACAAAATATTGATCAATTTTAATGTTTTTGGTCCTCGCATGTAGAATAGGGTTTGATCACATGTAGACAACACTTAAGTTATCACACCATAGTATCGATTTGCTTACATGTATGTTTAGTTCAGATAACAATGACTTCAGCCACATTATTTCAGCAGTTGCATTAGCTATGCTATGATATTCTACCTTTGTTTTAGATCTTGATATAGTTGACTATTTCTTTGAGATCCTGAAACTATGTTATGTCCAATATAGATGCAGTAACTGGTTGTTGAATTTCTATCATCTGACTCTGAGGCATAATCTGCATCTGTGAATCCAGTTATGTTGAAATTGTTGCATGCTTTGATTGATAGCCCATAGTTTATTGTAGCCTTCAAGTATATTAAGGTTCTTTTGACTGCCTCCCAATGTATGTCCATTTGTGCCTGCATAAATTGACAAACTTTGTTAACACTGAACACAATATCTAGTCTAGTGATAGTTGCATACTATAAAGCACCAACTACACTTCCATATTGTTTTGTGTTACCCCTCTGTGTTTAGAGTAATGTTGACTGCTTATCATAGGAGTCGGTTGACCTCTAGCATCACTCATTTGTGTCTTTGCCAGTAATTCAGCTATATATTTTCCTTGAGAGAGAACTATTTATGTTGATGATTTTGTACTTCATTCCCAAGAATTCAATTGACCTATATCTTTTACTGAAAATTGTTTGTCCAACTATTTGACAATCTCATTGATTTCATCAGCATTGCTTCCTGTGATGATAAGATCATCAACATAAATTAGAATTTATATAGTAGAATTTTTGTTGATTCTAATAAATAAGGAGTTATCTGATTTGGCACATTGAAAATTCATTGTATGCAGTGTATTTCTCATTCTGTCAAACCATACTCTAGGCGTCTGCTTAAGTCCATAAATGACTTCTTAAGTTTGCACGCATGCCTTGATTGAGTGTTATAGCCTTAGGGTTAATCCATATAGACATCTTCCTTTAATATCTCATTTAAGAAGGCATTGTTGACATCTAATTGCCTTAGTTGCTATCATCTGCTAACGACAATAGTTAGTACAACTCTGATTGTTAATGGCTTGATAAAAGGAGAGAAAGTCTCTTTATAATCAAAGTCTTATTGTTGAGAAAACCACTTTTCCATAAGTTTGGCTTTATATCTGTCAACTGTTCCATCTGGTTTTCTCTTGATTCTGTATGTCTACTTACATCCAATAATGTTTTGTTCTTTGGTGGTTTAACTGACTCCCAGGTTTGATTTTTTGTAAGTGCTCGATACTCAGTATTCATTATTGTTCTCCAATTGACAGCCGTTTTTGCTTGTTCATAGTTGACTGGTTTATCAACGGTGATGACAACATTATATAGCTTGGGTTTGAAAATTCCACTTTTGGCTCTTGTGATCATTATGTGAGTAGATGTTGCTTCAGGTTGAGGTGCAGGTTGAATGTCCTCACTTTGATCATTGTCTCTTCACTTTCTTAATGACTAACATTTTGCTCTTCTCTTTGTATTACAGGTGTTTCACTGTCTTGACTGGATGATTGAACAGTATCGCCAAGTTGTGGTGTTGTTTGTTCATGAGCTTTTGCAGTGTCACCTATACTTAATATATCTGAATATACAAGTAATTATGGTATAGAAATCTTTGCATCATATACTTTGTTTGAAGTTTGAATATTCTCAGACTTGTATGGAAATATTTTCTGTAACACCCGAATTTTCTGAGAAAATTAAAATTAACAATTCAAGAACACTTAAGTGTAACACCCCATTAGTTTCTATCCAAAGGTCGAAGACTCGATCGATAGGATATAGCCGAGTGATAGAAGCAAGTACAATTAAAATAAAAGTTCTGTTCCCATTAGACATCGGTTAAGAAAATAAATCCCTAAGTATCAACCCCGAAGACCGAAATTAATATCAGATTGACACTCAAAGAATTACTCCCATTAAACAATGTCAAAACTAGAAATCTACTTCACGCTTCGAGTAAAAACTCCTATCCTTTTCAAAAATATTCAGATACTTACAGACTACTGGTACAGATCAGATTATCAAATGATTCTTAGGAAACTAAGCAAGATAAAACCCTACCATATCCCACAAAAACCAGAATGTATGCATCATAGTCAACTAAACGCTTAATATAGATACCCTCAAACCCCAACCTATCACAAACAGATGAGTCGTAACCCTTATGGGGTTTGAGACTAGCGGGATCAGAAACAAGACTAGTATTAAAGTGCAGAGACTCAACTACAGAATTAAAATGCCAGAATTATTAGATAAGGAAATTAAACTTTCTACTAAAATTTTTCCACCTCTATCCTGTCCACCAACTGCGAGAGCATTCGCCTACCTTCAAGTAGATTCTGCCCTTTGCCCTTGCCTTTTGGGGCAATCCCGGATCAGATGTCCTATCCACCCTGAATTTTCTGTGAATATTAAAATTAACAAATTCAAGAATACTTAATTTTTAGAAGAAGAATTAAGTGAAATGGGTTGCGCTATTACGTTCATCTCAAAATTTTGGTCAAGATAGACATTTGGTTTGCATAAAATGGATACCTTGTGATGAAGTTATTAAGCCTTGAAGTTTGTATGCATATGAGAAAAAAAAAATATAGATATATATAAAATGAAATAAATAAATATGCAAAAAAGTTCAAAACAGCGAATCAGGAGGGGGAATAACCGAACCGGCCCATTTTTGAGGTCGACCCGAGCCTCGCTGGGTCGACTAGGGGTTGATTCAGGGTGTTTGGCTATCAACCAGTGGGCTGATTCGCTCTATGGCAGATGTGGCATCTGATTGGTTCTGATGGACCCCTTGTTGAGTCATTAGGGCTGATGTGGCTATTCTATCTTGTTTGAATGGCTTTGATTTGTTCTAGGTTAATCTGACGATTCCTATTAAATCAAACTTCTATATAAGCAACCTAATACCTCAACCCTAAATCATATTAAAAATCAAACCAAGAGCCGTCATGCTGCCGTTGGACAACCTCGAGTAGTCGCCGTTCAACTTGAAGCAAATTAAAAGAGACAAACCGAATCAAATCAAAATTAAACTAAAACAACGATTGTCTACATCAAAGGCGAGCATTTCAACTTCAGAATACAGATTCTAGAAATCAAGATTATCTTTTGTAAGTGTAGTTACCTTTTAGATGTAAATAAATTTAAGACGTGATTTGATATATAGTGAAAAATAGAATTATACCATGTTGTATAATATTGATGATGCTAATTCATGTTTGTTTCTTGTGATGATTTTATCATGAATTATGTTGGAATGTTTGTGGCTTTTTGGACTTGGTGTTGGATCTATTAAAGATTGAGAATGAAACTATCAATATAATATGCAAGTTATATGTTTCATGTTAAGATCTACATATATATGTTTATATGATTAATGCAAGTTGTGTGAATTATGTTAGATCCAAGTCAAGATCTACATATATACATATATATATATATATATATATATATATATTCATATGCTTTATGTTAGATGCATATGCCTATATATATGTTCATATGTTCATATGCAAGTTATAAGTTTTATGTTGGATCCATGCCAAGATATATCTAGATTCATATGATTAATGCAAGTTATATGTTTTATGATAGATCCAAGTCATGATCTAATTATACATATGTTCATATGCAAGTTACATGTTAGATCCAAAACTAGATCTATATTTATATGCATGTTTGTAAAGTGGACTTATGCAACTTCACCTTGTTAGATCTAGTTCACACCTATATGTTAATGTTAAAATTATACATGCCTTGGGATTGGACATGTCATGATTATGTCATATGCTAGTTTATAATTGAGGTTATGTTCACACATGCCTAGATCTACATATTAACATGTTTTAGGCTTATGATTATCTAAGTCTAAATTATATGCAAGTTCATGTGACATGTTAAATTATATGAATAAAGTTTTATGCAAAATTTACATGTTTGGTTGAATCTATATTATGCATGTTCCCTTCCTTACCTCTTGTTTATAAATTGGCGTAATATGCAGGCCCAATGACTTTATGTGATTAATACGAACGAACAAATGGGGGTAACGTTGGGATAGTTATTAAATCAAAACATGTTAGTAATGTAGGTGGGCCCAAAACCATGTAAATGGTTAAGGCCATGAATGGTATAATTTATACCATTAGTCTTGAACATAATTAAAATATGTGACATGAAACACTTGCAGAAAATTCTCATATATAAAATGTAAAAGATGAATATGTCTAACCCGAGGTTAGACTGAGTTGTGGTGTAAACCTACCCGGAACCGACCGGCACATCCAGTAACCACAACAATACCTGTCTAATGTGAGAGGTTAGTGCATCATGCCCAGAAAGACCCGAGGTTAGGCTGAGTTATGGTGTAAAACTGCCCGGAACCGACCGGCACAACAAGCAACCACAACAATACATGTCTAGTGTGAGTGGTTGGAGCTTTAATTAATTAATTAATTAAATCTCATGAACAATCAAGTTAGAAATGGCGTGGTTAAGTAATTAAGGGAACACTTTACCAACTTAATATGTTAACAAGACAAGATTGGTGGGGTTAAGTAACTGACAAAACACTTAACCAACTTAACATGTTAACTAGACAAGATTGATAGGGGTTAAGTCAAACCTAGGACACTTAACAAATTTAGCACATTGACTTGAAAAACCCTAGCAACGGGGACCCGTTTCAGCAGTAACCCACATGGATGTATCAAGGTACCCTGAACTAGGTAGGGTGGGGCACAATTATTGGGCTGAATATTAGCGGTCAAAAGGGCGGCGGTTAGGTGCGTCAGTGTAGGTTCCGACGGAGTACGGGCATGCACGGGCTCTGGAGTGGAAAAAGTAGGCACTGGGCACCAGGCGTACACTTGTGCATCTTTGAATCGTGTCAGGCCATTATAGGACTTTATACACCCTATACTGGAACCAGCACAAGTACTTAAAAATCATGTGGGGCCGCATGACACCGGGAATACATGAATGCGAGTAGGAGCCGATCAATACATGAATGGGATCACTTTATCATGAACATACATTGCTAGTTAAACAACTCTTGGTGGGTGCATAGAAGTAAATGTGGGTGCGATATCCAAATCTAGTTAAATCTTACTTTACCTCGTTTTAGGACTACCCTATCCCTGTGGTATCATTCTAAGTTCAGTTTATTCATGTCATAGTCTTTTACTTGTTTACATGCTATTAAATAACTGGGCTTACCAGACTTATGTCTGACCCATTTTCCTTTCGCTTCTTTTCTTATGTTCCCCCCCCCCCTCCAAGGTCCGCAGGGAAGAAACACTTTTGCTTAGTCCTGGTTAGCCAAAGCTTGAAGACCTTAGATGTAAGGCTTGGACTTTCTTTTTTGAGCTATGGCTATGGTCAAGCACTTATTGGGGATTTATGTCATTTTATTTTCAGTATTGCTTCTTTATGTTTTAAAGACAGATGAAAAGTTATAATAATTTGGAAGATTGAAACAGTTGTTGAATTGTTGTGTTGAACAAGTATTTATGAAATAATATTGATCTTTTTCCGCTGCATAATTTTCTGTCTTGTAATTTATTAGTATCTTGTACCTTAAAACGCTCCACCGAAGTTAAGGCATTCCCTTTGAGAGTGACATTAACGAAGGTGGGGTGTTACATTTTCTCATTAAAAACAACATGTCTACTGATGAATATCCTTCTATTGTCATCTAAGCATTTATAACCCTTCTGATTTTGAGCATAGCATATAAAAGTACATGGTTTTGATCTAAACTCTGATTTGTGCCTGTTGTATGGTCTGAGGTATGGATAACACAGACAACAAAAAGATTTTAAATAGCTGTAATCTGATTTTACACCAATTAGCTTCTCTTGTGGGTTAATACCTTTTGATACTTTAGTTGACAGTTTATTTATCAAAAAAACTACTGTACTAAATGATTCAGGCCAGAATTTTAATGACATTTTAGCCTGAGCTAATAGGGTTAAACCAGATTCGACAATACGTCTGTGTTTTCTCTCTACAAGACCATTTTGCTCTAAAGTGTAGGGACAAGTTGTCCTATGTATTATTCCTTTCTTAAGAAAATAGTCTTTCAGAGTCTAATAATCACAACCACCATCAGGTTGAATGATTTTAACTAAGGAATTGGTTTGATTTTCTGCTTGGGTAATAAAGTGAACAACAGTATTGTAAGTTTCAGATTTAGATTTCAAGAAGTAAATCCATGTATATCTACTAAGCATCTACGAATGATATATAGTACTTGTAACCATAATCTGAATCAGTTGACGCAGAACCCCATAAATCAGTGGCTATTTAGCTTAGGTGTTTTGTGTATTCAAGGCTGGAATCAATAAAAGGTAATTTATGACTTTTCCCATTTGGAAATATGTGCATATGTGTGGTAAAGAAATATCATCAATCTTAATATTGTTTTCTACAAGAACTTATTTTACAATACTAGTACTGGTGTGACCCAATTTCTTATGCCAGAGATTGAAAACATTGTTTTTTTTTTCACATCATTTACACTGAGATTACATGTCACAATACCGTCAGGATTTCTGCTGTTCCTATTTTGAGCGAAGCAGTATAGCCTTTTGACTTCATTGCCCAGTAATAAAATATTTCTAGGAAGTATGTCCCTAACTAAACAATATTTAGGATAAAATTCAAAGTATACTTGATTATCTTTAGTAAACTGGGACACACTTAAAATATTCTTTATGATGTTTGGGACTCTCAACAATTTATTTAGAATCAGATGACTATTTCCATGCAAATAACCACTACCAGTATGAGTAATGATGATAGGCTTACCATTTCTCATGGACACGATCTGATTACCTCTGTATTCTTTGCAAACAATGTTTAGCTTGTCAAGATTATTAGTTAGTTGATTAGTAACTCCAGAATCTGGATACCAGCTTTCGTCATTTATGCTATCTACTCTTGCTATGTCTGCTTGATTTTCTTATCTGTTGTCACTTTGTACACCTTGTTCTTCCTGCACATATGCCACATTGACACTAAGGTTTCTATGTTTTTTTATTGTTTGAATTTTGATTTGGTGTAAAACTCTGATTAAACATGAAAAAGAATTTAAATGCAGTATGACCAATTCTTTCACAAATTTGGCACTTGGGTCTATGGTTATTGTTGTTATTTATGCCTCTTTCTCTTGACCTTCCACTGAATCTACCTCTTTGTGGCTGAAAATTGGTTCTATAGTCTTTATTTTTGTTGCTGTTGGCATAGTTGATGCTTAAATCACCTTCTTGAGGCTTCTTGCTTTCAAGTCTGGATTCACGTGCCAATAAAATTGAATGTACTTCATCTAAAGGAGGTGTAATTCTTTGTGATGAGATTATTGCCTCCACAGCCTCATATTCATTGCCGAGACCATGTAAGATGGTTAATACTCAAATTCACGAACTTTTTGTCGTGCTGCAACTAATTGATCACATAAATTTTTTATTTTGGCAAGATACTCTCTCATATTGTTATTTTCTATTTTTGAATTATGTAACTGCCTCCTATAATGCATGATCTTGGCAGATGATTGAGAATTGAAATTCTTTTCGACCCTGAGCTAAATCTCATTTGTAGAATTACACCCTATAACTTGTGAGAGTAGATTATTGCCGATAGATGATAATAGTCATGCACTTATTAATCTATCTTGCCTATGATATTTGGTGAGTTCTTCATTCATAACAACATTGTTTTTTGGATCTATGATAAACTTTGGTGGAATTTGCAGGGTGCCGTAGAGATGACCTTCTAATCCATATCCTTGAATTGAGGTTTCAATCTAAAATTTCCAGAGCAAGTAATTGCTTTCTTCTCGCTTGGTTGTGATAAGTTAACTTTGAGGACTTATCATAGTCTTGACTAGTTGATCTATGGCAAAAACTAGTGGGATAGGCTGATTTGAAGATGTAGATTGATTGTGTGGTGCAACAGATCCAGATGTTGGTGTTGAATCACCCCCGATGAAGACGAAAATAAACTAGCAGAATTACAGAGGAGAGATCACCTTCAATGATGCCGAAACTCAAGAATGTAAATTCAGTAACTTGCAGTCTGATGCCTATTAGATGATGATAGTATTCTAATGATTGCACATATGGCAGTTTTCTTGAATTGATTTTTGATTTTCTTGGTGGCATGATTATGATTTTCTTTGAATTTTCTGCACGACTCCTAAAATTTAGATCAGTGCAGCCAATCTGATGATTAGCCGAGGCAGTGATCTGAATTGAGTCAACTCTCAAATGACGAGTGTAAAACTCAGATGAGAGGAACACCCAAGTAATGAAAATACTCTGATGGGTGTAAAGTAATATATCTTCTTTTAGTGGATTGAATACAATTGTTACAAAGCTTTATGCTTTGATACCATATAAAAGATTTGATTTTATGATGCAAAGCTAATCTGTAGTTGAACAATAATTTTGGAGAGGTTTGTTTATTGCATAATATCATAAATGATAATGTTTCGAATGTAATAATACAATGGCACAAATGTTGTATATATACAGCTCAAAGCAACAATAATAAGAGTTTATGGGCTTTGGCTCATTTACAATTATAGAAAGAAAATGAATGAGTATCACATTGTCAGGATGAACTACTGAACTCAGATAAACTAGGGTGTCGTGATAAACTACGATGTCAAGATAAAACAAGGTATCACATTGTCAGGTTTCTATCAAGTATAATATCCCAAGATATCTATCGCGTGTAACGTCCCATGGCATCTATCCTGTATATCCGCTCTGCACCTACCGTACTAGTACCCCAACTGTATTACGAGTTATCCGTGAATGACCCTTACTCAAAAGTCGTGTAATGGTCCATGTCAACCTAATATGCCGCATATATAGGTTACTCAACTCATATGTTTCTTTCCATGTATAAGTTCAGTCCTTTGCCGTAGGCTATACGGGCTTTCCCATGTAAACGGTTTATCCTTGAAGTTGTTTTGGACTGCAACCCTGGATCTAGTTGTGTTTCCTTATCATGAATTATCGGGCGTCCACTTAGGATTTATGCCACCTAGGACCGCTAGGGACCGCTAGGTTACTCTGATGGGTGTAAAGAGATAGATCTTCTTTCACTGGATTGAATACAATTGCTGCAAAGCTTTATGCTTTGATACCATATAAAAGATTTGATTTTATGATGCAAAGTTAATCTGAAGTTGACTAATAATTTTGTAGAGGTTTGTTTATTGCGGAATATCAGAAATGATAATGTTTCGAATGTAATAATACAGTGGCACAAATGCTGTATATATACTGCTCAAAGCAACAGTAATAAGAGTTTATGGGCTTCGGCTGATCATTTACAATTAAAGAAAGAAAATGAATGAGTCGGGTTGATATGTGTTTGGGTTGAAACATACGAACCCGATATCTAGTTATGTTACATAACTCTTCAGCTGCTTTATCACCACATTTTATTTATATTACATATGTTTCCATAAGTTTCCAGTTTCATGTGTCTCCGGTGCCAATGCGTTTATAGAATATACAAAGTTCCCAATATATATGGTTTCGAATATAACTATAGCTTCTGGTTTCATATTAATGCAAGTATGTCTAGGAAGAATTTCAGAATTATAAATAAAACTTTCAAAAAGCCTCAGTCTGGACTTATGCAGTTAAGTACATCAGCTTTCAAATGTTTTCATGACACTAAGTTTGGAGTTTACGGTTTTGAAAGACAAAAACTTTACACATTTGAATTTTCAGTGGGTTGTACGTATGAGCATTTGATGTGAACATAAAATTTAGATGCGTTAAGCTCCATGTGCATATGAACCGGGTGTATTAGTTTCAATTTGCATAGGTGTAGTGCGGTTCCATACAAGTTTTTGTATACGTACTCAGTTCTTGCATATGTCAGGATATGAAGGAGCACGACTCCAAGCATTTAGCAGGCATACAGATCCAGAATTCAAGTGCAATGATAGTTTCAATGCCATCTTGGGTCTTTAGCGGAAGAACAGTCAAAGCCCAAGCAAGCAGGGCACATGAAGAAATTTGATGCGGTTAAATGCTCTCAACTGTCTAATTAACCTAATAAGATTTAGTATTTGCGGAAAAAAGAAATCAAGAGAGGGGATCACATACAGAGCTCGGCAAAGCAGTGATTTTAGCAATCAACGTCGTCATGGAGTTAGAAACCGCATTCACATTTTCAAGGAAAAAAAAAACCAAATCAACAGCAGGTTGCGTCGCATCCCCAAAATCATGTGAGTCGGAGCTTGAGCAGGCACGATGATAGGGGAAATGATTAACAGTTCTTAGAGAAGAGGCAGCAGGACCTCGTAGATGAACCCGATTCCAGATCTAACAGAGAGAACGAAACCTTAGATCTACGCTTTCTAGGCATCTAGGTTAGAGGAGGAAGATATTGAAACGAAAAGACGAGATGGGGATTGGAAGTGGAGAAATGAACGGATGAGGGTGGAAGAGCTTAATCGCCTAATGGAGGAAATTTCGCCAGTAGCTATGGATAGGCTTAAGTTTTAACTAGTATTAACGATTTTACAACCATTTTAAATTAAACTATTTTATATTAGATTTAATTACTTTTAAATAAAATTCTATTTACAACCCAGACCGTTTGGACCCAAATTATTTGAATATAAAGATTCGTTTAATAACGATATTGCGATATTGAAAACTAAAAGGATTAATTATCAAGAATAATCCGAAGTTTAACATGTCTTTCCATAATAATCCCAGGTTTGGATTATTTCTGAATAATCTGAAGTTTGAGGGGTGTCTTCCCATATTAATTCCATTGATTTGGTTTCTTTCCATGTTAATCTGAAGTTTGGGGGTGTCTTCCCATATTGATCCCAAAATAACATGTCAGGGGGTCATCGGGATCAATATGGGAAGACACCACCCAAATTTCAGGTTATTCATAAATAATCCAAACTTGGGATTATTATGGGAAGACACGTTAAACTTCGGATTATTCTTGACAATTAATCCAAACTAAAATCAAAGTTTGGATTTTTGGAATGAACCGTTTTGTAATATAAGATTTTGTGACGATGCAAAGTTTGTTGAACTTAAGATATGTTTAATTAAAAGAATTGAAGTTAAAATTTGAGTTTTAAAGATTGAATTTAATGAAATTGATATTTAAAATATGTTTGATTTAATTTTATTCAAATTTTCTTATAGTTTTCAGACTTGGAGAAATTTGAAATTTTGTCAAAATTTGTAAAATTTTAAGTTTTGATTTTTTTTTTTTAATTCTGAACTGAATTCTAAAAAGATTACTATCTTTTGTTTGATTAAAAACAAATGTCTGTAGTTCTAGTTCTGTTTCACTACAAAATGCACAAGTACAGATAGTGTATGTATATATATATATATATATATATATATATATATATATATATATATATATATATATATATATATAGAAGAGGCCATTTAGACACAAAATTAAACACAAAGTTAAAGACATAAAGCTTAAACCATTGAATTTTTTGTCTTTATGTGGAAAGTGGAATTCATGGAGAGATCTAGTAGTTGAGATTTGTTGTGTTCAATTTTGTGTCATCATTTTGGGTTCAAATAGAGTTCATATATATATATATATATATATATATATATATATATATATATATTTGAAATTGGGTAAATTTTAATTTCGAAGCCCAGAAGCCGGCTCGGTCCATAGAAATACAGCCCGTTTATATACATGGGTATAACACAATACATCCAGTATGTTACTTTTCCTCATCTTATTCTCTCAAAAAGGGGAAAAGCGAAATTAGGGCAAGATTCGGTCATGGCGGGCGTTGATTCTCTCCTCGAGTTTCTAGAGTCTCTTCCTTCCAGCTCCACTTCGCCAATAGCAATCGTCCTTGTTCCCCTGAGCTGGTGAGTGTATTCTGCTTAATTCTCCCAATCAGCACTTGTGACGGCCTGGAATTTCGCTCGATCTGAATCAGTCGTTAAACCGATCTAGACCGTTCGAAACCCCTGACTGTTGAGAACAGGACAAATCAGAACAAAAACAGAAGAACATTTCATTGCTATTACAACAATTCCATCAGATACAAGAATATACAGAGTATAAAAGAATAAATATTACACAGAAATGTCAGAGATTTAAATTACATTTAAATACATAGCAGCGGAAAAATAATATAATGTACAACTGAAGGTGATATACGGATACAGAGCTTTCCGGATATCATTCCAGCTGTAAACCAGGATCCTGTGAATATAAATCTGCAAAACCAAAACTACTAGCTGCCCGTGCGGAAAATAGGGGCACCCAGAGTTTAGGTTAAAACAATAAACTCCAGGTCAGTCATGTGACTGGTGTGAGAACTAAAACAGTTATTTAAAACTTTACTTTAAAAGAGAGTAATTCAAGGGACCACGCCGTATAACACGGAACGGGTTTCCTCCCAAGAATACCAGTGCATAGAATAAACAGCGCAATGCTTTTTCGAAAAATGAAGCTATTATAAGACCCAGGTCCCATCACACAATGCAACGCAAGCCGGAGGATAGGGTTTTCCCTTATAATAGCCAAACATGCTTGGTACGTTCAAACAAATCATTTGATACTATAATAAGTGTATAGTGTCAAAACATTTCAATCATAAATATAAATCATAGACGGCATGGGTACCATATATCATGTCGCCATACTAGTTCTACAATTAAAACCGAATTACACGTATTGGAAATTGGATTTCCGTCATGAGTCGAGGCAAGGGGCAAGCTCCTCTCCGCGTTCGAGACACTCTAGCAAATGTCCCCGGGATTACGCACACTGGGTAACCCCTGGATCTTCAGGGCCGGTCCTCACTTACGTTAGAGGATTAGTTATTCCTGAACACACGTTTCCCGGTCCTTACAGACCTATAATCGAGGCGCCTCATCCAACAACCACAAAGGTGAAAAGTATATATATGTCAGGGCTGGTAAGTCACTGACACCACCAAAGCTAGAAAGAAACGTGCGCTCTCCCTGCAGTCCGTATCCCGTTTTTAACTCATACCGAGGTGTGAGGCTCGCGAATACACGCTATACACAAAGCTACGCCACAAGGGCCGTGCTTTGATCATCAACTACAAGACTTTGCTTTTCAACAGAAGCCTTGATCCATGCAACTCAGCATGCCACACAGGCAATTCATGCCATGCGATTGATATCTATCGATATATAACCTCTAAGCTCGTACGTCTCAGAGAAGGGCGTTAAGCAAGAGAATAAATTCTCCGCCGCCAAGCAGATATATATTTAATAGAAATCAATCAACACAGAATAAAATCCAATGTCAGACACACAATCCATTTACAAGTCCGTTCTGGGTCTGAACGAAACCGGAGGCACTTTCCTCGCATATCCATCCATCTCCAAGTACGTCTGGACGACCACCAACTATTTCCATCCTCTTGGGTGTACAGCCCAATCAGGATCGTCAGTAATTATCCAAACGATGTGAAGACTTCCGGTCTTCGACCACCGTCTTCATCTTCGACTTATCGTCGAATCGGTTATTCAGAATGGGTATAAACCCGGACTTTCCGAACAACCCGCGTATATTAAAACAAATGTTTACACAAACACAACATACGCCTCATTCCAATTCATTAGTCACTAACCGCAGATTAGCAAGAGAATAATTTCCCAAACATTGACCCCGAAGGCCGAAACCAACATCAGATCAATACCCAGGAAACCACTCTTCTTAGCCAACCTACAACTAGTTTCTAAATTTCACATTCTTAGGGAAAGGTTCCCATTAATTTTATCCAAGATAAATTCTTTAAAATTTATCCTGAAATCTTCCTTTGGATGACATTTAAAACCAAATTATGGTTTTTCCAACTAGTCGAGATTAGCGAACCGTAACGAAGTAGTTATTTATTTTATTTCCCAATCCCAACCTATTCATCTCATGAAGCAAAACTGGTAATACTCCATATCTAACACCACTGTGTTATCGGTAAAACTAATTACCATTTCACGTTCAAATCTAATTAAAGATTTAACTATCGCTTTGGAGCAAAACTGGTAATACTCCATTCTCGCTCATTTTCTAAATTCGATAATTTAGATTATCAGTTCGAATTTCAATCTAATTGCAGATTCAATAAAACTCCTTTTACTGGGTTAAAGAACTAGGTGTTATTTAAAACACAGTTCACGACAAACCCAAATCACATTCTATTTGTTATCGGGTTAAAGAACTAGTGTTATTTAAAACACTGTTCACGATAAACCCATCTCAAACTTAATCAAACATATTAGAAATTCGATTATTTAAAACCCCTTTTTAAATCTAATTCATTTATTTTAAAAATGATTGGGTTTTAAATTTAGTTCAAAACTAGTTCATTTCAATAAAAATCTATTTTTATCTTTTCAAATATGGAGTTTTTCACCCCAATCTTTCCCAAATCATTTCTTATGATTTTACACAAATTATTGATATTTTTAATAATTTTATCAAGGCCCGTACAGTCGATTTCCAACAATGGCCATCGAACTGCACTTACAGCGACCTTTTTCGAATTTGATTTGGACGTATCTCCAAATCCAACCGTTAGATTTTGAATTTCTAATATTCGTTAGAAAGCTCTTTTCGATACGAACCCAACGGTTCCGGTTTTAGGAGAATCCGACGGTCGGATCTCCCGTAATGTCCGTTTGAAATAAATGGTCGAAATTTACGAACTGCCGCGGCGCGGCGCGTTCTATTCAGGCCATTATATTATATATATAATATATATAATATATATTTCGTCGATTTTTGTTTAAAACGAATTATATATTTAGTTTTGAATTCGTTTCAAAAGTAGAGTCAACTTCTATTTCAATTCAAATCAAAATTGAATTCTTCTTTATAAATTCGCTTTAAAATTCATTTCTATTCAATTCAAATTTCAATTTAATTTGAATTCATTTCACTTCATTTTAAATTCAATTCGAATTCGTTTCTCAATTCAATTCAATTCAATTCAATTCAAATTGATTTTCTATTCGATTCAAATTCATTTTCTATTCAAATTAAATTCGTTACGTTTTCTATTTGAATCAAGTTCATTATATATTCAATTTGAAATCAAATTGGTTTTCTATTCGATTTAATTCGAAATCGTTTTATATTCAACTCAAATCGAAATCGTTATATATTCAATTCATTTCGAAATCTTTATGTATTCAATTCATTTCGAAAACTTTATATATTCAATTCATTTCGAAAACTTTATATGTTCAATTTATTTCGAAAACTTTATATATTCAATTTATTTCGAAAACTTTATATATTCAATTCATTTCGAAAACTTTATATGTTCAATTTATTTCGAAAACTTTATATATTCAATTCATTTCGAAAACTTTATATATTCAATTCATTTCGAAAACTTTATATGTTCAATTTATTTCGAAAACTTTATATATTCAATTCATTTCGAAAACTTTATATATTCAATTCATTTCGAAAACTTTATATGTTCAATTTATTTCGAAAACTTTATATATTCAATTCATTTCGAAAATTTTATATGTTCAATTTATTTCTAAAACTTTATATATTCAATTCATTTCGAAAACTTTATATGTTCAATTTATTTCGAAAACTTTGTATATTCAATTCATTTCGAAAACTTTGTATATTCAATTCATTTCGAAATCGTTATATATCGTTCGCGTCAAAATGGCGCATCACTATTCAACACGGCTTTATATATTCTATTTCAAATATTTCTTTTTGTCAACACACGACTAATCTCAACGAATGAGTACCGTCCGTGTGTGACTATTTTTGTTAAAATACTTCGTTCAACACATGACTAATATCAACGGATGAATATAGTCAACACATGAACCTTTATATTATATTGATAAAGATGTAAATTTTATTATAAAAATAATTCGTTCAACACATGGCTATTCCCAACGGATGAGTATAGTCAACACATGAACCTTTATTTTATATTGATAAAGATGTAAATTTTATTATAAAAATAATTCGTTCAACACATGGCTATTCCCAACGGATGAGTATAGTCAACACATGAACCTTTATTTTATATTGATAAAGATGTAAATTTTATTATAAAAATAATTCGTTCAACACATGACTAATCTCAACGAATGAGTACCGTCAACACATGAACCTTTATATTATATTGATAAAGATGTAAATTTTATTATAAAAATAATTCGTTCAACACATGGCTATTCCCAACGGATGAGTATAGTCAACACATGAACCTTTATTTTATATATTCTTTATTTTTCAAATTGGAATGAGGCCCAATCAATTACCATATAAAGTCAATTATATGGATTTTCATACAACACATGTATAAGATAGCATTGAAGAATAATCAACCATCAACCAAAGTGCACTACACTGTATAAGCATCAAATATAGATATCTAACGCTTATAATAGCCTGTCAATCAATCGATCGACATACTTTATCAATCAGGATGAGTGAACTCATATTTCATCCCAACACCCGTGTGGGGTTTCAAACAATCACACACAGATTTTATTTGTGCAGTTGGGCGATGTGTAAAATTTATCGACCCAATCAATGTCCTTCAAATAGGTGTACATAAACAAACCGTCCGGTTTGTAAATGAATATTTTATTTATTCGCATTCACGTTAAAAATTATATTTTTAACGATAAAACAATTTATCTTAACATATGAATATCTATTCAGTTCATTTATTCAATAAATGATTATTTTTATTTTTCTAACATATTTTAGAAAATTTCGGCGGCATAACGGCACGATACTAGAAACGGGACAAGGCCTAGCCTAATCCCCGGTCTAGTGAAGGCCCACGCCATTCATACATCAATCAAATTCACTTTCGTTATGCAAACCACAAAATTTGGAGTAAGGGTCTAACCTAGCCTTACTCCTTCGCCTTATAACGGCGCACGTCTAATCCTAACCAATTTATCGATTCGATTTTTCACACCACAAACCACATTCAAACCAATATCGCAATCAATCACCAAACAGTCAAACAAACAAGTCCATGGTCTGTGGACGATTTGTGTCGGGTGCTACTAAACACCGTCTGCATCCTAGTATATATATATAACTAGAAATAAAATAGAAAGGTGAGAAATTCTCACTTATAGCTATCCTAGCTCCACGGCTCTTCATTTGCAGAAGTCTTCGTCGTTTCGCCTTTTTGTCACCTTCGTTGCTGCTTTCACTACATATAAAAATCGAATTTTTATTTCAAAGTTCAATATATAAAAATCGAATTTTTATTTCAAAGTTCAATATATAAAAATCGAATTTTTATTTCAAAGTTCAATATATAAAAATCGAATTTTTATTTCAAAGTTCAATATATAAAAATCGAATTTTTATTTCAAAGTTCAATATATAAAAATCGAATTTTTATTTCAAAGTTCAATATATAAAAATCGACTTTTCTATCGCTATGTCAAATAGATAAAAATTATATTTTTATCACGCTATTTTCCACATAAAGATTTCGCCTTTATAAAAATAAAGTTTTCGCCTTTATAAAAATAAAGTTTTCGCCTTTATAAAAATTACCACTTTATCTCTACGTAATAAAAATCAGATTTTTATTTCGCTACATATACAAAGATGATATTTTTATATTCTCTATCCTATAAAGATTATATTTTTAATACTTTAAAAATATAAAAATCCTATTTTTAATATTTCTATATAGTAAAGATTATATTTTTAATATTCCTAGATAGTAAAGATTATATTTTTAATTCTTTAAAAATATAAAAACTCATATTTTTACTACTTTAAAAATATAAAAATCATATTTTTCTTTAACTAAAAATCAAATCTTTTTTTCCTAATCCGTTTTAATCCTTTTGAAAAATCAGTTTTAACTTTAAACTAAAAAATCAGTTTTAACTTTAACTAAAAAATCAGTTTTAACTTTAAACTAAAAAATCAGTTTTAACTTTAAACTAAAAAATCAGTTTTAACTTTAAACTAAAAAATCAGTTTTAACTTTAAACTAAAAAATCAGTTTTAACTTTAAACTAAAAAATCAGTTTTAACTTTAAACTAAAAAATCAGTTTTAACTTTAAACTAAAAAATCAGTTTTAACTTTAAACTAAAAAATCAGTTTTAACTTTAACTAAAAAATCAGTTTTATTTTTAACCAAAAATCAGTTTTTATTTTTAGCTAAAAAATCAGTTTTCAGTTTTATTTTATTTTTCTTAAACAAAATAAAATAAAAACAAAATAAATAAATTATAACAAAACTTACAGAGGGGGGTGCCTACAACGGAGGTGGCGGTCGGGGAGGATGGCGGTGCGATGGTCTTCATTGCTTTGGGGGTCTGCGGTTCTCGAGTGGAGCAGGGGAATGGGGTTTTGCGGCGTCTCAGGAGGAGGAGGGGGATCGAAGGGGAAGTAGCGGCGGGGTAGGAGGGTAGATCGGCGGTCGAGGTTGAGGAGGAGGTGGAGCGGAGAAGAAGGCGACGGGGCTATGGGATTTGGGGTTTTTGGGGGAGGTCGCGATCGGAAGGGTCGGGGGGGGGCTCTTTGAGGCATCGGCGGTGGTGGCGGCAAGGGTTTCCCCCTTCCGTCGATCGCCTGCTTTTTTTTTTTTTTTTTTTTCTTATCCTAAATCGATTTCTAATAAGTGATTCGGGGGGGGGGGGGGGCAAGCAGGAGAAAGGAGGGAAAGTATATTTTTTTTTTTTTTTATTATTTAATTATTAAATTTCGCAAAAGGTTGACTTTTACATATGACATCGAAACGAGGCCCACCGCCTGTCGTCCATAGCGTTTCACCCCCATTCCGAACTCAATGGGATATGTACCGCAAGCTGATTCGATCGTTACAATCAGTTTCCTTTTGAATTTTCATTTAAATCACTATATTGAATTTTAAACGTACATTTCAAATTACCGGGGTCACATACTAACTCTAAAAATTCCATAAAAATATTTTCTAGCTTCGTATTGACGATACGGTCCTAACAAAACTAATTTCGTCGAATTCTGAGACCGTCTGAAAAATGGCCAATTTCCAATCGATTAAAATCAACTGAAACTGGTCAAACGCGTTTTCCTTTGCCACGCTCACATATCGATTCGAAAAATTATGAAATTTGAAATCTAGCAATAACTTGACATCACGGACCCAACAAAAGTGGTTTCGTCGAAATCCGAGGTCGTTTGCAAAATGTCCATTTTTAAGGGCCTGAATTCCATAGCGACTATTCAGAATTTTCAACTGGACATATCTTTTGATTCCCGATATGAAATCTTGATTTTTCGGATTCGTTGGAAAGATATTCACAATTAGATCCCATTATTTTTGGTTTCACTAAAATCCGGATTGTTTTGCACCCGGTACATTCAATTGAAGTTTGAAATCGAATTATCGAACTACCGCGCCATTTTCAATTCTATTTATAATTATATATAAATATTTATATTCTAACGACGACGTATATAATATAAACGTTCGAATTATATTCAAAATAAATTTCTCGTCGATATTATTTAAAATAATCTATTTTAAATATAGAAAATTCGCTGTAATTGCCAAAATAAAAATTTTAAACTGGCCCAGATTTTACGGGTTGTTACAATCTCCCCCACTTAAAACTTTTCGTCCCCGAAAAGGAACAAAGTCGAAAGTGGTTTGATTATCCAACTCTACGCTCGATCAGGCTTCCATTCTCTAACTTTTCAGTTTCTGAGAATTTTCTAAAACTTCAAAAATTTGGCTAACACCCTAAATTTTGGAAAAATTTCGCCATAACCTCCCCTGCACCGGGAGCATCGGGGAATTTCAAATAGCTTCCCCGGTCCTTCAGATCTCAAAAAGAAAAAGAAAAAGCCAAGCGGCTAGCCAATAGGCTCACAAAATCATCATCACCCAAACGAAACAGGAAATTATGTAGTAAACATGTACCTATTTGTCGGGCAAACAAATTTTATTCTCTGGCTCTAGCCTCCTTGCTATGACCTGTTCAATGATAAACATGTATATGCAAGCAGATGCGACCAATTTTCAATACAATTCAATATTTGATTCGATTAGGCATAATAGTTCAAATTTAGCAAACAAATAAACAAACAACACAAACATCAATCAATTAGTGAATTTAACGTTTCAAATTCATAATTTTGATATATATATTGAAAATCTTGTTTTTGATGCCAATTCACACAATGTATTCTAGCTATATATAAGTTTTGGTTCTCACACCAGTCTAATGGAAATATATAGGTATCACACCTTCGTTGCTCGAACATGAATACTAATGACAACTAGTCAATCATCAGAATCATCTTCGGGCCACTAGAGTATGATTCTATATCTATCCAATATATTAAAACTTCGAATATACGTTCATGACGCGTATATGCAAAATCTTTATATACTCGATTGTCCATATTAGAAATAAATAAATATTCAAATACGTATAGAATGGTTTATATTTTCAAAACAATATTGTTTTCAATTGAAAAATATACTCTTCACACTCGTTCTAGGATACTACTGATCCTATCTCTAACGAGTCATTCTAATTGGATACTACTAATCCAATCTCTGATGAATTCTTTCGTATGGTTCTAATGTGTCTTGTTCTCGAGCTCTGTAAACGAAGCTCTGATACCAAATGTGACGGCCTGGAATTTCGCTCGATCTGAATCAGTCGTTAAACCGATCTAGACCGTTCGAAACCCCTGACTGTTGAGAACAGGACAAATCAGAACAAAAACAGAAGAACATTTCATTGCTATTACAACAATTCCATCAGATACAAGAATATACAGAGTATAAAAGAATAAATATTACACAGAAATGTCAGAGATTTAAATTACATTTAAATACATAGCAGCGGAAAAATAATATAATGTACAACTGAAGGTGATATACGGATACAGAGCTTTCCGGATATCATTCCAGCTGTAAACCAGGATCCTGTGAATATAAATCTGCAAAACCAAAACTACTAGCTGCCCGTGCGGAAAATAGGGGCACCCAGAGTTTAGGTTAAAACAATAAACTCCAGGTCAGTCATGTGACTGGTGTGAGAACTAAAACAGTTATTTAAAACTTTACTTTAAAAGAGAGTAATTCAAGGGACCACGCCGTATAACACGGAACGGGTTTCCTCCCAAGAATACCAGTGCATAGAATAAACAGCGCAATGCTTTTTCGAAAAATGAAGCTATTATAAGACCCAGGTCCCATCACACAATGCAACGCAAGCCGGAGGATAGGGTTTTCCCTTATAATAGCCAAACATGCTTGGTACGTTCAAACAAATCATTTGATACTATAATAAGTGTATAGTGTCAAAACATTTCAATCATAAATATAAATCATAGACGGCATGGGTACCATATATCATGTCGCCATACTAGTTCTACAATTAAAACCGAATTACACGTATTGGAAATTGGATTTCCGTCATGAGTCGAGGCAAGGGGCAAGCTCCTCTCCGCGTTCGAGACACTCTAGCAAATGTCCCCGGGATTACGCACACTGGGTAACCCCTGGATCTTCAGGGCCGGTCCTCACTTACGTTAGAGGATTAGTTATTCCTGAACACACGTTTCCCGGTCCTTACAGACCTATAATCGAGGCGCCTCATCCAACAACCACAAAGGTGAAAAGTATATATATGTCAGGGCTGGTAAGTCACTGACACCACCAAAGCTAGAAAGAAACGTGCGCTCTCCCTGCAGTCCGTATCCCGTTTTTAACTCATACCGAGGTGTGAGGCTCGCGAATACACGCTATACACAAAGCTACGCCACAAGGGCCGTGCTTTGATCATCAACTACAAGACTTTGCTTTTCAACAGAAGCCTTGATCCATGCAACTCAGCATGCCACACAGGCAATTCATGCCATGCGATTGATATCTATCGATATATAACCTCTAAGCTCGTACGTCTCAGAGAAGGGCGTTAAGCAAGAGAATAAATTCTCCGCCGCCAAGCAGATATATATTTAATAGAAATCAATCAACACAGAATAAAATCCAATGTCAGACACACAATCCATTTACAAGTCCGTTCTGGGTCTGAACGAAACCGGAGGCACTTTCCTCGCATATCCATCCATCTCCAAGTACGTCTGGACGACCACCAACTATTTCCATCCTCTTGGGTGTACAGCCCAATCAGGATCGTCAGTAATTATCCAAACGATGTGAAGACTTCCGGTCTTCGACCACCGTCTTCATCTTCGACTTATCGTCGAATCGGTTATTCAGAATGGGTATAAACCCGGACTTTCCGAACAACCCGCGTATATTAAAACAAATGTTTACACAAACACAACATACGCCTCATTCCAATTCATTAGTCACTAACCGCAGATTAGCAAGAGAATAATTTCCCAAACATTGACCCCGAAGGCCGAAACCAACATCAGATCAATACCCAGGAAACCACTCTTCTTAGCCAACCTACAACTAGTTTCTAAATTTCACATTCTTAGGGAAAGGTTCCCATTAATTTTATCCAAGATAAATTCTTTAAAATTTATCCTGAAATCTTCCTTTGGATGACATTTAAAACCAAATTATGGTTTTTCCAACTAGTCGAGATTAGCGAACCGTAACGAAGTAGTTATTTATTTTATTTCCCAATCCCAACCTATTCATCTCATGAAGCAAAACTGGTAATACTCCATATCTAACACCACTGTGTTATCGGTAAAACTAATTACCATTTCACGTTCAAATCTAATTAAAGATTTAACTATCGCTTTGGAGCAAAACTGGTAATACTCCATTCTCGCTCATTTTCTAAATTCGATAATTTAGATTATCAGTTCGAATTTCAATCTAATTGCAGATTCAATAAAACTCCTTTTACTGGGTTAAAGAACTAGGTGTTATTTAAAACACAGTTCACGACAAACCCAAATCACATTCTATTTGTTATCGGGTTAAAGAACTAGTGTTATTTAAAACACTGTTCACGATAAACCCATCTCAAACTTAATCAAACATATTAGAAATTCGATTATTTAAAACCCCTTTTTAAATCTAATTCATTTATTTTAAAAATGATTGGGTTTTAAATTTAGTTCAAAACTAGTTCATTTCAATAAAAATCTATTTTTATCTTTTCAAATATGGAGTTTTTCACCCCAATCTTTCCCAAATCATTTCTTATGATTTTACACAAATTATTGATATTTTTAATAATTTTATCAAGGCCCGTACAGTCGATTTCCAACAATGGCCATCGAACTGCACTTACAGCGACCTTTTTCGAATTTGATTTGGACGTATCTCCAAATCCAACCGTTAGATTTTGAATTTCTAATATTCGTTAGAAAGCTCTTTTCGATACGAACCCAACGGTTCCGGTTTTAGGAGAATCCGACGGTCGGATCTCCCGTAATGTCCGTTTGAAATAAATGGTCGAAATTTACGAACTGCCGCGGCGCGGCGCGTTCTATTCAGGCCATTATATTATATATATAATATATATAATATATATTTCGTCGATTTTTGTTTAAAACGAATTATATATTTAGTTTTGAATTCGTTTCAAAAGTAGAGTCAACTTCTATTTCAATTCAAATCAAAATTGAATTCTTCTTTATAAATTCGCTTTAAAATTCATTTCTATTCAATTCAAATTTCAATTTAATTTGAATTCATTTCACTTCATTTTAAATTCAATTCGAATTCGTTTCTCAATTCAATTCAATTCAATTCAATTCAAATTGATTTTCTATTCGATTCAAATTCATTTTCTATTCAAATTAAATTCGTTACGTTTTCTATTTGAATCAAGTTCATTATATATTCAATTTGAAATCAAATTGGTTTTCTATTCGATTTAATTCGAAATCGTTTTATATTCAACTCAAATCGAAATCGTTATATATTCAATTCATTTCGAAATCTTTATGTATTCAATTCATTTCGAAAACTTTATATATTCAATTCATTTCGAAAACTTTATATGTTCAATTTATTTCGAAAACTTTATATATTCAATTTATTTCGAAAACTTTATATATTCAATTCATTTCAAAAACTTTATATGTTCAATTTATTTCGAAAACTTTATATATTCAATTCATTTCGAAAACTTTATATATTCAATTCATTTCGAAAACTTTATATGTTCAATTTATTTCGAAAACTTTATATATTCAATTCATTTCGAAAACTTTATATATTCAATTCATTTCGAAAACTTTATATGTTCAATTTATTTCGAAAACTTTATATATTCAATTCATTTCGAAAACTTTATATGTTCAATTTATTTCTAAAACTTTATATATTCAATTCATTTCGAAAACTTTATATGTTCAATTTATTTCGAAAACTTTGTATATTCAATTCATTTCGAAAACTTTGTATATTCAATTCATTTCGAAATCGTTATATATCGTTCGCGTCAAAATGGCGCATCACTATTCAACACGGCTTTATATATTCTATTTCAAATATTTCTTTTTGTCAACACACGACTAATCTCAACGAATGAGTACCGTCCGTGTGTGACTATTTTTGTTAAAATACTTCGTTCAACACATGACTAATATCAACGGATGAATATAGTCAACACATGAACCTTTATATTATATTGATAAAGATGTAAATTTTATTATAAAAATAATTCGTTCAACACATGGCTATTCCCAACGGATGAGTATAGTCAACACATGAACCTTTATTTTATATTGATAAAGATGTAAATTTTATTATAAAAATAATTCGTTCAACACATGGCTATTCCCAACGGATGAGTATAGTCAACACATGAACCTTTATTTTATATTGATAAAGATGTAAATTTTATTATAAAAATAATTCGTTCAACACATGACTAATCTCAACGAATGAGTACCGTCAACACATGAACCTTTATATTATATTGATAAAGATGTAAATTTTATTATAAAAATAATTCGTTCAACACATGGCTATTCCCAACGGATGAGTATAGTCAACACATGAACCTTTATTTTATATATTCTTTATTTTTCAAATTGGAATGAGGCCCAATCAATTACCATATAAAGTCAATTATATGGATTTTCATACAACACATGTATAAGATAGCATTGAAGAATAATCAACCATCAACCAAAGTGCACTACACTGTATAAGCATCAAATATAGATATCTAACGCTTATAATAGCCTGTCAATCAATCGATCGACATACTTTATCAATCAGGATGAGTGAACTCATATTTCATCCCAACACCCGTGTGGGGTTTCAAACAATCACACACAGATTTTATTTGTGCAGTTGGGCGATGTGTAAAATTTATCGACCCAATCAATGTCCTTCAAATAGGTGTACATAAACAAACCGTCCGGTTTGTAAATGAATATTTTATTTATTCGCATTCACGTTAAAAATTATATTTTTAACGATAAAACAATTTATCTTAACATATGAATATCTATTCAGTTCATTTATTCAATAAATGATTATTTTTATTTTTCTAACATATTTTAGAAAATTTCGGCGGCATAACGGCACGATACTAGAAACGGGACAAGGCCTAGCCTAATCCCCGGTCTAGTGAAGGCCCACGCCATTCATACATCAATCAAATTCACTTTCGTTATGCAAACCACAAAATTTGGAGTAAGGGTCTAACCTAGCCTTACTCCTTCGCCTTATAACGGCGCACGTCTAATCCTAACCAATTTATCGATTCGATTTTTCACACCACAAACCACATTCAAACCAATATCGCAATCAATCACCAAACAGTCAAACAAACAAGTCCATGGTCTGTGGACGATTTGTGTCGGGTGCTACTAAACACCGTCTGCATCCTAGTATATATATATAACTAGAAATAAAATAGAAAGGTGAGAAATTCTCACTTATAGCTATCCTAGCTCCACGGCTCTTCATTTGCAGAAGTCTTCGTCGTTTCGCCTTTTTGTCACCTTCGTTGCTGCTTTCACTACATATAAAAATCGAATTTTTATTTCAAAGTTCAATATATAAAAATCGAATTTTTATTTCAAAGTTCAATATATAAAAATCGAATTTTTATTTCAAAGTTCAATATATAAAAATCGAATTTTTATTTCAAAGTTCAATATATAAAAATCGAATTTTTATTTCAAAGTTCAATATATAAAAATCGAATTTTTATTTCAAAGTTCAATATATAAAAATCGAATTTTTATTTCAAAGTTCAATATATAAAAATCGACTTTTCTATCGCTATGTCAAATAGATAAAAATTATATTTTTATCACGCTATTTTCCACATAAAGATTTCGCCTTTATAAAAATAAAGTTTTCGCCTTTATAAAAATAAAGTTTTCGCCTTTATAAAAATTACCACTTTATCTCTACGTAATAAAAATCAGATTTTTATTTCGCTACATATACAAAGATGATATTTTTATATTCTCTATCCTATAAAGATTATATTTTTAATACTTTAAAAATATAAAAATCCTATTTTTAATATTTCTATATAGTAAAGATTATATTTTTAATATTCCTAGATAGTAAAGATTATATTTTTAATTCTTTAAAAATATAAAAACTCATATTTTTACTACTTTAAAAATATAAAAATCATATTTTTCTTTAACTAAAAATCAAATCTTTTTTTCCTAATCCGTTTTAATCCTTTTGAAAAATCAGTTTTAACTTTAAACTAAAAAATCAGTTTTAACTTTAACTAAAAAATCAGTTTTAACTTTAAACTAAAAAATCAGTTTTAACTTTAAACTAAAAAATCAGTTTTAACTTTAAACTAAAAAATCAGTTTTAACTTTAAACTAAAAAATCAGTTTTAACTTTAAACTAAAAAATCAGTTTTAACTTTAAACTAAAAAATCAGTTTTAACTTTAAACTAAAAAATCAGTTTTAACTTTAACTAAAAAATCAGTTTTATTTTTAACCAAAAATCAGTTTTTATTTTTAGCTAAAAAATCAGTTTTCAGTTTTATTTTATTTTTCTTAAACAAAATAAAATAAAAACAAAATAAATAAATTATAACAAAACTTACAGAGGGGGGTGCCTACAACGGAGGTGGCGGTCGGGGAGGATGGCGGTGCGATGGTCTTCATTGCTTTGGGGGTCTGCGGTTCTCGAGTGGAGCAGGGGAATGGGGTTTTGCGGCGTCTCAGGAGGAGGAGGGGGATCGAAGGGGAAGTAGCGGCGGGGTAGGAGGGTAGATCGGCGGTCGAGGTTGAGGAGGAGGTGGAGCGGAGAAGAAGGCGACGGGGCTATGGGATTTGGGGTTTTTGGGGGAGGTCGCGATCGGAAGGGTCGGGGGGGGGGGGGGGGGCTCTTTGAGGCATCGGCGGTGGTGGCGGCAAGGGTTTCCCCCTTCCGTCGATCGCCTGCTTTTTTTTTTTTTTTTTTTTTTCTTATCCTAAATCGATTTCTAATAAGTGATTCGGGGGGGGGCCAAGCAGGAGAAAGGAGGGAAAGTATATATATATATATATTTTTTTTTATTATTTAATTATTAAATTTCGCAAAAGGTTGACTTTTACATATGACATCGAAACGAGGCCCACCGCCTGTCGTCCATAGCGTTTCACCCCCATTCCGAACTCAATGGGATATGTACCGCAAGCTGATTCGATCGTTACAATCAGTTTCCTTTTGAATTTTCATTTAAATCACTATATTGAATTTTAAACGTACATTTCAAATTACCGGGGTCACATACTAACTCTAAAAATTCCATAAAAATATTTTCTAGCTTCGTATTGACGATACGGTCCTAACAAAACTAATTTCGTCGAATTCTGAGACCGTCTGAAAAATGGCCAATTTCCAATCGATTAAAATCAACTGAAACTGGTCAAACGCGTTTTCCTTTGCCACGCTCACATATCGATTCGAAAAATTATGAAATTTGAAATCTAGCAATAACTTGACATCACGGACCCAACAAAAGTGGTTTCGTCGAAATCCGAGGTCGTTTGCAAAATGTCCATTTTTAAGGGCCTGAATTCCATAGCGACTATTCAGAATTTTCAACTGGACATATCTTTTGATTCCCGATATGAAATCTTGATTTTTCGGATTCGTTGGAAAGATATTCACAATTAGATCCCATTATTTTTGGTTTCACTAAAATCCGGATTGTTTTGCACCCGGTACATTCAATTGAAGTTTGAAATCGAATTATCGAACTACCGCGCCATTTTCAATTCTATTTATAATTATATATAAATATTTATATTCTAACGACGACGTATATAATATAAACGTTCGAATTATATTCAAAATAAATTTCTCGTCGATATTATTTAAAATAATCTATTTTAAATATAGAAAATTCGCTGTAATTGCCAAAATAAAAATTTTAAACTGGCCCAGATTTTACGGGTTGTTACAGCACTACTACTTCCCAGCTAATTGCGTAAGCATTGACTAGTAATTCCGTCTTCTTTTGAAAGCACAGGCGTTGTTTACTCGCCATGTCTGCCACACTGTGGTTGTGAGGCAATCTTGCCAACCTCTATCATCAATTGAGGCATGTTACTCTGATTGTTCAGGTATAAGATTTCTTCTTACAAACTCCCTATATTGCCAGTGTTAAAGCAATTGAGTTTCTGGGTGGCCCATAACCTTCTCTTGTATTACAATTGAAAAAAAGATGACTAATTGTTTCACTTTCTTCGTTGCAAAGTATGCATCTGTTTTCGTTTACAATCCCCCAACTTTAGAGTCTATCCTTGGTTGGTAAGCGGCCCAGTAAAGCATTGTGTAGGACAAGTGCCATTTTAGCAGGGCATGTGTAACAACCCGTATTTTTCGATAACATGTTAAAACGAGAATCAAGGCAGAATTTAATTTTAAATTCTGAATCAAGTAAAACGGGCTATCTAATTGCGTTCGTCTCGGAAAAATACGCGAAATAGAGTCCGAGTTTTCGAAAATCGGAGTCCGTATGACCCGGTTAAGGCCCAAAGAAGTTTTCGGAAAATTTGAATTTCGAAACGTGCAGAAATGGGGCCAGGCGGGAAAATTCCCGCCCAGACAAGTCGACAGGCATGTCGACAGGCATGTCGACAGGCATGTCGACATGCATGTCGACAGGGCTGTCGACTTGCCCTGTCGGCTGATGTTGATCTGGTGCACCTATTTGCTATCTTGGCTAGGTTTTTGGGCCTGGTTTGAAATCTGACGGCTCTGCTTGGTCCTAGGGTTAATCTAAGGGCCTAAAACTATCCTAATCTCTATAAAAAGACCCTAAACCTACCCCTAAACCCTCATTATTCACTCATGTAACTAAACTATGGCCAAATTTCTACTCTCATGGCCTCCATCTCAAATCCCTAGAGCCTATGCACTCAAATCAAGTTCAAATCAAAAGATGCAAGCTTGCTACACCAAATGGAGGCCAAATCAACGTTGTTATGCGAGTTTCATGACGGATCTTCATCAAAGGAGCCACCTTTCTTCATCAAAATGATGCATGATCCCTTTCCTAAGCCTTGCCTATGTAAGTTCTAGCTACTTTTGGGTCAAAACGGTATTTTAATGTTGACATGGGAAAAAATGAGGCTAAACATGATTATGTGAACATATATGAACCTTACCTTGCCTCTTGTGTTCATGTTTATGATCTTAGGCCATGTGAGTGACTTAATCATGCCTCTCATGCTATGCATAACCTAGCTTAACTTGCAAGTTTGGATCTTTATGCATGAAATGCTAGCATGAAATGCTAGCATGAACCTTTAGGAACCATTTTACTTGTGAAACCTTGGCTAAGACTAGATTTTGGGGCTTATGCATGTTTATGAACCCAAACCCCTTTATGCTATCATGTAAGTTTGTGGCCAAGTCTTTTATGAGATTATGCATGTTTATGGCCAAACCCTTTTCGTGATAATATGCATGTTTGTGGCCAAATTACCTTATGACACTATGCATGTTCATGGTCAATTTCTTTATGATGTTATGCATGTGGAAGCCAAGCCCTTTTTGGCATCATGCATGTTTTGAGACCAATATGTGGCATAGCATCCTTACTATGTTGACTCGCTTTGCTTGCGTTGGGAAAACACGATTTTGGGTAGTTAGATAAACATGAACATGTCGCAAAATCTTAACTTGAATATGACATGTGTTTATACTTGAAAATATGACTTGAAGGATAACATGGAAGATGACATGTAAGTATGCATAAAAACATGAGCTTGGGAATTTACCTATTAAGTTAGGTCTACCCTTTGGGAATTTACCTATTAAGTTAGGTCTACCCAAATGCTCGAAAAACTTGTAACATGTTTTGGAAACATGATGAACTTAGATAATATGAGTGTGGCCAACTCGAGGTTGGGCTGAGTTTGCAACGTAAAACTACCCGGAACCGACCGGCCTAACTAGTAGTTGCAAACAATAGGACCCAATGTGAGAAGTTGGTCATGTCGCGCTTAAGACCCGAGGTTAGACTAGGTTGTGGTGTAAATCTACCCGGACCCGTCCGGCTTAACTAGTAACCACAACAAGGTCTAATGTGAGAGGTTGAGGGTGCATAAATTAAATTAATGCCACATAATAGGGTTAAGTTAATTTGATTAATGAGGCTTAATCAAATATGATATGGACAAATGGGTTAAGTAATTTGATTAGGCTAATGATACTTAACAAAACATGATAAGCTTGGGTAGGTTAAGTAACTTGATTTGCCTAAAGACACTTGACCATTTTTATACGACTAGTGGACGGGATTAGGTCAACCAACACTTAATCAATCCAACACGATAACGTGATAAGGTTAAGTAAATTTTCTTAATGACACTTAACCGTATAATACAGTTAATGGATGGGGTTAAGATTAGGCTTAACTAATCTAAACACGGTAATTCGATAGGGTTAAGTTAAACACTTAACCAATTTAAACTTGATAATTCAATGAGGTCAAGTATCCCATACTTAACCGACTTAACTTGGTAATTTAATGGGGTTAAGTTAAACACTTAACTAATTTAACACGATGATTTGATGAGTTTAAGTGACCTATACTTAATCAATCTAACTCGAAAATTTGATGAGGTTAAGTTAACCTATACTTAACCAATCTAACGTGAAAACATGATAAGGCTAAGTCACGAACCGTTTCGAATACGCTTGACCGATTTGACTCGGTAATCAGATGGGGTCAAATTAATATATACTTAACCAATCTAAATGATAATTAGACGAGGTTAAGCCTTGGATTGCTTGATATACTTAACCAACTTGACACATGAACTGTAGGGTTAAGTCTTGGGCTTGGATACTTAGCCAGTTTCGACATGTTTTGTAGACGGGTTAAGTTGTGAACTTAAGTGACACTTAACCCATTAGATAAACCCTAATTCGGAGGATTAGGTAGATAACCATAGTTAACAAGAATTATGAAAATAAGGCTAAGTGGTAAACCTTAGTTAAGGGAAACTAAGCAATAATTCTTAGCCAAGGAAATTTGGACCATTTCTTAGATAGATTAGTAACCCGATACGTTAGGTCAACGTTTAAGTATGCGTGTAGGAGCAGGCTATCTGATTTAGATAGAGGCTCCAACGAACTGGGTAACGAAGCAGCGGCTTCGGGGAACGTGAGGATATTCTTGGGATCCCTCTGTGAGCTGCCAGGTCATTATACTAGGCTCACGAGAGGTTGAGGTCTGCGATAGAAGAACCAAGAATATGCCTTGGTTGCTATGCGAGCGACCTAAAGACTGGGGTGGATAGCAGTGAGTCGACGAATACATAAGGTGCCCGAGATAGCAAGTTCGTCGATCATCTACCATCTTGAGTCAAGCGTGTACGTACGGAAAGGCAGGGAACACCCAACAGACCATAATTGCTATCTAATTATGGGTGAGGTAGGCCGTAGGATGTGGGCTGGCCGGAGTGTAGTTCTCATGCAAGATTTACTCTTGTGTTGCCTTTCACTAGTTGAGGGAGGGGTCTCGTGGGACCATAGCCACGTGTAGAAAAGCAGACCTTAGCATCTGCATCGGCAGATAAATCTAAAGCTCCCGACCGAGTCCTGTATTTCTTGTTTTGGCCGGTGACAGGACTCGGATGGCACGATGTGATACATGTGCATCCAGTTATAGAAAAACGATTCACGATGAATGCGTGGGAAAAAGGGCGCGGTTGAGGGTTAGCGTAATCCCTAGTGGCCTAGGTGGTTTAACCCAAACCGAAATACGAAAGCGTAATAGGTAAGCGTAATCCCTAGTGGTGCTAGGTGGCGTAAGTCCTAGTAGTTTAAACGATGATTCATATGGAAGAGCCTAGCTAGAACAAGGGTGACAGTCCAAACGATTTCAAGGATAATACGACATGCGGAAGCCCGTACGAGGTACGGCAAAGGACTGAACTTATATATACATGGAAAGAAACATATGATTTGAGTAACCTATATATGCGATATATTAGGCCGACATGGACCATTACACGACTTTGCGCAAGAGACATTCATGATTAACACATGACGCGGGTAGGGGTACTAGTACGAGAGGTGCAGAGCAAATATACATGTTAGAACTAGGAAGAATATACATAATAGATACCGTGGGACGTTAGACGGGGTAGATACCTTAGGATAATGTACTCGATGGAAATCTGACGATTTGATACCTTGACTTATCATAACACCGCAGTTTATCATGATACCTTAGTTTACTTTGCCACAGTAGTTCAACCGGCTATCCTGGTTTATCTATCTTGTAGTTATCCTTATGTTTACTTTCAGTTTATGCATGTCATGTTACCTTTACCTGTTTTTATACTGGAAGTAGATAGGACTTACTCAGTCTTTTTGACTGACCCGTTTTGTTTCGCCTCTTTTCTTCCGTTTCCCCCCCCCAGGTTTCAGGGAGGAAACAATGCTGTTTAGTTCGGACTTCTTCTGCTTGAAGGTCATCATGGATGGCTTGGACTTCTCTTGGCTATGGCTACTTTACTGTTTTACTTAGGGAATAATTTATTAAAAAGTCTTTATGCTTCTTTACTATTGCAAGACAGGTTTTGATGTACTCTGATGTAAAAGGCTTTAGACCTTATTTATTCATGTTATGAAAGTTTGATTTTACTTCCGCTATTTATATATGTTCTGTCTTGTGATATTTCTGTGCATGTTTACCAATAATGCCCCTCTAAAGCTAGTGCATTCCTTTGCGAGTGACCCTAGCGGAGGCGGGGTGTTACATTTGGTATCAGAGCAGAAGGTTACCAGACTGGGCAAAAGCTTTTAAAACCTTCTGAAAACTATTTGGAAAACCGTTTATAAAGAAGCATTTTTCAAGAAAATTTTCTTTTAAAAGAAAAAGGCTATTCCCCAAAGGCCATTAGCACTATCCTTGTTTCCTTAATTGAATCTCTTTTCCTTTCTTTCCTCCAACTGTAGTCACAGTGGTTTTAACTGCGACTAGTCTTTTCTATCTACGAAAGTGTTTTCCTTACGATGGAGGTGGTTCTCGAGAGACCAGTGGCCGCGTTATAAGAAAGGATAGTGAGGAAGAGGATAAAGGATACGAGCTTAAGGAAGAACAACTTGTTGGTATGGCTTAGTCCTCAAAGGAGGGAGAAAGAGGAACAATGAAACCCATGACGAGAGAGTACCTTTGGCATGGTAAAACGGGGTGGATAGTTAAGTATTATGGGACAAGGACAAGATCATCGGGAGGGTAATAGTGTGCTCTCATTTCTAGGGTACCTCAGAAGGAGGGTAACGATCTTGTTAAGGGTTTAGTTTTTCTTCTCCATCATCCCGTCGGGACTTTGTTTTGATCACCGCATCTTTTTAAGTCCGCTTCGATAGTTGAGTCTCTGCACCTTAGTACTAGTATAATAGAGGATCCCGTTTTTGTCTCAAGTCCTATTGGAAGATCGGTCCATTTATTCATGACTTGTTTTGGATTTGAGGATGACATGCCTCGGTTATGGATGGATTCTAGGGATGAAGTGGTTATCCAGTAAGGGGTGCCACTCTCGGTTTTGATAGAAGGGTAGTTGGACCCTTGACTAACCCTCGAAGTCTCGTGTAACCTTTTGGGTTCGGTCATAGTTAGTTACTTAGAATCCCTTGATGCCTTTATGGGAAATTGGAAGCCTAATCAAGTGGTGTTCGCCGATAAGACGGATGGTTTATTTCACTTATGCATGGGTTATAGAAATCACCTTAGTAAGTGCGCTTGACAACCTGGTTGGCATCTGTTTACTTTCAAAAGAAAGTTCTTCTATGTGGTATACCTTGTGGTACGAGGTCCGAGATTCATTAGTGAATTTTGGAAAGCTTGCATGAGATCATGAGTACGCAGTCATGTTTGCGTCAAGTATTTTAGAAAAAGGATAAGTGCAAGTGGAACGAGAGGCGGCGAAGGAATGAGTTCCAGCTCATGTTATGGAAACAGGAAATAAGAAGCTACGAAATCGCAAAGACGGTCAAGGCACAAGGAAATTGAGCTCAAGAAAGTACGACTTTGATGGTGAAAGACTAGATACGCGCATGATATCTCTTTTTGGGAGTATACCCTTGATCCCTGTTTTCTGTAGAGCTTACTTGTAGGCTATCTTTTGTGGACATCCTCTCGGTCCTATTTTCTGTTACAAACCCCGTAAGGAGTTTGTCCCGTTTATCTTCTCGACCCTGTTTCGGGGAACCTTAGGTAGAACGCTATGGATGTAAACATGTATTTGAAACATGTTATGGGTGATATGGTTGCAAATGGTTGCAGGTGGTTGCTCGTGGATGCGCGAATTTACATTAGATAGTAGCTCGACTCGATCACATTTCATATTGCATATGCACGAGTATTTATACTTGTTTATGGATGAAATTGAATGTGTTACCATGTGGATGTTGCATATGGATGAATGTTTGTGCACGCATATAGTGTATATATATGACTAGGACTATTTGCATACATGTTGGATTCATGGCACTATACATATTTTTGCATTCAAAAGATTTTTCAGGCCTGATCATTAGCATTAGCTAAGGAACATATACACACACTCTTTGCATGTATTCATACAGCATTAGAAATCATCTAAGGACGATGGTTGCTTGTGGATGATGTTTTGAGTAGATGGATGATGGATGGTAGGATATGTTCTTCCTAACTTGGAGATTTCGGGTAAAAGGTGGGGAGAATGTAACAACCCGTATTTTTCGATAACATGTTAAAACGAGAATCAAGGCAGAATTTAATTTTAAATTCTGAATCAAGTAAAACGGGCTATGCCATTGCGTTCGTCTCGGAAAAATACGCGAAATAGAGTCCGAGTTTTCGAAAATCGGAGTCCGTATGACCCGGTTAAGGCCCAAAGAAGTTTTCGGAAAATTTGAATTTCGAAACGTGCAGAAATGGGGCCAGGCGGGAAAATTCCCGCCCAGACAAGTCGACAGGCATGTCGATAGGCATGTCGACAGGCATGTCGACAGGCATGTCGACATGCATGTCGACAGGGCTGTCGACTTGCCCTGTCGGCTGATGTTGATCTGGTGCACCTATTTGCTATCTTGGCTAGGTTTTTGGGCCTGGTTTGAAATCTAACGGCTCTGCTTGGTCCTAGGGTTAATCTAAGGGCCTAAAACTATCCTAATCTCTATAAAAAGACCCTAAACCTACCCCTAAACCCTCATTATTCACTCATGTAACTAAACTATGGCCAAATTTCTACTCTCATGGCCTTCATCTCAAATCCCTAGAGCCTATGCACTCAAATCAAGTTCAAATCAAAAGATGCAAGCTTGCTACACCAAATGGAGGCCAAATCAACGTTGTTATGCGAGTTTCATGACGGATCTTCATCAAAGGAGCCACCTTTCTTCATCAAAATGATGCATGATCCCTTTCCTAAGCCTTGCCTATGTAAGTTCTAGCTACTTTTGGGTCAAAACGGTATTTTAATGTTGACATGGGATAAAATGAGGCTAAACATGATTATGTGAACATATATGAACCTTACCTTGCCTCTTGTGTTCATGTTTATGATCTTAGGCCATGTGAGTGACTTAATCATGCCTCTCATGCTATGCATAACCTAGCTTAACTTGCAAGTTTGGATCTTTATGCATGAAATGCTAGCATGAACCTTTAGGAACCATTTTACTTGTGAAACCTTGGCTAAGACTAGATTTTGGGGCTTATGCATGTTTATGAACCCAAACCCCTTTATGCTATCATGTAAGTTTGTGGCCAAGTCTTTTATGAGATTATGCATGTTTATGGCCAAACCCTTTTCGTGATAATATGCATGTTTGTGGCCAAATTACCTTATGACACTATGCATGTTCATGGTCAATTTCTTTATGATGTTATGCATGTGGAAGCCAAGCCCTTTTTGGCATCATGCATGTTTTGAGACCAATATGTGGCATAGCATCCTTACTATGTTGACTCGCTTTGCTTGCGTTGGGAAAACACGATTTTGGGTAGTTAGATAAACATGAACATGTCGCAAAATCTTAACTTGAATATGACATGTGTTTATACTTGAAAATATGACTTGAAGGATAACATGGAAGATGACATGTAAGTATGCATAAAAACATGAGCTTGGGAATTTACCTATTAAGTTAGGTCTACCCTTTGGGAATTTACCTATTAAGTTAGGTCTACCCAAATGCTCGAAAAACTTGTAACATGTTTTGGAAACATGATGAACTTAGATAATATGAGTGTGGCCAACTCGAGGTTGGGCTGAGTTTGCAACGTAAAACTACCCGGAACCGACCGGCCTAACTAGTAGTTGCAAACAATAGGACCCAATGTGAGAAGTTGGTCATGTCGCGCTTAAGACCCGAGGTTAGACTAGGTTGTGGTGTAAATCTACCCGGACCCGCCCGGCTTAACTAGTAACCACAACAAGGTCTAATGTGAGAGGTTGAGGGTGCATAAATTAAATTAATGCCACATAATAGGGTTAAGTTAATTTGATTAATGAGGCTTAATCAAATATGATATGGACAAATGGGTTAAGTAATTTGATTAGGCTAATGATACTTAACAAAACATGATAAGCTTGGGTAGGTTAAGTAACTGGATTTGCCTAAAGACACTTGACCATTTTTATACGACTAGTGGACGGGATTAGGTCAACCAACACTTAATCAATCCAACACGATAACGTGATAAGGTTAAGTAAATTTTCTTAATGACACTTAACCGTATAATACAGTTAATGGATGGGGTTAAGATTAGGCTTAACTAATCTAAACACGGTAATTCGATAGGGTTAAGTTAAACACTTAACCAATTTAAACTTGATAATTCAATGAGGTCAAGTATCCCATACTTAACCGACTTAACTTGGTAATTTAATGGGGTTAAGTTAAACACTTAACTAATTTAACACGATGATTTGATGAGTTTAAGTGACCTATACTTAATCAATCTAACTCGAAAATTTGATGAGGTTAAGTTAACCTATACTTAACCAATCTAACGTGAAAACATGATAAGGCTAAGTCACGAACCGTTTCGAATACGCTTGACCGATTTGACTCGGTAATCAGATGGGGTCAAATTAATATATACTTAACCAATCTAAATGATAATTAGACGAGGTTAAGCCTTGGATTGCTTGATATACTTAACCAACTTGACACATGAACTGTAGGGTTAAGTCTTGGGCTTGGATACTTAGCCAGTTTCGACATGTTTTGTAGACGGGTTAAGTTGTGAACTTAAGTGACACTTAACCCATTAGATAAACCCTAATTCGGAGGATTAGGTAGATAACCATAGTTAACAAGAATTATGGAAATAAGGCTAAGTGGTAAACCTTAGTTAAGGGAAACTAAGCAATAATTCTTAGCCAAGGAAATTTGGACCATTTCTTAGATAGATTAGTAACCCGATACGTTAGGTCAACGTTTAAGTATGCGTGTAGGAGCAGGCTATCTGATTTAGATAGAGGCTCCAACGAACTGGGTAACGAAGCAGCGGCTTCGGGGAACGTGAGGATATTCTTGGGATCCCTCTGTGAGCTGCCAGGTCATTATACTAGGCTCACGAGAGGTTGAGGTCTGCGATAGAAGAACCAAGAATATGCCTTGGTTGCTATGCGAGCGACCTAAAGACTGGGGTGGATAGCAGTGAGTCGACGAATACATAAGGTGCCCGAGATAGCAAGTTCGTCGATCATCTACCATCTTGAGTCAAGCGTGTACGTACGGAAAGGCAGGGAACACCCAACAGACCATAATTGCTATCTAATTATGGGTGAGGTAGGCCGTAGGATGTGGGCTGGCCGGAGTGTAGTTCTCATGCAAGATTTACTCTTGTGTTGCCTTTCACTAGTTGAGGGAGGGGTCTCGTGGGACCATAGCCACGTGTAGAAAAGCAGACCTTAGCATCTGCATCGGCAGATAAATCTAAAGCTCCCGACCGAGTCCTGTATTTCTTGTTTTGGCCGGTGACAGGACTCGGATGGCACGATGTGATACATGTGCATCCAGTTATAGAAAAACGATTCACGATGAATGCGTGGGAAAAAGGGCGCGGTTGAGGGTTAGCGTAATCCCTAGTGGCCTAGGTGGTTTAACCCAAACCGAAATACGAAAGCGTAATAGGTAAGCGTAATCCCTAGTGGTGCTAGGTGGCGTAAGTCCTAGTAGTTTAAACGATGATTCATATGGAAGAGCCTAGCTAGAACAAGGGTGATAGTCCAAACGATTTCAAGGATAATACGACATGCGGAAGCCCGTACGAGGTACGGCAAAGGACTGAACTTATATATACATGGAAAGAAACATATGATTTGAGTAACCTATATATGCGATATATTAGGCCGACATGGACCATTACACGACTTTGCGCAAGAGACATTCATGGTTAACACATGACGCGGGTAGGGGTACTAGTACGAGAGGTGCAGAGCAAATATACATGTTAGAACTAGGAAGAATATACATAATAGATACCGTGGGACGTTAGACGGGGTAGATACCTTAGGATAATGTACTCGATGGAAATCTGACGATTTGATACCTTGACTTATCATAACACCGCAGTTTATCATGATACCTTAGTTTACTTTGCCACAGTAGTTCAACCGGCTATCCTGGTTTATCTATCTTGTAGTTATCCTTATGTTTACTTTCAGTTTATGCATGTCATGTTACCTTTACCTGTTTTTATACTGGAAGTAGATAGGACTTACTCAGTCTTTTTGACTGACCCGTTTTGTTTCGCCTCTTTTCTTCCGTTTCCCCCCCCCCAGGTTTCAGGGAGGAAACAATGCTGTTTAGTTCGGACTTCTTCCGCTTGAAGGTCATCATGGATGGCTTGGACTTCTCTTGGCTATGGCTACTTTACTGTTTTACTTGGGGAATAATTTATTAAAAAGTCTTTATGCTTCTTTACTATTGCAAGACAGGTTTTGATGTACTCTGATGTAAAAGGCTTTAGACCTTATTTATTCATGTTATGAAAGTTTGATTTTACTTCCGCTATTTATATATGTTCTGTCTTGTGATATTTCTGTGCATGTTTACCAATAATGCCCCTCTAAAGCTAGTGCATTCCTTTGCGAGTGACCCTAGCGGAGGCGGGGTGTTACAGCATGCTTTAGACCAAATCACATTATGGCAGTCTACAATAGGGTGTTCTCTCCTGATGCTATCCCACACTACTTTGAGTTTGAATTCACATTCAGCCCAAAACCATAAGTCAATATTTTTGTCTGCATGGATGGGCTTTTCCGTAATTTCCTCTAATAGGTTTCGAATTATCAAATTTCTACTGCAGTCCCAGTTGTTGTTAGTTACGATAGAGTCAACATTGGCTTTGGGTGCACCATACGTAGAGAAATTGTCCCACCAATATCTATCGATCAGACTTTTGCCATTTAGCCATGGGTCTAACCATAGAACCGTTGTTTTGCCATTCGCAATTTCTCTTTGAATTCTCTTTTTCAATTCGTCCCTTTGTTTTAGACAATTTTTCCAAATTGTAGAGGCATTATTATCAGCTTTGGTGGTCTAGAAATTATCTTTAATATATCTTACCTGCATCCATTGGGCCCATAAATTATTGGAAGAGATAACATTCCAGGCCTGCTTAATCCCATAGGCTTGCTTGAGTTCAACATATTTTTCAGCTGAATACCCCCTTCTTTTTTGGGCCTATAGAGTAGTTTTTAACTAATTTTATGCAGCCCGCCTCTACAAATAAATTTGGCACAAACTATGTTGATTTTAACAATGAACAGTCAGGAATTTGAAATGTTTGTAGCCAGAATCTAACTTTGGATTTAACTACAGTATGTATTAATTCAACCCTTCCAGCAAAAGAAAGTAGCTTCGATCTCCAGCCTTGCAATTTATTTCTAATGTAGTCTACTAAATTTCCACACTCAACATCAGTGATAGTGTTATTAGACAGCGGCATTCCTAAGTATTTTACTGGGAGGTTACCTTCTTGTACCTCTCCAGCAATTGTTGTTTGCCTTTGCAGAACTTATTAAAGTAGCATTTCGTTTTGAGTTGATTGACTTTAAGCCTAACCTAGTTTTCCAAATTATGAAAATCTACTTGAGGTGATTAATGGATGAGATAGATGCTTTGAAATCACAAGCAAGTCATCAGCATAGATCAGATGCGTAACTTTGGGTTGGTGGCTATATATAGGCTCAACCAGTTTGTGTTCAGCGTTTAACTCCATCTGGAGTGTAAACCATTCCATTGCCACCACAAATAGAAATGGGGCGAGAGGGTCCCCTTGCCTAATTCCCCTTGAGCTGCTAATAAAACCCTTAGGAACTCCATTTATCAAAATTGAAAATGTAGGAGTGTCCAAACAAAACCCAATTAAATTGATGAGCTTTGCTGGTAGACCCATTGATTGAAGCATATGAGTGATGAAGTTTCAGTTGACTTTATCATAAGCTTTGTGCAGATCAATTTTCATACATACTTTTTCATACCTTTTTTTTAATTAAATTCACGAACTAGCTCATGTGCCATAAGCGAGCATTCTGATATAAACCACCCCTTAATGAAATCATTTTGGCATTGTGAGATGAGCGAGGGCAGAACTTTGTTCAACCTATTGCATAATGATTTTTACTGAGGATTTTATAGATTACATTACAACATGCAATTGGTCATAGTCTTCTATCCTTGTAGTGTTTGACACTTTGGGGATTAGTGTCAAAAATGTGTGGCTGATTTCTCTAATGTACTCCCTAGTGTCTAAAGCTTCCTGAAATGCCGCTAATAAGTGATTATTTTAGGTATTTCCAGTTCGATTTGAAAAAGGCTGCCCCCATGCCATCAAGGTCAGGGCTGGATCGTCATGAATGGAGAAGAGGGCTCTCTTTAATTCCCTTTTCCTGATGTTAGCAGCCAGCAGCAGCCTCCCCTCAGCAGTAACTTGCCTCTGGCACACAATGTCAAGCAAGTCCTCTGCATATGTGCCATTAAACAGATTAGTGTAGTAAGTACTGGCAGAATCTTCTAGTTGTTTGATTGCTTTGCTTGAGTCCCCATGTTCATTCAAACAATTAAGCAAGTTATTATAATGCTTTCTTTGAGATATTTAGCATAAAAGAATTTGCTACATTCATCCCCTTTGTTAGACACTTCTCTTTAGCTTTCTATTTGATTTCAAGTGCTTTATTTGCCAATGCGTCTTTGAGTTGCCTTTGCATTGAAAAATAGTCAATATTAAGTCCTTCATTCATTGGGTCTGCATCTAGAAGAGATTGAGTATGTTTTAGTTGTTCTTGAATGCATTGAATGTGATCCCCTTCTTTCGTTCTTTTTTTGTTCCAAAGCTTGAGTCTGTTCTTGCAGTGTTTGAGTAACATTACCACTTTAAACGTAAATTTACCCTCTGGCATGGGTATTACGTTGAAGTTGAGTGCATCATGATATCCATGAATAAGGTGCCAGCGATTGCCATATCTGAAAGGCTTTCCTTTTGGAGTTGCACTCTATGTCATTGAAACGAATAAGCAGTGGAGAATGATCACTCATTGATGAGGCTAAGACTTTTGCATTGAGGCCGTTGATCTGATTTAACAAATTTGCGTTACCAAGTGCACGGTCAAGTCTTGATGAAATTTTCTTAGCTTCACCACTTCTCCATGTAAACTGCATCCCAGAATGGGGAATCTCTGACAATCCGTTGGATAATACACAATTGTTGAATTCTGATACTTGGGAGAGCTTGAGCGTAAGTCCCCATTTCTTCTCGCTGGTACGTAACACAACATTGAAGTCTCTAAAAACTAGTCATGGAGATTGTATATTATTAGCTTTATCAGTTATTGTTTTCCATAATTTCATTCTTTCTGTTGCTAGGTTACTTCCGCATATGAAAGACATAAAAATATATAACCTTCCGGTGTTAATAGCATGCACAGTCACTTGCTGATCATCACTGTTAAACATGCTACACTTCCAACATGACACATCCCAAAACACTACAATGCGACCTCTATGTGTTGCATTGAGATTATCACTTAGATCCCATTGGTCTCCTGTATAAGTTTTAAAATATTCTAAGTTTTCATTAAAGAATTTATTTTCTAATACTACTACGATAGTGGGCTTATACTTTTCCCTAAAGTTGTAGAGGTCTAGTTGACGAGTGTCATTATTAATACCCCTAACATTCCAGCAAAGAATAGTCATTAAGTTTTGTTAGCTTTTCTCCTATTGAATGGAGCAGCACTAACGATGCACATGTAGTGTCTACCTTAACACCATCTTTCTTAAATTGCTCGTTATATTTGGTGTTTTCTTTTATAAGTTCATCACCATTAATTTCCTCTATGCTTTCTTCATCAGACTCCCCAAGATAAATATCCAATCTCTAAATATCCCTAAGTGATTTTGGATTTCGTCTCCTCCTCCTCCACTAGAATGGAATCCTCATGTTGATCAGTTAGACTATGGCCATCCTCATGTGCCTGAACAGACCGGCTTTGATCTAGATTTGTATGAGATGCTGTTGTTGCTACAGAGCCCTCAACATTACCCAGTGGGGGAATTTGTACATTAGTAGGTGAAGCTGGATTTTTGGATGTGCTTCCTTCAGAACTCTTCTATTTTTGGACCCAAACTTTATCTGGAATGACTGTGTTACATTATGTATCTATATGCCCAAAACATTTGCAAGTAGCGCATTTTGGTGGGACGGACTCATATTCAACTATTTGTTCATATATATTTCTTTTTTTATCAACTGCTTAGATGCTTTTGGGTAGATCTAAGTCTGCAATGATTTCAATTAGTATTCTAGCATAGCTGATTTCCTTTACTTGTTTGGTATTTTATCAATGTCTAGCAGTTTTCCAATAATACACGCTAGTTTTCTAATACAACGCATGTTCCATAGAGCTAGGTTAAGATTTGGGAACTTAATCCATATCAGATAGGTTGATAGCATTACTTTTTCAAAGTTAAGATCTGCAAACCATTTGCGCATGAATATGTGTTTACTGTCCATAACCACAGACCCCCTTTCAAGATTCTCTTATAATCTTCCTTCAGTTGGAATTTATAAAAAAAAAACCATTCTCTCTGGGGAAAACATCCCAAGCCCCATTAGGTTTCCACACTCTTTTGATATAAGCATTGAAATACACAAAGTATGGACGTTTACCTACCATATGGACATAAACTGAGTTTTCCCAAATTTTATTTGATTTAGCATAGTCCCAATCATCAATAAGCTGATACTTGATGTTTCCCATTGACATGGGCTAAAAGTACTGGACATCGCCTGAGGTTTTTAATTTTGAGTCAAACATGTCAGCCCAGTTGCTAGGTTTTGGAGATCAGATAGTTGGGCCTGATTGGGATGACTGGAATATGATTTCAGCGAAGGTTTGCTTCCCTTTTCGATGAACCTCTTTCCATCCACCTCCTCCTTCCTCTTCTCTTTAAGCTAGGGTTTTGGGGGGAGGGGGTTGGTTGCGACTGCCATTTTTTCTAAGCTGTATATTGTCATTTCCCTATATATATGTATACATATATATATATATATATGTGTGTGTGTGTGTGTGTGTGTGTGTGTGTGCGTGTGTGTGTGTGTGTATACATAAATATGTACATATATGTGTGTATATGTATGTATGTATATGCGTGTGTGTCCACTTTGCTCATTCTTTCTTTCCCTCTCTTTTTTTTGCTCACGTCTGCCATTATCCAGTGAGTTTTCTTTCAAATCTAGATCTAAATCTAAATTATTTTATTATTTCTAGGAATAGAATTTGAAACCCTAAATCTACAAACTTTCCTCTCCTCTACCCTCATTTGTATATGTTTGGATTTACTTAGCTGTTATTATATGATTCCATTAGAATAAATTGTTTATTGGTGACACATAAATAATATGCTATGCTTATAGTTTGACACATGAATGATATGAATGATATGCTTTATGACCCATTTGTAATTTGTTATATTATTTATTATTGAAATCACACTGCAGATTCCCTGATTTGTTAGATTAGAAATCACCATGGGATTGAAATGATACATACCGAAAAAATTATATAGAAAGAAATTATTAACTTGGGATACAGGCTGAAATGATACATAACTAGAAATTTAATTATTTTTGTGTAAAATGATATGTACCCAAATTAGTTGACCATAGGATAGAAAACTATATACGGACGTCGTTGGTCATTTGAAATGTTTTGGTTTAAAAAAAAAATTATTTTTAAAGGGCAAAGCTTAAATGATATTTTATCAAATAAAAAGATTTAAAAATAATAACTTTAAGATTTTATTATATATTTTTAAGGTTTTAAAATAATAATTTTAATACAAAGATTTCAAAAATAAAAAATAAATTTTAAGATTTTTTTTTTATGTTTTATAGTTTAATTTAAATTAATTAAATGTAATATATTATAAATTAATAAAAAAGGTAATTTAATTTTAGAATTAAATTTAGCTAAGGTTTTAAATTTTATATAAAATTTATTTTTAATGGTTAGTTCAATATAAACATTTATTTTATAACTTTAATAAATATAAATTAAGAACATAAATTTTAGAGTTTAGGATTTTATTAATTTTATTTAACTGATTATCAAAGATTCAATTTTGAAATTTAATAATTTGATTTGAATATAATGCTTAATAGTTGTCTTTTTTTTAATATAAGTACATTGAATTAAATTTAATGTTTCAAAATGAACTATATTTCAAGTCAATATTTTAAAATTGATTTAAATTATAACTTATATTTATTTTAAATTATGTTTCATAAATAACCACAGTAAGAAATAAGTGATTGGTTGCTAAAGAGACTAGAGGCGGATATTAACTTACTCTTTATCAATACCGAAACCACTTTAACAACTGTGTACGTAGTGGAGAATCCAGAACGAAGTAGGATGGATCAACAAACAATTACTGGATTGAAAAAAGATATTGATGATGGATAGCCTTGACATCCATGTCATCATTAAAATGATTAAATATGAGCCATAACCGGGCCAAGTGAGGCACCTCCTCCTATCATACATGCTTCTTCGAAACCATATCTTTTACTATGTAACCGATTGGGCACCCTTTTGATTTGTGGGAGTGTTGTTCGAGGTGGACGGTAGCTACGCCCTATGCGTTACCGTCATCCCGGTTCCATAATCAAGTAGAATTCTACTGTTGGTATCATCTCATGTTCCTTGTCATATTTATCATGATCGAGCCCACTACAAGTTCAATTCAATGTTATTTATATCACGGTGCATCCCTATGCACCGAAGATTTAATGGTGTCTATATGCAAAATGTATGGCAATGTTATAAAATGTGTTAAGGGGGAAAAATGCAACGCCTTGCTTTACCAAAAAAAAGTGCAATGCCTTAATGCTATTTTCAATACTATTTTTTGCTGAGAGTCATTATCTTGTAGTATATTCTATTATATGCATATAGTTTAACGGATCCTTATCTCAAATGTCTTTTGACTTATTTATGCATTTTACTCGACCATTTCACTTGAGTTGATTTATTTGCATAAGATTGTTAATCTTGACTCAAATGTCTTGTTTTACTTTATGCCCGAGTCTGCCTGATACTTTCTGTTCTTAGAGATTCATCTTCGGAGACGGACACCCATAGAGGACTTATTCATTTACCTAGTTATTAGCTACTCTATCCTTGGTTATTTTTATTGTTGAACATTTTATTCTAGTATGTATTGTGGATTTTAATTTATCTGAATTCCTATGGTTTTGATGTCGAGAATTATGTAGTTTAACACTGAGGCTAATATTACTTGAGTACAGTTTAGGTGAATTTTTTTTAGTTGAATCTAGGTTCATTAAGTTAACTTTCTTTAGAAATCCACCTTACACTTTGAATCTAAATTTCAGGGATGCCTTCTTGGTTAAGTGGTTGCCTATAAGTCTAATTTTTACTGGATATTTATGGACCTCGAGAAAGGGGAGATGGCATTCGCTGAGTATGAAAGAAGGTTCAATGAGTTGTCTAAGTTTTTCCTAGTTTGATAGATACCCTAATCAAGAAGAACGAAAAATTTATCTTTGGAGCTCATTCGAAATATTATGACCGCTTGATTAACCATGTGCATGGATCTTTTACTAATTTGATGGACTACAAGAGTTGAGAATCCAAACTCCTATTATAAGAAGGTTGTGCGTGCATCATCGTCTTAGAGTACTTCTAATAATTCGAAGAAGAGAAAGCCAAATTTCCAACAGCAAAAGAAGAATTGGTAGAGTACAACAGGTATTGGATATTCCGCACAGAGGCAACCCATTGATTTATGTGTTTTTAGTGTGAATAAATGGTCATTATGCCAACCATTTTCCTAATGTTGTCGGAGCATCAATTCCTCCAGCACGGATGACAATGAGAGACCTTTGCCACACTTGCTTGTAGGCTGGCCATCACAAGAACTATTGTCCTACCCAATAAAAGGGAAAACCTTTCGGAATCTTTGCAGTTTCTTCTTTCACTCCCACCATGGATGACACTCAAGTTCCACTTCAAGGTTCTTTTACTCTGCATTTTCATCCAGTCCAAGTTTTATTTGACGCTGGGGAATCCCATAGTTCTATTTTTCTTGATTTATGTAATAAGTTTGAACACATCTTAAAACTTGTTACGCATCTGAATTTTTGTGTATATCTAATCCCATTGAAGGTCCCGTTAACCTTAGTAAGATTTGTAAAGGGTGACACTTCTTTACAACAAACTTCGCTTTATTGATGACTTCTCTGTTCTAGGTTTTGGTGCATTCGATATCTTATTCGAAAGTGATTGGTTGAAGAAATATGACGTTGTTATCTCCTATAAGGCTCGATCTGTTTCTTTATTATATAAGGAGGGAAACCCTCGGGGGATTGTGTTTTAGATACCTCAGGAGTATGCTGGCAGTATTATCTTTTCTCTTGACACTCATCCTTGCGATCTTAGCTCTACTTCCATTGTCCAACATTTTCCCGGTGTATTTAGTGAAGTCTCTTCTCTACCCCCTCTATGGAAAATTGATTTCTATATTAATCTTATTCTTGGAACTCAACCAGTAGTTCTCTCTCCTAAAGTAATGACACTCAAAGAGAATGTCGAGTTGAAAAGCATATTAAAGATTTACTTTTTAAGGGTCTGATTAGGTGAAGTCACTCGGAATGGGGAACCGCAGTGGGGTTTGTTCTGAAGTCTGATGGTTCTTTGAGGATGTACGTTGATTATAGTAGTTGAACGAGCTTATGCACAAGAACAGATATCCCATGCCTCGCATCAACGACATATTTGATCCGCTCCATGGAGCTAAAGTACATTTTCATCTAAATCTTACTACTGATTTTCACCAACTTACAGTAGTTGAGGAGAGTATTCCTAAAACCTCTTTCTGAACTGAAGAGGTTCCTATGAGTGGTTAGTTATGTTTTTTGGCTTAATTAATTCCTCATCTTTCTTCATCAGCCTAATGAATTGTGTCTTCATGATGTCCTTAACAAATTCGTTCTAGTCTTCGTTAATGATATTCTTGTCTTTTCGAAGTCCAAGAGGGAGTATATATCACATTTGAACTTTATCCTTAAAAGTCTTAGCCATCAATTAAGCTAAATTTTCTAAGAACAATTTCTGGACTGAGGAGTCAGATTCCTTGGACATATTGTTTTTTAGAATGGGATTTCATTTGATCATGTCAGTGACACTACAATCAATGTAAGTTTATCCACCTTATCCTTTCATAATTTCAATCATCTTGTCTTTCTTTGAATTCGAATTTCCCTATTCGGTTATATGGATTTGGAAAAACCTAACACTCTTGTGGATATTCGTAGCTTCTTATGCTTAGATGCGTACTATTAGAGGTTCATTGATAATTTTGACCAGATCGTTGCATCTCTTACTGCTTTGACTCGTAAGAATGCCACGCTCTTTTGGAGTAATAAATGTGAATAAACATTCAAGGAACTAAAGCAAAAGTTGACTTCTACCCTTGTTCTTACTGTACCTTATGGAAGTGAAGGATTAACGGAATATATTGATGCTTATCAAAAAGGTTTAGGAGCTTCCGTAATATAATGGGAAATTTATTGCATATGCTAGTCGCCAATTGAAGATGCATGAAGTAAATTATTCAACTCATGATTTAGAGCTGCTTGCTTAGTACTTGCGCTGAAACTATGGAGACATCATCTTTTGGGAACAAAGTACAAACTCTTTATGGATCATGAATCATTGAAGTATATATTTTTCCAATAGGATTTTAAACCAAATACAAGTTATATGGCTTGAATTTGTGGCTTCTTAACCTCGATATCAACTACACTCCCAGAAAAGCTAATGTGATAGTCAATGTTTTGAGTCGAAAGAAGGTGATGTTATGTTAGCTTGTTGCTTCTCCATATCTCATGGATGGTATCACAGCTAAATAAGATGAAGAAAAGATGCTTAAGATTATTAAGGAGAATTTTTACAATAGGGAAGATGGTAACCAAGATAAAATGAATGCAAAAATCTATAGAAAAGGAACTTTGAGAATTAAGAATAGGATTTGGGTCTGAGTGTTAATGGACTGAGACATAAAGTTCTTGAAGAAAACCATAGGTTCAGACTTTCTATACATCGTGATGTGACAAAAATGCATCAGAATATAAAGAAGTTATACTGGTGGAGTGGTATGAAGCGTGATATCTCTATTCATATTAGTAGATAGCCACTTGCCAATAGACTAAAGCACATCATTAAAAGGCTGTTGGACTATTGCAACCTCTTGAGATCCAAAATTGGAAGTGGGACCAAGTCTTTATGGATTTTATTGATAGACCATTGAAGATGAGAAAGCGTTATGAGAGCATATGGATGATTGTTGATCGACTACCAAGTCCACTTACTTTATTACAGTTAAGCAAAACTGGACTACTTCAAGTTTAGCTAACATGATACGAGGGAGATTGTCAGATTCCATGGTGTTCCGTCTAGTATTATGTGTGATCGAGACCCTATCTTTACCAGTAATTTTTGGGAGGCATTTGTGGAAGCATTGGGTACTCAACTGAACTTAAGCATAGCCTACCATCCGTAGACAGATGATCATACGTAAAGAGTGAATTAGATTTTAGAAGACCTTCTTCATGCTTTCGTTTTGAGTTATGGAGGATGTTGAGAAGACCACCTCCATCTCATTGAGTTCACTTATAATAATAGTTATCAAGATAGTATTAAGATGTTTTCATTCGTTTCTCTATTTGAACAATCTTATAAATCTCCATCCTATTGGATTGAATGTGGAGACCGTTTATTTCTTATATTTTATATGATTTAAAAGCTTTTGGGAAGTTTGAAGTGATCCAAATGAAGAAAAGATTTCCCCAGATGGGAATAAGATGTATGCTGATATGCGTAGGAGAAAGTTAGGATTTGCAATAGGCAGCCACATTTTTCTTAAAGTTTGTACGTTGAATAATGTGATTCACTTTGGAAGGAAGGAAAAGCTTGCTCCTAGGTTCATTGGTCCTTTCCTCGTTGTAGAGAGAGTTAATCCTCTAGTGTATAGAGTAGATTTGTCAGGGAAATTATCGAAGGTGCTCAATGTATTCCACGTAGGTCATCACCGCAAATATCTGCGTGATCCATCTTTGATTGTTCAGTCTTCCTTATTTGAGAATTTGGATGTTGAACTTAATCTCAATATTAAAAGAAAGTGTAACGACCCGTGTTTTTGGCCGACGAATATTCAATTCAATTTATTTATTTTAAACATTATATTTGGGAATATAATGGGTTTTAATATTTGATTCGTTATTTAAAACGATGTTTGAACGTTATATAATTTATATATTATAAATCGAGCTTGAAAATGGCGTGCAGTTCGTAAATTCGAATTTTGAACTTCAACTGAGAATACAGGATTCGATATAAGTCGGATATCTGTGAAACAAGACACGTTGGGACCGTATTGACGATAATTTTCATATGAAAGAGAAAAATCCAGATTCCGTGTTATAGATTACAAGTTATGGCTAAATCAAAATTTGGAAAAAACGTTGTGGAAATCGTTATTTAAAATATCGACCTTTAAAATGGCCGTTTTGCAAACGGACTCAAATTTCAACGAAATCAGTTTCATTGGATCCGTATCGTCAAATCATTATCAGAAAATCAAACTGCGTGGAAAACCGATGTCGTATGTGACCACAGCAACCGTAAATGCCCGTTCAAATTCTCTAACGCGTATTTAATTAAATAAAAGGAGTACTTGAGTGTAACTCGAGCAGACGATCGAATTAGGCCAAGAAACTAGTCCCGTTGAGTTCGTATCGTCGATTAGAGTCAGAATAGCTATATAGTTTGTTGTTTTTAGAGACCGGATAATTTGGCGTTAAAAAGGGTAGGGCGTTTCGGAGTAAAAACAGCCTATCGGGCAAACAGTCTCAGAATGCGACGAAACTGGTGCCGTTGGGATCGTATTAACAAATTATTGTAAGATATCAAAGTTTCAAGTTGATTCGATTTATCTGGTGATCGTAAAAAAATAAAACGTGTGTTTATTTCTGGTTTTATAAAGGAAAAATTTCATACGACCTCGGATCTCGACGAGACTTGTCTCATTGGGTCCGGAATATCTGTTTACGTTAAGAATAGCTTTTTTATCAGTAGACGGAAGTCGTTTGTTGTGGTTTCGGTGTGTTACTTCACAACGAAGTTTCGAAAATAATATTTTATTAAACCCCTACCCTATATATATACCATATATCCATTGAAACCCTCGTAAAACATTCATCTGTGGTCAACAGACAAAACCGCCGCCACCCTAAATTCTTAACGGTAGAAATAATCCCACTTTTCTCCTAAAATACATACAAATTCGTTCTTGTATTCAACCGACCTTTCAACTACAAAATCAGCAAGGGATTCGAGACCCTTAATTCAACCCGGCAATATCTTATTTCCTTTATTCAAATTGGCCAGAAAAGGCGCAGCCTCAAGCGCCGATTGCTGGCAACAGGCGGAGCGGGTTAACCTCGGTTTGGGTCCGCATCTCGAGCAGGGTGGCGCGCTTCTTTCAGCGACATCGGGTGGTCTCCGGTCAGTCAACGGAGGAGTTAGGCATCTCGAGGTTGGAGGCGCAGTCGGTGGGGGATGTCGATGGGATTTCGGCGCAAGAGTCGAGGTGCAGTAAAGGAGTACGGTTTTGTTTTGGGTGGTGATTTTCGGTGGAATGCTGAAGCGTGAATAATGGGCATGGGGATGAAGTGCTGGAGTAGTGTACAGAAGGGGTTGAAACCATGGAACATAAGTGGGATTTCAAGTGTGAATGACGGGTTGTTTTGGGCAAGCAATTCTTGTCGTGAAGGATTCAAAAGATGAAGTGTTATACGGCAGTGAAGGGGAGCACGGACGGTTTGTGAGGTGATAGGCTGAAGGGGCTTTGCGAGATATTGAATGTCTGGAGGGTTTGTATACAAAGACTGTATTATAGAGAAGATGGGAGCAGTTTTCCTATCGGATGATCCTTCTATATGAGCGTGATCTTCATTTCAGATCAAAGAAGGAATCAAAAAAGAAAAGAAAAGGCCGGGCATTCTTTTAACGAGGCAGGCAGATAAAACGAACGGTCTGAATCTGGGTAATTAAACTAATTAATCTTAGATAAAGTTATCGTTAAATTGGTTAATACTCCAATCATTGCCAATAACAACTATCCCCTTTGTACTTATGATATCTCAGACTGTTGGTCTTATTAACTCGGTTACCATTGATGATATATACCCAATAAGTGTAATATAATCCGTTATTTCGTTTCAATCTTAGTATATATTCAGAACTAAACAAAGTGTTTAAAATCTTAAACATAAGCATTAAAAGTAATTAGAATAATAAGTTGGTAATTAAAGAAATAATCAGTTTTAAATAAAATCATTAGTTTGTAATGTTAGTATCTTTTGTTTGTATTATCAGAATTGGGCGAAACCAATGGTGTTAGGATCGCATCGCCGAATACTACACTCTGGAATTAGTGGAGCAGTTTGGATGGAGCTGGAGTTATTGGAATTTTTAATTAAATTAAACGCTAGTTTAATTTAATTAAACTGAACCGTTCAACAATGGAATAAATCAAGGTGAGTTAAACTCACTCAATTTTCCCGTTTATATTTTATATAAATTGGGTTTTTATTTTGTGTGCTCTGCTTGCCAATGGTTGACTGATTTGCCAGTTAGATATTTATCTGTTGATTTAACCGATGAAATTAAACTGTGTTTAATTTCAGTGAAATACCAAATCGTTGTTTCAACGATTGGATCCAACGGAGGTAACTCACCCTGTTGGTCACGTTTATTTATAAACGTGCTGAATTGTTTGGATTGTGTTGTTATTTGATTGATGTTAAATGGTTGTTATTTATCATCAGTTAAATGAAATTGATTTGATTGTTGATTTTGGATGAAATATTCAACATATGTTTGGTTTAAACAAATGGACGATAGTGGTTAAGTGTTTGGCAGAGTATGGCCTTTTAAAATCAACCGGGTTATAGATAGTGATTCACCGTCAGATGGATCGATGAAGCTGAAGTTATAAAACTTATTTTATAACTGAAGTTAGATTTTGAAACATATTATTTTGAATAAAAATTATTAAAGGAATAAATATTTTTATTTATTTAAGACTTTGATTTGATATTAATTTATTTGATAAAGTAAATGTTGATGATCAGATTACAAGTAGTTGAATAAGAGATGAATCAAATGGAAACTTTGGAAATTGTTTTGTAAAGAAAACAATTAGTGGAATTATTTAAGTTAATTATATTTTTAATTAATTTAAATTGAGGATAAATTAGAATCGATTAATGAGGTAATCGAGTTTTGAGTAAATTAAATCGACCGTGTTGAATTGGAAGTAATTTTCAAATTGATGTGTTTAGATTCAAATAGTTAAATGAGTATTGGTTAAATTTAGATAAAGTTTAAAAGATTTACTATTTACTTTAGTAAATAAAGACTTAACTACTAAAGTAGTTAACAATCGAGGTAAAGTATATTTTAAACAATTTAGAGAATTGCCTTTCAAAAGTAATCGAAATGAAATTTGAATCAAGTGAAAAAGGAAAGAATGGGAATATGATTTTCAAAGGGGAGAATGGTCGAATAGAGGTGGAAGGAGATTGGAAATAAGTAAATCTAGTTAAAGGAGTGGGTCATAGGGCTGTATAACCAAACCCAATTTATAATGGGATTTGTTTGAGACTGGAATAGAATAGTGGTTTGATTACAACTGATATTTATCTGAGGATATGAACATTGTTTGATCAAGGTTTGAGAGGTAATTAAAATACCCCAACTTGAACAACATCGGGATTATCTGAAGATAGTGTTAGTTGGTAATCGTAAAAGACGTTAGTGATAAATTTATTATTTCCAGCAGGAAGTAATAATGCAATGTTTGGTGGAAATTTAGAAAATATATATATATATACACACATATATACATATAACGAGAGATTCGAAGTAAAGGGAAAAAAAGTTAGTTTATTTTATACTAATGACTATTAGTTATTGTTCAAGAATGGAATAAGCAATATTACGTAACACTGTTTATGGTAATAGATATAATATGTTTTGAAAATCTAAACAGCGATTTTAGCGCTGTTGTTATAATATATGTTTTGTAAATCTAAACAGCGATTTGAGCACTGTTGCTATAGGTAATGTTTTGAAAATCTAAACAGCGATTATAGCGCTATTGTTTTGTAAATTTAAATAGTAATTATAACGCTATTGTTATAACATATGTGCTATAAATCTAAACAACGTTATAACCTATGTGCTATAAATCCCCTTATTAAAACTAATGGATTTCCCCGATTTAAATAATAGAGAATGGTGTAACAAATATGTGGGAAGGAAGAATTAAGTGGGAAATTGAATATGGTTATAAGTTATCTTACTAAGTATATAAGGAATTGGTTTTGAGGACATTAGTGTATTATATAAGAATATAGATATTCGATATAGAGTTAGTCAAACACAATTATTCAGGATAAGTTGCCATTTCGTACGACTGCTAGCGTAATTCGCAGGGCTGTAGATAGCCTACGGCGGTCGGATGTTTACTGAGGGAATCAGGCGTAACCATTGTGATCGCTGCGATCTAGAGTCAAGCGAATGGAGTTAAGTCAAATATTAGTTAATCGATTAGAGTTAAATCGAATTGGAGTTATTCAGATATTGTACTTTTGAATATTCAAAGGGTTAGAAGTTTTAATTTAACAAAAGTAAATTAGTTTGTTAAAGGCCAAGTGATGCTGAATACTGAACCAGTGAACTCGTTGGAGTGTCATGATTGAAACACTGATTATTTTGATAGTTAAATCACCGACTATCAAATCTGTCCAATACGATTGTTGGTACGGAAAGACCGGGATCGAATTTATATTCGAAAACCATTCCGTCCAACGAATACGTGAAGATCTCAGAAGATGATCGAGATGGAGCATTGAATACCGTGGATTTTCATACATGGAAGAACCACTAATATTCTCTGCCTGGCAAGCAGAGACAAGCTGTGATTCTGTCGTGGTTGGATTCTACGGGTTGCAAGGACTTCTCGCTACTGATCCATGGGGTGATTCCTATATTGGATGCAGGAGAGTGCCTTCGGTTCATCCTGTTCCTGGATGACGTATATGGACGAATGTCTGACAGAGTATTTCCAAAGGATCACGTACGTTGATTTCTTCAAACGTGCTATAGTTGTTGGCAGAGAATTTCCGCTCTCTTAGCTTCCAGCTAGAGTATTTTTGTGGATATCAATTAGTGATATCTGATGGATTTGACGATGTGGCATTCAAAGTGAATGACGACCAGATGTTCAAGAGTTAATTCTGGCCTCAAGCCTCATCAACTGCGAAATGACAAAAATCGGGCAGGCAGCATGGCTATGTGGGTCGCTCCCATTAGGGTGTATGATCACCTATCTAGAGAAATTCCTATTTGCTTCTTTAATCTATGTTTCGATGCTGTCCCTTGTCGGGAGACGGTTGCTGATCCAAACTGTCGGTGATATACACTCGATACACTCAAGCGAAATGAGTGTTCGGTCATGTGAGGGCAGGATTGCAAGATGTTCTTGTTGGACCCAGTGTATTCGTCTCTAGAGATACACTATCGGCAGGTGGTCCCATACCTCGTCATAGTTGGAAAACCAATCTCCAATAAGCGCCCGCGGTTTTGATTGTATACTATATATGTGGAGTGTGAGATGCAAGCGTTCCACTAGATTGATATTTACTTGTATCTAGACATTATTATAATATCAGATAAGATATTGGTTTTCAAACTGTTTTGGGTTATCGTAAGGTAAAAACCGTCTGTGTTTATGTATGGATTCGGTCTTACGATTATCCTTTTCTTTTGAATGGATTTTTGAACTTTAAAATCAGGTTGTGTGACACCCTTGATACTGTGCGAGTTTATCTCACTCTGGTTCACCAGACTGACCCGGTGTTTTGTAAATGCTCGGGTTAGCCCGGGGTGTACAGGTCCAGGTTATCGAATGCTGGGAAGGCCAGAGACGAGCTGGAAGAGTCCAGACGTATGATATTATATAGTTACTATTCCACTGTGTGTTGTATATGGGAACAGGTCATTATAACTGTCCCATTGTGAGATGTACTCTGATACTGTAAGTATTTCAAAAGCTTCAATAAAGATTTATTTCTGTATTATATTTTGTTCCGCCGCGATGTGAGATTCGGTATGGTGGTGTTTTCTTCTTCTTCTATTCTAATATTTCTTTCTTTCTTATCTTACCCTCTAATTTCTTCCTAATAACTATCCAGTGTTTTCGGTGCTTGGAGGGTCGGCATGAGTTACAGTAAAGGTATTTATGTCGATTTCCGGGACCGGAAATCCTTGGGTCGTTACAGTGGTATCAGAGCTAAAGGTTAAGTAATTACCTTGGCTCTGTGGCGTGACTCAGTAGAGATGGGGTTAGCAATACCCTAGACTGAGTTGAGTATATATATACGAGTGAACGTATTTGTAGATTTTATAAAAATTTGTTTTATATTGTGAAGATTTATTGGTTGAGTTGTTTTGAGTTATGGTCGATCAGTTTGATCCACTGTATCGATAGGGGTTTCTAAACACTCAAGTACGATAAACCGACACAGTATGTTTTGAAAGAGGGTAAATGAAATAATTTACCCAAAATTATATTTTAATATAAATAAATAATATATATTGGAAATATTATAATATATTGGATGTGTTGGTTGATTATAATTGAAATGGTTATATAAATAACCAATTAGAATTCGTATAATATTAAGGCAGATTTATTAAATCTGAAATTAAAGTCAGAATTGGAATTAAAATTCCCAAAAAAAAAGTGAAAAGGGTGATTGCAAATGGAATTGGGTTAAATATATGGAAATTTTAAGATCCTGGGAGATTTTAAATTTGTTTCACAAGCATTGTGTTTAATATTTTGAAATAGATTTCAAAATGAAAGTGTTTAAAATTGGAGTTTTGAAATGATATAGTATTGAACTCACTTCGATAGCTGGGAAATAACTCTGATGATGTTGGCCACATCTTCAGTGTTCAATTCCGAGTTCTAAGTGACGGATTACTACAAAAAAATCTTGTTTTGAATTGCGCTGAGAAAAACCAAGTTGTTTTGAATCCTTAAAAGGAATATTTGATTTTTAAAAGAGCTGAACTGTTTAAAAACTTCCAGGGAAATTGTTTGAACAAAGACAGAAATTGTAAATGGAAATTGTGAAAGCAAATATGAATTGAATTGAAACAAATTAATTAGAAATTGAATCGGGATATAATATATCAAGTAGGATCAAATTTTGGATTGTGAGACAGGAATCTGAAATGGTGTTGGACTGGTAAGTTAAGAGTTGAAATCGATAGTGGATGGAAGTTGAGTTAAGAATGGGATTTGGCATTGATGCGTGAAGGATTTGGTTTTGAGAATAAAATTGGGATTTGGTTGGGAATGCGTTTGTATATGCTGACAGGATAGCAGATGAAAAGGATATAATGATATGCCCGACAAAAAGGTACACATTTATTTTTATATGGGTTTGGTGATTTATGAGCCTTTTTGGCAAGCCGCTTGGCTGTTTTATTTTCTTTTGGATTGGAGAAGGCCTAGAAAGGCGAGCTGGAGTTGTGCCGATTGAGCCATACAGAGGAGGTGCTGGCGAATTTTTTTGAAAATTTAAGGTGTTAGAAAATTTTCGATATTTTAGAAAATATTTATATACGGTAATAAATCGGTTTCCGATTAAAGTAAATTGGATTTGGAATTTAACGGGATTTGTAACGTTCTTTCTTACCTTGGCAATTTCGAGGACGAAATTATTTTAAGGGGGGAAGAATGTAACGACCCGTGTTTTTGGCCGTCGAATATTTAATTCAATTTATTTATTTTAAATATTATATTTGGGAATATAATGGGTTTTAATATTTAATTCGTTATTTAAAATGATGTTTGAACGTTATATAATTTATATATTATAAATCGAGCTTGAAAATGGCGTGCAGTTCGTAAATTCGAATTTTGAACTTCAACTGAGAATACAGGATTTGATATAAGTCGGATTTCTGTGAAACAAGACACGTTGGGTCCGTATTGACGATAATTTTCATATGAAAGAGAAAAATCCAGATTCCGTGTTATAGATTACAAGTTATGGCTAAATCAAAATTTGGAAAAAATGCTGTGGAAATCGTTATTTAAAATATCGACCTTTAAAATGGCCGTTTTGCAAACGGACTCAGATTTCGACGAAATCAGTTTCATTGGAACCGTATCGTCAAATCATTATCAGAAAATCAAACTGCGTGGAAAACCGATGTCGTATGTGACCACAGCAACCGTAAATGCCCGTTCAAATTCTCTAACGCGTATTTAATTAAATAAAAGGAGTATTTGAGTGTAACTCGAGCAGACGATCGAATTAGGCCACGAAACCAGTCCCGTTGAGTTCGTATCATCGATTAGAGTCAGAATAGCTATATAGTTTGTTGTTTTTAGAGACCGGATAATTTGGCGTCAAAAAGGGTAGGGCGGTTTAGAGTAAAAACAGCCTATCGGGCAAACAGTCTCAGAATGCGACGAAACTGGTGCCGTTGGGATCGTATTAACAAATTATTGTAAGATATCAAAGTTTCAAGTTGATTCGATTTATCTGGTGATCGTAAAAAAATAAAACGCGTGTTTATTTCTGGTTTTATAAAGGAAAATTTTTCATACGACGTCGGATCTCGACGAAACTTGTCTCATTGGGTCCGGAATATCTTTTTACATTAAGAATAGCTTTTTTATCAGTAGACGGAAGTCGTTTGTTGTGGTTTCGGTGTGTTACTTCGCAACGAAGTTTCGAAAATAATATTTTATTAAACCCCTACCCTATATATATACCATATATCCATTGAAACCCTCGTAAAACATTCATCTGTGGTCAACAGACAAAACCGCCGCCACCCTAAATTCTTAACAGTAGAAATAATCCCACTTTTCTCCTAAAATACTTACAAATCCGTTCTTGTATTCAACCGACCTTTCAACTACAAAATCAGCAAGGGATTCGAGACCCTTAATTCAACCCTGCAAGATCTTATTTCCTTTATTCAAATTGGCCAGAAAAGGCGCAGCCTCAAGCGCCGATTGCTGGCAACAGGCGGAGCGGGTTAACCTCGGTTTGGGTCCGCATCTCGAGCAGGGAGGCGCGCTTCTTTCAGCGACATCGGGTGGTCTCCGGTCAGTCAACGGAGGAGTCAGGCGTCTCGAGGTTGGAGGCGCAGTCGATGGTGGATGTCGATGGGATTCCGGCGCAAGAGTCGAGGTGCAGTAAAGGAGTACGGTTTTGTTTTGGGTGGTGATTTTCGGTGGAATGCTGAAGCGTGAATAATGGGCGTGGGGATGAAGTGCTAGAGTAGTGTACAGAATGGGTTGAAACCATGGAACGGAAGTGGGATTTCAAGCGTGAATGACGGGTTGTTTTGGGCAACCAATTCTTGTCGTGAAGGGTTCAATAGATGAAGTGTTATACGGCAGTGAAGGGGAGTACGGGCGGTTTGTGAGGTGATAGGCTGAAGGGGCTTTGCGAGATATTGAATGTCTGGAGGGTCTGTATACAAAGACTGTATTATAGAGAAGATGGGAGCAGTTTTCCTATCGGCTGATCCTTCTATATGAGCATGGTCTTCATTTCAAATCAAAGAAGGAATCAAAAAAGAAAAGAAAAGGCCGGGCATTCTTTTAACGAGGCAGGCAGATAAAACGAACGGTCTGAATCTGGGTAATTAAACTAATTAATCTTAGATGAAGTAATCGTTAAAATGGTTAATACTCCAATCATTGCCAATAACAACTATCCCCTTTGTACTTATGATATCTCAGACTGTTGGTCTTATTAACTCGGTTACCATTGATGATATATACCCAATAAGTGTAATATAATCCGTTATTTCGTTTCAATCTTAGTATATATTCAGAACTAAACAAAATGTTTAAAATCTTAAACATAAGCATTAAAAGTAATTAGAATAATAAGTTGGTAATTAAAGAAATAATCAGTTTTAAATAAAATCATTAGTTTGTAATGTTAGTATCTTTTGTTTGTATTATCAGAATTGGGCGAAACCAATAGTGTTAGGATCGCATCGCCGAATACTACACTCTGGAATTAGTGGAGCAGTTTGGACGGAGCTGGAGTTATTGGAATTTTTTATTTAATTAAACGCTAGTTTAATTTAATTAAACTGAACCGTTCAACAATGGAATAAATCAAGGTGAGTTAAACTCACTCAGTTTTCCCGTTTATATTTTATATAAATTGGTTTTTTATTTTGTGTGCTCTGCTTGCCAATGGTTGACTGATTTGCCAGTTTAATTTAATTAAATACCAAATCGTTGTTTCAACGATTGGATCCAACGGAGGTAACTCACCCTGTTGGTCACGTTTATTTATAAACGTGCTGAATTGTTTGGATTGTGTTGTTATTTGATTGATGTTAAATGGTTGTTATTTATCATCAGTTAAATGAAATTGATTTGATTGTTGATTTTGGATGAAATATTCAACATATGTTTGGTTTAAACAAATGGACGATAGTGGTTAAGTGTTTGGCAGAGTATGGCCTTTTAAAATCAATCGGGTTATAGATAGTGATTCACCGTCAGGTGGATCGATGAAGCTGAAGTTATAAAACTTATTTTATAACTGAAGTTAGATTTTGAAACATATTATTTTGAATAAAAATTATTAAAGGAATAAATATTTTTATTTATTTAAGACTTTGATTTGATATTAATTTATTTGATAAAGTAAATGTTGATGATCAGATTACAAGTAGTTGAATAAGAGATGAATCAAGTGGAAACTTTGGAAATTGTTTTGTAAAGAAAACAATTAGTGGAATTATTTAAGTTAATTATATTTTTAATTAATTTAAAGTGAGGATAAATTAGAATCGATTATTGAGGTAATCGAGTTTTGAGTAAATTAAATCGATCGTGTTGAATTGGAAGTAATTTTCAAATTGATGTGTTTAGATTCAAATAGTTAAATGAGTATTGGTTAAATTTAGATAAAGTTTAAAAGATTTACTATTTACTTTAGTAAATAAAGACTTAACTACTAAAGTAGTTAACAATCGAGGTAAAGTACATTTTAAACAATTTAGAGAATTACCTTTCAAAAGTAATCGAAGTGAAATTTGAATCAAGTGAAAAAGGAAAGAATGGGAATAGGATTTTCAAAGGGGAGAATGGTCGAACAGAGGTGGAAGGAGATTGGAAATAAGTAAATCTAGTTAAAGGAGTGGGTCATAGGGCTGTATAACCAAACCCAATTTATAATGGGATTTGTTTGAGACTGGAATAGAATAGTGGTTTGATTACAACTGATATTTATCTGAGGATATGAACGTTGTTTGATCAAGGTTTGAGAGGTAATTAAAATACCCCAACTTGAACAACATCGGGATTATCTGAAGATAGTGTTAGTTGGTAATCGTAAAAGAAGTTAGTGATAAATTTATTATTTCCAGTAGGAAATAATAATGCAACGTTTGGTGGAAATTTAGAATATATATATATATATACATATATACATATAACGAGAGATTCGAAGTAAAGGGAAAATAAAGTTAGTTTATTTTATACTAATGACTATTAGTTATTGTTCAAGAATGGAATAAGCAATATTACGTAACACTGTTTATGGTAATAGATATAATATGTTTTGAAAATCTAAACAGCGATTTTAGCGCTGTTGTTATAATATATGTTTTGTAAATCTAAACTGCGATTTGAGCACTGTTGCTATAGTAAATGTTTTGAAAATCTAAACAGCGATTATAGCGCTGTTGTTTTGTAAATTTAAATAGTAATTATAACGCTATTGTTATAACATATGTGCTATAAATCTAAACAGCGTTATAACCTATGTGCTATAAATTCCCTTATTAAAACTAATGGATTTCCCCGATTTAAATAATAGAGAATGGTGTAACAAATATGTGGGAAGGAAGAATTAAGTGGGAAATTGAATATGGTTATAAGTTATCTTACTAAGTATATAAGGAATTGGTTTTGAGGACATTAGTGTATTATATAAGAATATAGATATTCGATATAGAGTTAGTCAAACACTGTTATTCAGGATAAGTTGCCATTTCGTACGACTGCCAGTGTAATTCGCAGGGCTGCAGATAGCCTACGGCGGTCGGATGTTTACTGAGGGAATCAGGCGTAACCATTGTGATCGCTGCGATCTAGAGTCAAGCGAATGGAGTTAAGTCAAATATTAGTTAATCGATTAGAGTTAAATCGAATTGGAGCTATTCAAATATTGTACTTTTGAATATTCAAAGGGTTAGAAGTTTTAATTTAACAAAAGTAAATCAGTTTGTTAAAGGCCAAGTGATGCTGAGTACTGAACCAGTGAACTCGTTGGAGTGTCATGATTGAAACACCGATTATTTTGATAGTTAAATCACCGACTATCAAATCTGTCCAATACGATTGTTGGTACGGAAAGACCGGGATCGAATTTATATTCGAAAACCATTCCGTCCAACAAATACGTGAAGATCTCAGAAGATGATCGAGATGGAGCATTGAAGTCCGTGGATTTTCATACACGGAAGAACCACTAATATTCTCTGCCTGGCAAGCAGAGACAAGCTGTGATTCTGTCGTGGTTGGATTCTACGGGTTGCAAGGACTTCTCGCTACTGATCCATGGGGTAATTCCTATATTGGATGCAGTAGGAGAGTGCCTTCGGTTCATCCTGTTCCTGGATGATGTATATGGACGAATGTCTGACAGAGTATTTCCAAAGGATCACGTACGTTGATTTCTTCAAACGTGCTATAGTTGTTGGCGGAGAATTCTGCTCTCTTAGCTTCCAGCTAGAGTATTTTTGTGGATATCAATTAGTGATATCTGATGGATTTGACGATGTGGCATTCAAAGTGAATGACGACCAGATGTTCAAGAGTTAATTCTGGCCTCAAGCCTCATCAACTGGGAAATGACAAAAATCGGGCAGGCAACATGGCTATGTGAGTCGCTCCCATTAGGGTGTATGATCACCTATCTAGAGAAATTCCTATTTGCTTCTTTAATCTATGTTTCGATGTTGTCCCTTGTCGGGAGACGGTTGCTGATCCCAACCGTCGGTGATATACACTCGATACACTCAAGCGAAATGAGTGGTCGGCCATGTGAGGGCCGGGTTGCAAGATGTTCTTGTTGGACCCAGTGTATTCGTCTCTAGAGATACACTATCGGCATGTGGTCCCATACCTTGTCATAGTTGGAAAACCAATCTCCAATAAGCGCCCGCGGTTTTAATTGTATACTATATATGTGGAGTGTGAGATGCAAGCGTTCCACTAGATTGATATTTACTTGTATCTAGACATTATTATAATATCAGATAAGATATTGGTTTTCAAACTGTTTTGGGTTATCATAAGGTAAAAACCGTCCGTGTTTATGTGTGGATTCGGTCTTACGATTATCCTTTTCTTTTGAATGGATTTTTGAACTTTAAAATCAGGTTGTGTGACACCCTTGATACTGTGCGAGTTTATCTCACTCTGGTTCACCAGACTGACCCGGTGTTTTCTAAATGCTCGGGTTAGCCCGGGGTGTACAGGTCCAGTTTATCGAATGCTGGGAAGGCCAGAGACGAGCTGGAAGAGTCCAGACGTATGATATTATATAGTTACTATTCCGCTGTGTGTTGTAAATGGGAACAAGTCATTATAACTGTCCCATTGTGAGATGTACTCTGATACTGTAAGTATTTCAAAAGCTTCAATAAAGATTTATTTCTGTATAATATTTTGTTCCGCTGCGATGTGAGATTCAGTATGGTGGTGTTTTCTTCTTCTTCTATTCTAATATTTCTTTCTTTCTTATCTCACCCTCTAATTTTTTCCTAATAACTATCCAGTGTTTTCGGTGCTTGGAGGGTCGGCATGAGTTACAGTAAAGTTATTTATGTCGATTTCCGGGACCGGAAATCCTTGGGTCGTTACAGAAAGCAACTTGGTATTGTTGATCGAGGTACGAAGCAACTGAGAAGGAAGTCAGTTAGCTTGGTCAATGTGCAATGAAGTACATATAATCAGGATTGTATTTTGGAAATAGAGCAGAGCACTCGTGCATCGAGTCTTAAGTTATTTAATCTAGGTATTATTAATTTCATGCCAATCTTATCTTTCTACTTGTTTCTATTCTTTTGTCTTGTGTCTTCTCGAAGATGAAAAGTTTAAATGGAGGTGAGTGTCAAATTTTCGAATTTTTTGAATTTAAAATATGTTTAATTTAAAATTTGAAGTTAAAATTTGATTTTTAAATATTGAATTTAATGAAATTTATATTTGAAATATGTTTGATTTAATTTTACAAAGAAAAATTTATCTATTTTTTTTTATAGTTTTGAGGTTTAGAGAAATTCAAAATTTTGGTAAAAATTGAGAAGTTTTAAATTTTGAACATTTTTTTAATGCTAGACTAAATTGTATAAAGATTAACATCTTTCGTTTCATTAAAAATGGATGTTTGTAGCTCTAGATATGCAATTTTTACTACATAACATGTAAATATGGATAGTGTATTTTTGTGTACATGTGATTTGCATTCTCTTTAATATTTCGTGAGGTGTATTTATGCTTTGACTTTGAATTTTTATTGAAATAACTGGGCAGGATGTGTGCTGGCACATCCTGAGTCGATTCACCCAAAATTCATGTTTTAAAAGATTCTTTTGGAGAGATAATTATATATCTCACCACTCTGCTCATCCTTCCTTCCCATTATATTTTTCCTTTTCCTCATGTCTGCCATTACCCTGTGATTTTTCTTTCATGTCTGGATCCAAATCTGAATTATTTTATTTTTTCTAAGAAAAAAAAATTAAAACCCAAGATTGTAAACATCCGGAATTTTGACAATAGGAATTAATTATATTTCCTATGTAAATAAATGATATAAGGTCCAATATTGATAGCCTAGTCTAAACCTATAAATTCTTAAACACTCTTGCTTATTTAATTTTTATATAGCATATATACTTATATGCTCATAAATTCTTGTATACACACTTATTACCTTCATTTGCACTAACACATGTATTATAATTCTATGCACCATATAAAACCTGAATACCTATGTTTTATTCTTCAATGTTTACATAGGTCTTATTCTCAGATTTTTTTTAATATAATTTAAACGTGCACAAGGTTCACCTTCATGACATGCACACTCAAATACCATTACTTATTAATCACACATATTTATTTCTAAAGCGCTTAATCTCTTTAAATAGCATAATTAATTAGTATGAAAATATAGTGTCATCACATATAACCCCTCCTTTTAGTAATTGTGTCCCATAATTTTTCTCATATTATTTAAAGTATCCTTCAGAATCAATCAGCATAAATGCTGATTTAAACCATTTTAAATTAGTCACAAGTCTTATGCACATATATATCATTTCAAAGCAAATTCAACAAGACATATAATCATTCATCATTAAGACACCAAATTCGTGCAAACATATTCAAGCAACAAACTACTTGGGATAATTCATTCTAACTTCATGTTCTACCTCACAAGTACAACATTAAGATCAAGACTCCACAGTACTTTCGATAATTTTATAGCTTTATTTCTTAGTTTCTTCTCCTCTCTAAAAACTATACCTACAAGATCTTTTTAATATATCGTATCAGATCTTATTTTCACTTTGGTTGGAGTTTCTAGTATTGTTTCCTTGTCATATACACGTCTTCTCAATTGTGATACATGAAATAAATCATGTATTCCACTCATGTCTTCAGGTAATTTCAATTTATAAGCTAAGGATATAACCCTCTCAACATTCTTGTAGGGTCCAACATATCTAGGAGTTAGCTTCCCTTGCTTTCCAAATCTTAGAATTTCTTCATATGAGATACTTTAATGAACACATAGTCTTCTACTTTATATTCTACATGCTTCCTCTTCTTATCTGCATACATTTTCTGCCTATCCTGTGCTGCTGCCATTCTCCTTATCAAAGCAATTTTCTCTGTAGTATCCTTCACAAGATCTAGACCTTAAATTGCTATATCCCCAGCCTCCATCCAACATGTTGGTGACAAACATGGCTTCCCATATAAAGCTTCAGATGGAGCCATGCCTGTACTACTTTGATGACTACTGTTATATGCAAATTCAGCCAAATATATGTACTCTTCCCAATTTTCGCCAAAGTCCAATACACATCCCCTTAACAAATCTTCAAGGATCTTATTAACTTTTTCCTTTCGTCCGTCTTATGTGGGATGGTATGTTGTTCTCAAGCATAACTCGATCCCCGTAGCTTTTTGGGAACTAGTCCAAAATTTAGAGGTGAATAAGGTATTCCTATCACTAACTATTTTCTTGGGTACCCCAATGCAACCTCACAATCTCCTTCACAAATAATTTGTGCTAACTTATTTGCATTCCTTTCTGACTTTATGGATATGAAATGTGTTGACTTAGTTAGCCTATCAACCACCATCCAAATGTTGTCATTGCCTCTCCTAGTTTTAGGCAAACCATTAATGAAATCCATTGATATATCTGCCGACTTCCACCTTGGTATTTCCGGTGGTTGCAATAGTCTTGAAGGCTTTTGATACTCTTCTTTAACCAGTTGGAATATCATACACTCAGACACATATTTATTCATTGCACTCTTCATGCCTTTCCACCAAAAATCGTTCTTTAGATCATGATACATCTTGGTTCCTATGGATGAATGGTGTATTTACTTCTATGATACACATCCAAAATTTCCTTCTTCGGGCCTTCTTTTCCAAGGACACGCGGTCTCTTTATATTTCTCAGATATCCTTCCGTATCCATCCCAAAATTTTCTACCTCTTCACTTTTTAATAAAAGAGATCTCTTCTCATATAAGAACTAATCTTGGTCTTGTGATGCTTCCACATTATCTACTAGATTTGATTTGATGGTGACGAGACTAAGCCTTCCTACATCCATCTGTTTATTGTATACATCCTTAGACACACTACTGGGGATACCCATCTCTACGTTATCAAGTAATGATGATATTCTAAACTCATCTATCATTAAAATGGCCACCCTAGCATGCTGTCTACTTAAAGCATCAGCTACCTTATTAGACTTTCCTGGTGTATATAATATATCTAGATCATTAACTGCTAGGACTTCAACCCATCTATGCTGCCTCATGTTTAAATCTTTTTGAGAACAAAAATATTTCAGGGACTTGTGATCAGTATATAATTCAAATTCATCACCTAATAAGCAGTCTCTCCACAATTTCAATGGATACACCAATGCAGCCAATTCTAGGTCATGTTAGCATACTTAATTTCACATGGTTTCAACTATCTTGAGGGATAAGCTATCACCTGATTTTGTTGCATTAAAACAGCCACTAGCCCAAACCCACTTGCATATGTATATATTACTAACATATCATTTCCTTCGAGTACTTTCAGTATAGAAGTCTTTACTAATGCCTCCTTCGATTGTTCAAAAGCTCTTACACACTTCTTTTTGTGGCAAGCCGACCGGGTTTTATAGTGATCCATAACACTACTTTATTAATTGAATTGAATTACATGTGTTAAGCCATTAACTTAACAACAAATAATAACTCCTTCCGCACAGGGAAGTAAAGCCTGACATACAAAATACATAAGGAATTACACATGCATAGCTCCATACAAACCAAACAAGTATATTGATCAGAGAATTACTTATTAACATACATGCTGCTAGTTACCAAAAGAGTTGCAGCCTTCTACATTGAAGTCAGTCATTGTCAAAGAGGCTCCCCACCCCCATAACACTCTACTTATTCCTCATGTTTTATCAGGATGAGAGCCAGAGCTTGGAGAGTGAACTGTTTGACCAAAACTGTCATACCATGGAGGTGGGGTTTGTGACCTGGTGGAGCAACAATGTATGCATAAGGATGATCAGTTTTACCTTTTCTTTATTTCTTATCGTTTCTAGCCTTTGATTCATTTCCTATTCCAGTACCAATATCATGTACTCCATCCAAGTCAGTGGTTGTAGTTTCCTTGCTTGGTTGTGATGGTGATCTACGCAAAAAACCTGGTTTGATAGCTGGTGATGTTGGTTTACTTTTGGGAACTTCTGCAGTAGACATAGCAGCAACTTTATGTTCATTTACACAAACAGTTTCATTTATATTATATGATTCCTTGTGTAACTCAATTTCCACATAAGTATCTTCCACTTCATTGTTATCAGTGCAGACTCCATCACTATTAAAGACACTGGGAAGCATTTCCCTAGTTTTATGTATTTCTCCCTCTTTACACTCCAAATCAATGTCGTTTAAAACACCAACATCCATGCTATGTGATAAAGCATCAAAACTATTTCCAACTTTATTTCTAGCCACAGACTTACTCACTGCATTTCCTTCACCTGACTGAATCCCAGCGCTACTATTATATTATTGCTTTTTTTCTTGTTCAAAAATTTAGTCCAAAGTTGTTTTTCTTAAGTCATAAGTAGTAGATTTACTTATGTGATTCACTACAGCAAGCTTAGATCCTAGATGGTCACCACCACCATATGTGATGCCAATTCCATTACCAGACACACTTTTATCTACACAGTTATTCTTTAGGTTATCTTCATTTACATTGCACTTAGTTTTCGTATGCCTGAAGCACTTACAGTTGACACAAGTATCTGGTTGCTAGATATATTTTACAAAGACATTTTGTTCTATTCCATTAGGTAATACAATAAGGAACTCGGTTGGTGACAAGCTCTAAGATGTCACTTCAACCAAACATTTTGCGTACATGATTTTATCAAGAGTCTCCGTACGTAGCAGCATCCATGCATAAAAACCTACCAATACTTGTGAAGCGACCCGAAATCTCCCTTAAGAAAAATCACGGATTGTATTGGGGACAAGACGAATCAGAACACAAACAGAAGAATATTTCATTGCTTATTACAACAATTTCATCAGAATACAAGAATATACAGAGTATGAATAAATATTACTCATTTAATAAATATCAGAGGTTTACAAATTACAATGCAGCGGAAAAATAATATAAAACACAACTGAAAAGAATATATGGATACAGAGCTTTCCGAATATCATTCTAGCTGTAAATCAGGATCTTGTGAATATAAATCTGCAAAACCAAAATGACAAGCTGCCCGTGTGGAAAATAGGGGCACCCAGAGTTTAGGTCAAAATAATAAACTCCAGGTTAGTCATGTGACTGGTATGAGAACTAAAACAGTTATTTAAAACTTTACTTTAAATCAGATATATCAATGGACCACGCCATATAACACGGAACGGGTTTCCTCCCAAGAATACTAGTGCATATAACAAAACACCGCAATGTTTTTTGGAAAAGTGAAGCTATTATAAGACCTAGGTACCATCACACAATGCAACGCAAGCCGAAGGATAGGGTTTTCCCTTATAATAGCTAAACATGCTCGGTACATTTAAAACAAATCATTTGATACTATTTGTTAGACCAAAAATTGGCTCTAATACCCAAATTAGATATGAATTTAATGAAATAGAATCAAAAAGCAATAAAGAACACGCAATTTATAGTGGTTCGGCGTTAACGAGCCTACGTCCACTTTGTTTTCTTTTAATTGATGATTTGAATACAAATACATCAATGATTCTCACTCAACTTCATAATTACCATGCATAAACTCACTCAAATCTCTCAAAAATGGACTTTAAGAGATGATTTTAATCTGAATATGATTGTAGAATTTGGCTATGGAGGAAGTATAGACTGAGAATTTGCCAAAAGATCCTTTCAAATGCCTTTAGATGGTGTATTTATAGGTGAAAAATCTCTTCGAAGTGGCTCCGGTTCGGAATTGCGTGGCACCCATCCCATGAGAGTCGGGTTCGGAGGCTCCCAGATGATGACAACGCATTGGATTAGTAGGAGATCGTCAGAGAAATGGTCAGGCCTAGTCCGAGTCTTCAAGAGATATGCGCAACAACGACTACAGATTCAAAGGGAAAAAGGGGTTCGGATCGAGGCCTCCGATCCGATCCGGTGAGGCAGCTTGCTATCCCATGATGTTGCTTGCGTACTCCTCCGATCCGATCCGATGAGGCCAGTTGTTGTCTGATGTTGCTGACGTGCTCTTCCGTTCCGAACCGATAAGGCCACTTGCTATCCTTTGATAGTGCTGACGTATTACCGATCTGATCCGATGTGATGAGGCCACTGACGTATCTCTCTGATCCAATCCGATGTGGTCTCTGCGTTCTTGATCTTTACTCACCTCTTGTACTATCTTCCTCCGATCCGAACCGATTGGTCTCTTTCTCACTATTTACTCTTTGTGTAGCCTAGTTCACAAAGTAGGCTAACATTTTGCCCCCTCGAAGTACACTCTTATTTAAGATAAAGTGTGCTTCAAAGCAATTTGCAAGATATCCTTTGAACTAGAGTCATTGAATGATCGCCTTCGGTTCGTATCCCGATCCGAACGGGTTTCCTTCAATAGCACACTCGGATGGGCCTTTCAATACTACTACACCACAGACTAACAGGCCAGAGTTCCTTCAATGGCTCGACTCCCGGTCCGAAGGGAATGAAGTTGGCTAGGAATACGAGTGGTCACCCTAGTTTTTTATATAAATCTGCCTCCTACTTTCTTCCTCTTCTCTTTTTTATTCATTCTCGTCCAAGCAACTTAGCATCGAAACCCCAAAGCTTAAAAAAACTCTGAAATTATTTAGTTCTTCCTTAGATCAAACAAATTGGTTGGTTAAGAGCTCAAATTACTTTGCTGTCATCGATTTCCGTTTAGATTTGCGGCAAAACTAGATGATTCGATCATGGCGTTTGCCTGATTTGAACGCCTTGGCCTCCTCTCTTCTCGCCGTCGTCGTTGGCGGCTCCATTACCACTTCGAAGCATGGAGAGAGAGAATTAGGATTCTATGGTATGTTTGAGCACGTAAGTTCTTGGCTTCGTTTGGGTTTTGTGAAATTGAATCAGGTTCAGCGAGATGGAGAATGAAGGAGATGAAGGAGAAGAGATGAACTAGGATCGGTTCGGGTAAAGAAGGGTTGGAGTGAGGGAAAGGTGCATATAAGACCAGATCGGATCGGAGCAGAAAAAGGCAAAAGAAAGAAAACAAAACCCATCTGATCGGATCGGATGGTACTTACAAGGCCGGGTCGGGTCGGAGTATAAAAAGGCAAAAATAAAGGGAATACAAAACTCACCTGTTCGGATCGGATGGTAATAAGAGACAAAGAGAAGAAGGATTACCCAAGCTGATCTGATCCGCTCCGAAATCCGATCCGATCCGGCTTAACTCACTGGGTAGGACATCCGCTTCCGATCGAAACTTGACTTTGCCCCCCGATCTGATCCCAATACAGATATCCGAACCGAACCAAAACAGCCTAGCTTAATGTGCAAGAATTTTTTCAACTATCTTAATAAATGCTTGACATAGCCTTCAACTTGACGAACAGTTAGGATAGCGCCTTTCGAACATGTCAAATATCAAGAATTGTTCTGAACATTACTGCTTCCTTGGACCTTTACATTATGCTTTCATGTATTTGCTCTGCATTTTTGTTACACGTAGCACACACTTTAGTTCACGTACATACACGGGGGACACGAGCAACTTTACTCTAGTTCTTGCTATTGTTTCTTCGATAGTCTAGTGATCATGGCCGAAAGACATTCATCTAGATTGGCAAAGAAGATGGAAGTCGTGGAAACTTCTGAGAGAGTTACCATTGATGACATATCTTCTTCTTTAGACCCTGAATGGGACGATGAGAGCCCAGATTATGAAATAGGAACGCACGAAACGAAACACCTTCGGACAATGAAGTTTCTCTGGGCTATGAGGAGGAAGGAGGGACTGGAGATTACCGAGCTCCTGACGAATTTGAGTCTGCCATTATCTTGGAATCACCCACAGACTCTGTTGAATCAATGATCGACGATGATAGACTTGTCTGCATATGTCTAAAGCACGGGACATTAAAAAGGGATACCCTGGTGCCGTCGAAAATTGACCGTCCTCACAATCCCCTAGAAGGATTTATGGCAATTACGCGACTGATGTGCATGGTCGGGGTTATTCCACCTTTTTCGCCTTTTGTTGTCGACTTTTGTAAGACAGATGTGGATTGCCCCCATGCAGCTACATCCTAACTCATATGCTTACCTATATACCTTATACATAGCATACCGCGAGATTTTAGGTACAAAGCTCACTTTCGATGACGTTCATTTCTTTTATAACTTTAAGCATCGGACTCGAGAAACTCCTTCTTTCTCTTACTTCGAATCAGTCCCAAAAAGAAAATAATTTCAGTGCCGTTCAGCAGCAAGGCCGATGATTCCAAGTTGGAATGGTTTTATATAAGGCAACAGCCGGGATGTGCCAGGAGATGGACAAAATCAAGTAAAGCATTGGTTTTCTAAATCTCAACTCTGAATGTTCACGCCAACACATTAATCCGTTTTCTTTTTGTTTGCAGTTGATAATCCAAAACAAATATCGGGTCAAGTGTACTTTGATCGGATGCATCAGCTCCTTAATGGCGACCAAAAATTTCTAACCATCGATGAAGTCCTTAAGAATGAATACCTTCATCATCACGGGCTATTGTCCATTACCCGTAGCATAGGTCACGGATCGGGTCCATATGTATACATCCCCCCAGTGGATGTAATTCCAGGAACGGGCGAGAGCTCAAAAAGCCCCACAATGCCACTTCGAACTTCACCTTCGCCATCTTCAACTCAAGACGATGAGCTGGCCAACATAGCCGAAAAACACCGAGAAGGGTACATCGTCCCTGGGGACGCTATTTCTCCTGAGAAATCTTTATCTCCTAAAGAGTTGCCAACAGACGCTTCCCAAGGAGATGCCCCTACCACCGATGATCCTACATTTCAGGGCTTAGGAGATCCCCCCTACCTGAAACTATCTATACTTCTGAGGATTTTGGCACAAATCCTTTAGTTTTTACTTCTTCAGAGGAGACTACTCCTGTTAAGGCCAAAGAGCCCACTCACGGTGGCTTGGCTTCGGACCCGGGTTTGTCGGGGGGAACACCACCTAGGATGCACTTATCACAACAGCACCACAGTTCACAGCACTTACTTCTCATGAGAATACTGATTCTGAATTCCACTTGCATTGTTGCGCAGGTATAATGTCTCGCCTTCATTATGACATCAGGAAAATTCGTCGCAGCATGACTAGGCCCCCTTCTGATGTTGAGCATGATCGCCATGAAAGCCGGGACAGAGAGGATAGAAGGCCTTATGACTCTTATTAGTCGCGGACCTCGCTCTCTCGCTCCCCCGTTCGGTCGGATCCAGAATGATACAAAAGCTACCAAGGTCATCGAGGAGAAGACACGTCGCAGTCAAAAGATCAAACCTCTCCTCAAGAAAAACGCAGTAGGAAAAGGAGCCCGCCGAAAGATACCGACTCACGAGGCAAGCATAAGGTTTCTGCTAAGCGGCCTAGGAAGGGTGAGGAGGCCATTGTGCCCGCTCATCATAAGGATACTGAGCTAACATATAGCGCACCTCCACCATTGGATGATGAAGCTAAAGTTAAATGGGCATATCTGGAGAAACAATTCCCCGAATAGTATTTTGAAAATTTGACTTTCTTACCTGCTCTCGAGCCTATTTCCTCGAGGTGGGCAGACGAGGCCAAAGCAAAAATTGACGCAGTCGAAAAACAATATTCAAAGATGTTCAAGTATTCACGTAACCTCTCCAGAATCATCCGAACTCTAATCACGGATACTAACTCGATGAAAAAGAATGCAGAAGCCGACGCAAAAGCCTTGAAAAATTTGGGGAAAGATCTTGAGGATACACAAGCCCAACTTGTCATTGCTTAACGGGATGCTACCAACTTCAAGTAGCAACTTGAAGAGCTACATAAACATTATCATGACATGCTCGAGTCTCATAGGAAAGAGCGCTTGGAGCTGAAAAAGCAAGCAGAGGACGCTAAATCGGATAGCGCCAAAATGCAACTTGCTTACACTGCTCTTGAGTGAGAAAAGGCCGAGCTAGCGAGGAAGAACGCTGAATTGGAAAAGCGTAACGCTGACTTGCCTTCCAAATTGATGGAGGCCGAGAATAGGGCTGCCCTAGCGGAGGGTAATGTTGAAAGTATTATTAAGTCCATCGAAGAGACCCGCAAGCAGCTGTTAGAGCCCCAGGAGGATGTGCATGGTTTCAGCGAATTAATGATCGAATTTTTTGCACATATAATTCGTCGCCGAAACATCTCTTGGATTGAAGATTATCCGACTACCTTGGTTCACGTATGAAGCCAAATTATTGAATGGGAGAAAGAGGAACTCAAGGTAGATTCCGTCGACGAAGACAAGCTGATGGAAAAATATCTAAGAGATGATGAGCCGGCACGTCTGGCTGAGGGGCGTCGCCTCATCGCTGCTGCTATGGAGGAGGAAAAGAGGATGGGCAAACAAAAGTATATCTCCGAGGATGGTTCTTCTTCTACTGCCGCTGAAACTTCTGAAGTTGAGGGATACGACCCCGAAAACCCAGAGATCCCTCAGGCATCTCTTTTATCCCCCATACCTGAGACGACATCGGAGACGACAGTCACTCCAGCTGAGAAATCATCGGAAGATATTTCTACCTTTTCACCCCAATTCGTTAAAGCTGTCTCCACTTTTCATCACATAATCGGGCAATCAATGAAGGATTCTTTATTTTCTCCTGAGTTGATAATTGTTCCTTCTCATTCTGTGGGTGTTGAACCGTCCGAGAAGACCAACGTGCCTCAGGGAACCACCGCCGGAGCGAAGTCAGCGGAGAAGGCTGAAGGAGAAAAGGATAAGGATGATGCTCCTCACGATGACGAGATGATAGACGCCTTGAAGGATGATGGCGGTAACGAGGGGCATGAGGAAGACCCTGATGTGGCTATAGTCGGGGACGCAAAAAGCACTGATGACATCACTTTGGCTGAAATGAAAGCCGAACAAGATAAACGTATGCAGCTAAAGGTTGAAGACTTGGACCCCGAAAGCCTTAAGCCTCTTGCAGTGGTGGACCCTGGATCAAGGTTAGTTGTTAAGATTTCAACTAGATCTATCACAGAAGAGCTTGCTAAAAAGTCTTCTCTTGATTCCCGTGTTCCATCTCCTAGGAAAAAACCAACTGATTCTAGCACTTCGGCTACAGGGAAGAAAAGTTGAAACGCGTTATGACCGAAGCTGAAAAGGAAGCTAAGGCTGCTGAGAAAGATGCCAAAAAATCCAAGTCTAATCCGAAGCCCAAATGATGAAGTGCTTCGTTTTATTTTGGCATCTAATTGGTTTGCAATTGTTGTAGCGAGTGCGGCCCTCGCATCTTCTTTTTTGCTTGTTTTCTTTGTACAAACTCACACGTTTGTGAATAAAAATAGTTCATTTCCTGCAATGCCTGATAGTCGTTAGTTCAGCACTTAAGTAAAAATACAAAAGTGTGTTGTACTAAAGTTATGTAATGTGGTCATGGTGGAGGGGAGTATGTGTGTACATGTATGCCCCCAGTCAATCCTGAATAACTGAGCAAGAACTATTCAAGACTAAATTAAATTAAAAAGTCCAAATGTCCCCGATTCTCTGACGGGGCCATATTCCTTTCGTCACTGATGTCTGTTCTTTCTGGTATCTTTATACTCTCCTGTCTTATATCCAGGTTAGAGTTTTTGTTGAGGCGGTCTCTCACCTGGGTGCACCTTCACGCCTCAGAGGACGTCGTCTTCCCATCCTTTATACTGCCTCTCGATTCTTGAGATTAGAGTTAAGAATGTTGTCTTCCCATTCTTCTATGTCTTATCGTACAAACAGTCGTTTTGTTTGTTCCTACATATAAGTCATCTCCAACTTTCCAAATTTTAATTTAACATTTCGTGTTCCACAGTCATAACACAATAATAGTTGAAGATATAAATAATGCAGGAAAGTAAATGACACACAATATTTTTATAGTGGTTCAGCTAAGTCGTAGCCTACATCCACTTTATAATCTTTTGTTCACATAAACAAATTTTTTAAGGCAAGTCGTGCCTTTTTACATAGCTTATGAAAACAAAAGAAATGACATTTCATATTTATCTCAGATATCGTCGTTGGTGCTGAGCGTTCCATGCTCTGGGAATCTCCTCACCGTCCACGGTCGTTGGCTTGAATGCTCCTGTATCAAGCTTCCGTTGGATGGTGTATGGCCCTTCCCATTTTGGACCCAATTGGGTTGAAGGTGGGAAGACTCGCTTCAGTACTAGGTCTCCTGGCTCAAAGGTTTTGAGGCGAACCTTCTGGTCATTATAACGTGCCACTTGATGTCGATGTCTTGAGGCACGCAAATCGGCTTCATCTCTTTTTTCTTCAATCATATCAAGAGATTCTAGGAGGAGCACTTTATTCGTCATCGAGTCATAGTACGCGACTCGATGAGAAGGGACTTCCAATTCTACCGGGATCACCGCTTCAGACCCAAAGGAAAGTGAATATGGAGTATGGCTAGTAGCCGTCTTAAAGGTTGTCTTGTAGGCCCATAAAGCTAATGGCAACTCATCCACCCATCTGACTTTGGCCTGTTTCAGCCGCTTCTTTAGAATTGATTTAATGACTTTATTTACGACTTTGACCTGTCCATTTGACTGCGGATGAGCTACTGCAGTGTATCATTTATCAATCTTATATTTCTGGCAGAAGTTTTTGAACTCAATGTTGTCAAATTGTGTCCCATTATCGGTTATGATGGTCTTCGGAATCCCAAATCGACAAATAATGTTTCTGACCACAAAACTGATCACCTTCCTTGCCGTGATGGTTGTTAGAGGTTCAGCTTCCACCCATTTTGTGAAGTAGTCCATGACAACGATCGCGTACTTAGCTCCTCCTCTGGCAATAGGTAGCACTCCAATAATGTCAATTCCCCACATGGCAAACGGCCATGGACTTACCATTGACTTGAGCTGAGTCGGAGGCGCTCTGGGAACTTTGGCATATCTTTGACATCTATCGCAGCGTCGTGAATAAGCAGCCGCATCTTTATTCACGGTAGGCCATAAATATCTGTACCGTAACACTTTCTTTGCTAGGGTTTGGCCCCTAGTGTGATCTCCACACTCACCCTCATGCATCTCTTGCAGTACACGTTTGATGTCGTCGTGTGCAATACACCATAGCAGGGGCATTGAAAACCCTTGGCGATAAAGGACATCATCCTGTAAAATGTACCTTGTGGCCTTATGTCTTACAGCTCGTATGTCGCTCTTTTTTACCGGGAGGGTTCCATTTTTGAGAAAATTCTTAATTGATGTCATCCAGGATTCTCTTTCTGGTTCAACTTCCAAGGCTAACTCTGTTTCCATTAGATCGAAACTTGGTGAACCCAACACCTCTATTGGAACCACTTCGGATTCTTTAAGACTAGCTGAACTTGCTAGCTTCGCCAATCGATCTGCTTTCTGATTTTCCGCTCTTGGAATGTGGGCTATGCTATAATGCTCCAAACCTTCCAATAACTCCTTTACTTTCTTGAGATAAGTGATAAGTCGAGGTCCTTTAGCAACAAATTCTTCCCGAACTTGACATACAACTATCTTGGAATCGTAATATATATCTAGTGTCTTCACTCCTAAATCTTTGGCGAGTTTCAGACCGGCAATTAGGGCTTCATACTCGGAATCATTGTTAGTAGCAGTAAATTCCAACCGTAATGCATAATAAATGGATTGTCCTTCAGGAGTTATTAAAACAACTGCAGCGCCGGACTTTCTATCGTTCTTGGCTCCGTCCGTATATAGTCTCCACGGACTAAGCTCCAACTCTTGATCCAAAGTAACTATCTTGTCACCCACCGTTTCGTCTTCAAGAATTGTAAATTCAGCTATGAAGTTAGCCTAGGCATGCCCCCTTATTGATCTTCGCGGCTGAAAGTTCAAATCAAACTGGCTCAGCTTGATATTCCATTTGAGTAATTGCTCCGATGCCTCGGGTTTTTGCAGCACTTGTCTCAAAGGTTGATCGGTATATACAATTATCGGGTGTGTCTGGAAATAATGGCGAAGTTTGCGGGAGGCAATCAGGAGACTATAAGCGAGCTTCTCTATCTTTGGATAGTTACGTTCTGCAGCAGCTAGTTTTTTACTTACGTAATACACAGGTTTCTGGACTTTATCCTCTTCACGTACTAGTGCTGCACTGACGGCGTGAGATGATACCGCCAAGTAGATGAACAAATCCTCATGTTGCACAGGCTTTGATAATATTGGAGGCTTTTCTAAGAAGTCTAACAGATTCCGGAACGCCTCCACACAGTCGGGAGTCCATTCAAAATTTCGCTTTCCACGCTTTATGAGATCAAAGAAAGATACACACTTGTCTGTCGCTTTGGAGATGAACCTGCCCAGTGCTACAACCTTTCCAGCTAGGCTTTGAACATCCCTAATCTTTCGCGGCTCCTCTATATTCCGGATTGCTGCTATTTGGTTCGGATTGATTTCGATTCCTCTGGAACTCAAGATAAAGCCAAGGAACTTGCCTGATGCCACGCCAAAAGAACACTTCAAGGGGTTCAACTTCATCCCATACCTTCATAGTATACCGAACATTTCTGCTAAGTCCTTCATATGATCGGGAGACTGCTTGGATTTCACTAGCATATCATCTACGTAAACTTCCATGGTCTTTCCAATTTGATTGTAAAACATGCGGTTGAACAAGCGCTGATATGTGGCTCCCGCATTTTTTAATCCAAACGGCATTACGACGTAACAATACAATCCCAAGTCGGTGATAAAACTTGTATGCTCTTGATCTGGTATGTGCATGGGAATTTGATTGTACCCAGAATAAGCATCCATAAAGGATAAGATTTCATGCTCGGTAGTTGAATCTACTAGTTGATCAATTCTGGGAAGAGGAAAGCTATCCTTCGGGCAAGCCTTGTTTAAATCAGAAAAGTCAATGCACGTTCTCCACTTCCCGTTTGACTTTTTAACCAGGATAGGATTCGATATCCAGTCGGGATACTTCGAATCCTTGATGAATCTGTTACCTTTTAATTTCTCTACTTCTTCTCTCAGAGCTGCTGACCACTCTGGGCCCAACATCCGTCTCTTCTGCTTGAATGGTGGGTGCTTTGGATTAATACAAAAAGAGTGGCTCATTATGGGAGGCGAAATTCCACACATGTCAGCGTGAGTCCAGGCAAACACATCCAGATTTGCCTTTAAGAAATCAGCCAATTCCCTTGCTCTAACTGGATCCAGTTGCGAGCCGATCTTCAGTACTTTTATTGGATCTGTTTCATCAATAGGTATATCAACTGTTCTTTCGTTGGGAGTTGCCTTCATGTCCCCGGGTTCTCTATCCTCTATGGGATCTATATCCTCGAGCACGTCTGAGGGCGCCTCTCTTGGGGCAGGACCCCTTAGTTGCTATGCTGAAGCTTCCTTCGGAGAGGCGAAATCAACTTTAGCGTCTATATTTAGCCCCTTCATTAACATCTTTAACTCTGCCACGTAACAAGCTCGTCCCGTAGCTTGGTCGCCCCTCATCATCCCAACTCCTGAGTCGGTCGGGAATTTAAGCAGCAAGCACCAAGGCGCAATACATGCCCTAAATTCAGCAAGGGTCGGTCGGCCTAGGAAGGCATTGTAGGGTGACTCCAAATCCAACACTACAAATGGCAGGATCCTTAATTTCTGGCGATCTCCATGCCCTAGAGTGACCGGTAATTCCACAAAACCCATCGGAGCTGTAGATACTCCGTTAAAACCACGTATCCATCCTTGACATGGCTTTACGTCCTTTGCTTCGAGCCTCATTTGTTCGAAAGCTTTCTTGAAGAGGATATTAACCGAGCTTCCGTTGTCTTCTAACACTTTATGGACTAAGGCAGGGCCATTGTCGTGGTAATCACTAATAGATCGTCGGTTGGAGATTGAACTCCAAAATCATCTCTATTGCGGAATATGACATCATCTGACATCGTTTTTTGCTGCTTTATTGGAGTGACATCTTCAAGGCTACTGCATTCTCCTATTTCAAAATGCTTGGCGGCGTTGACGTACTAGTCCATTGCTTTAAAATTACGACCGACTAGTGAGGTCCGCCTATAATAGAGTTAATGACGATTCCCTTACCTTTTGGCTGAGCTGTGGGTTTTGAAGCAGGCTGGTCTTGGTTCGGGGCTTGTCCCCCTTGCCCCCTGTCCCTTGGGGCGGCCTTGTACTCATCCAACTTCCCTTCTCGGAGCAATTTTTCGACGATATCCCTCAAATGATGGCACTCATTGGTGGAATGACCGTGTGTACCATGAAACAAGCAAAACTTTCCTGTTTCGATCTCTTTCTCTGTAGAATCTCTAATGGTGGTTTTTTGTACTGCAATAAGTTGTATGTATCTAGATAAATATTCTCCAACATGTCATTTAACGGCATATAATTTTCAAAAGTCTGGAATCTGGGTCTTTTATTAGAGCTATTCCCTCGGTTTCTATTCCTTCTATTGCCGTTTCCATTCCTGTTACTATTACCACCATTCTGGTTGCCAACATTTACTTCTACCTTCCCTGAACTGTCACCAGATTGTTTCACAGCAATGTTTCTCTGGACACCCTCCTTCGAGGCCCCTTCGGACTTTCTCTTTCGATTTGCCTTGGCTTCTTCTCGCCTTAAGCGAACATTAGCCTTTTCATAGAACAATTCTCTAGTAGGAGGTGGTTTTCCAACTAAGTAATCCCCAAAATCTGTGTCAGGATCTACTCCTTCTATCAAGGCCATCAGGATAGTGGGCTCTTGGGGATCACTAACTTCGGTGACGGACAGATTGAATCGATCCAAATACGACTTCAAAGATTCTCCCAGGCCCTATTTAATCCGTGACAATTCTATGACGGTCTTGGACTTTTGGGAATGGAGTCGAAACTGATTCATGAAACGCTCACTCAATTCTGTGAAATTTGACACCGACCGAGGAGGAAGTCGAGTGAACCACATTAATGCTACATCTTCAAGATAGATGGAAAAAGCTTTGCATTTTACGACATCTGGAGCTGCTGCTGCATTCATGAACCATGCATATCTCATTAGGTGCTGCCCTGGGTCTGTTCTACCTGAATATCGATCCATCTGAGGCAAGTTGAATCGTCTGGGGAACTGGAAATTCAGGATGTCATCTGTGAAAGGGGTATGACTTCGCTCAATACCCCAATCTTCATTAGTATATCGCTGGCTTTCAGACATAATCTGGCGCACCATTGCCCATACATCGGCGTTGGTTAATGTCTGCACAGACTCTCTAGATCTGATGTTCGGATTACCCCTAGGTTCCTGATCAGGCGATAACCTTCTGTTTCTGGCGGCAGCTGCTCTACGTTGCTCTCTGTGCTCCCGTTCAATCTCTGGAGGTAGAGGTTGGAGAAGTTGTTGTTGTGTTGGGTTAGTAATATTAGGATCCCTGGGTAGGACGTGGGATCCGCGCATGGGTAGCAACATAGGCTGTTGCAGACTCCGGTCTTCAGGGCCCAGTACACGAGCAGCACCTTCTCGGGATCCTAAAGATCCAAAAGTCAATTGATCGAGGTTCTGAGGTCGTTCAAGCAGCCTTCTCTCGTGAAGACTTTCCTCCTTTGAAGAAGACGAATCATCTATAGCAATATGGCATGGTGGGGAAGGAGTCCTCTGCCTCCGGAGCTCTTGTAGTTCTCTACCCATGGTAATAATGTTTTCCTGCATGCGAAGGTTGTCACGCCTTTGGGCCTCCAATGCTTCTTTAGTGCTCTGAATCATGTCAAGAAAACATGAAAAATCTCCCTGAGTAATGGGTGCAGAGGGATCAGGCTGAACATTAGTCATCGTGGCTGGAATCGGAGCATTGGAAGGAGCTCGAGTAGAAGTTTCAGCTTCATTCTGATTCAGATCGGATCGGCTCACAGCAGCCTGGTTGGGGCGGTTCGGATGGAGAGAGTGAGAGCCCCCGATACCATCAGTTCGGATCGGATCATCGGTTCAGATCGGTGTTAACACGATCCAGATCGTTTCCTCTCGGTTCAGATTGGCACCTTCGATCCGGTTCGGATCCTCCTGGCTGGAGTGATCTGCTCCTGAGCTTTGAGTGCGTGACCTTGTTAATACAATAGCTTGCTGATTCTCTCTAGCATCATTTCCCCTAGCTCCATGCACTTCTTTTCCTTTGGTCTTAGCCATAATACTTGATTCTTCAATGGTTAGTCAACAAGTACTGAAAGATGTCAGAGAAAGGGGATTAACTTCTTTGAACTTGAAGGTCTAAACAGTAGAATGATAATCCCAAAAAGACTTAGATTTCGAAAGTTCTCAGTGAAAGCACCAAAATGTTAGACCAAAAATTGGCACTAACACCCAAATTAGATATGAATTCAATGAAATAGAATCAAAAAGCAATAAAGAACATGCAACTTATAGTGGTTCGGTGTTAACGAGCCTACGTCCACTTTGTTTTTTTTTAATTGATGATTTGAATACAAATACAACAATGATTCTCACTCAACTTCACAATTACCATGCATAAACTCACTCAAATCTCTCAAAAATGGTCTTTAAGAGATGATTTTGATCTGAATATGATTGTAGAATTCGGCTATGGAGGAAGTATGGACTGAGAATTTGCCAAAAGATCCTTTCGAATGCCTTTAGATGGTGTATTTATAGGTGAAATATCTCTTCGAAGTGGCTCCAGTTCGGAATTGCGTGGCACCCTTCCCATGAGAGTCGGGTTCGGAGGCTCCCAGATGATGACAGTGCATTGGATTAGTCGGAGATCGTGAGAGAAATGGTCAGACCTAGTCCGAGTCTTCAGGAGATATGCGCAGCAACGGCTACAGATTCAAAGGGAAAAAGGGGTTCGGATCGGGGCCTCCGATCCGATCCGGTGAGGCAGCTTGCTATCCCTTGATGTTGCTTGCGTACTCCTCCGATCTGATCCGATGAGGCCAGTCGTTTTCTGATGTTGCTAACGTGCTCTTCCGTTCCAAACCGATAAGGCCACTTGCTATCCTTTGATAGTGCTGACGTATTACCGATCCGATCCGATGTGATGAGGCCATTGACGTATCTCTCCGATCCGATACGATGTGGTCTCTGCGTTCTTGATCTTTACTCACCTCCTGCACTATCTTCCTCCGATCTGAACCGATTGGTCTCTTTCTCACTATTTACTCTTTGTGTAGCCTAGTTCACAAAGTAGGCTAACACTATTATAAGTGCATAGTGTATAAAAAACTTCAAATATAAATATATCAATCCTAGACAACATGGGTACCATATATCATGTCGCCAATACTAAGCTCTACAATAAAAACCGCAATTGTCACGTATTGGAAGTTGGATTTCCATATGTGAACCAAGGCAAGGGATCGTCCTTACCGCTTCGAGACTGTCTAGCCCGAGCCTCAAGCAAGCGTGCAGGCAAGCCTTGGATCATCAAGGCCAGTCCACACGAAGTGGATTAAAATTCCTGATCAATGCGTTTCCCCGCCCTATGGGGCGTAAACTGGTCATAACCCGACCAGAACATCGGTCCCGGATCGACCAATATAACCGAGGCGCCTCTCTATCCATCATCCATATAAGTAAAATGCCTGGGCTAGTAAAACGCTGACACCACTCCAAGCTAGAAAGAAACGCATGCCCTCCCTGATGTCCTCTCCCGTTTCTAGTTCAAACCGGGATTTGAGGCTCGCGAATTAACACTGCACAAAGCTATGCTATATTAAAGCCGTGCTTTGATCATCAACAACAAGACTCTGCTTTTCAATAGAAGCATTGATCATTTGCATCTCAGCATGCCACACAGGCAATTCACGCTATGCAATCGATGTATATCAATCACACAAAATGAAATCCAATGTCAGACACACATCCATTTACAAGTTTGTTTTGGCTCTGAACGAAACCGGAGGCACCTTATTCCTCCCCCATATGTCTAATACAGGGGAAAGGCCCTCATTTATCCGATCGATCTCCAAGTACGTCTGGATGATCACCACTTATTACCTTGTCTTGGGTGTACCGCCCAATCAAGACATCAGTAATCATCCAAACGATGTGAAGACCTCCGGTCTTTAACCACCTTCTTCATCCTTGACACATCGTCGAATCAGTTATTCAGAATGGGATAAGCCCGGTCTTTCTGAATAACTCACGTAGATAATGAACAAGTGCTATAAAAACACAACATACGCCTCATTCCAATCCAGGATACTCCTTTATTCAAATATTCTTATACTTTGGGAAAGGTTCCCATTAATTTTATCAAAGATAAATTCTTTAAATTTATTCTTTAATCTTCCTTTGGTTATCATTTCAATCTAATCAAAGATGCATTAAAACTCCACTTGGTTTTAATCTTCCCAAAAATCAATATTAATGACTGTTTAACTTGGGAAACCATATCATGTCTTTAACCGGGTTAAAGAACCAATGTCATTTAAAATACGGTTCATGATAAACCCAAAATCATATTCTATTCCATCAACCTTTAACCGTAAATTAGCAAGTGAACAAATTCCCTAAGTATTAACCCTGAAGGCCGAAACCAACATCAGATCAATACCCAGGAAACCATTTAACTTAACTAATCTCCAATTAGTTTCTGATTTTCTTAACTCCATTGGGTCTAAGAACAGTATTATTAAAGATACCATTCACGATAACCCAAAATCTTATTCCTGTCTTTAACTGGGTTAAAGAACCAATGTCCTTTAAATCACGGTTCACGATAAACCCAAAATCACAATCCATTCCATCAGCCTTTAACCGTAAATTAGCAAGTGAACAAAATTCCCTAAGTATTAACCCCGAAGGCCGAAACCAACATCAGATCAATACCCAGGAAACCATTCAACTTAACTAATCTCCAGTTAGTTTCTGATTTTCTTAACTCCACTGGGTCTAAGAACAGTATTATTGAAGATACCATTCACACAACCCAAAATCTTATTCCTTTGTTGATCGGGTTAAAGAACAAGTGTTATTTAAAACACTGCTCACAATAAACCCAAAAACCAATTTCAATTAAATATCAATTAATTGGTATACTTCATTAAATCTAAATAAAAAGATTTAACCTTTTCTCAACTGGGTTCAAGAACAGTGTTAATGAAGACACCATTCACGACAAACCCAAAATCACATTTGATATTATATACAAGGCTCTGAATAGAAAATATAACAGCTTATATTCAATATCAAATTCTGGAATCAACAAATACCGTATTGGAATAACGATATATATATCTTCCAAATTCCTCCACAATATCCGTATAATCACGGAATCCAATATCAAAATATTCTGAAGATAATTTCGATTCAAATCCATTCCAATTCATATATTGGAAATTCAGGTTATTTTTAAAACCATTTCAAATCCAATTTATTTATTTAAAAATATTGGATTATAATTCTAGCTCATAACTAGTTCATTTCGATAAAAATATATTTTTTATCCTTTCAAATATGGAATTTTTCATCCTAATTTTTCCAAATCATTTCTTATGGTTTTACACTAATTATTGATATTTTTAATAATTATATCAAGGCCCGTACAGTCGATTTCCATAAACAGCCATCGAACTGCACTTACAGGGACCTTTTCCAAATTTGATTTGGACATAATTCCAAATCCAACCGTTAGATTTTCATCTCTAATATTCGTTAGAAAGCACTTTTCGATATGAACCAAACAGTTCCGGTTTTAGGAGAATTTGATGGTCGGATCTCCCGTAATGTCCGTTCGAAGTCAATGGTCGAAATTCGCGGACTGCCGCGGCGCGGCGCGTTCTATTCAGGCCATTATATATATAATATATATATTATATATATTTCGTCGATTTCCATTTAAAATGTACTTTATAAATCTTTTTAAATTCGTTTTCAAAACGATTTCAACTTCATATTCAATTCCCAATCAAAATTGAATATTCCATATCATCGATATATAAATGATAGTATTTTCAAAACATTAGATTTTGAAATCAATTCCTTTTCGATATTCATTATAAAAATGAATAAAATCGATATAAATATCGTTCACGTTCAAATGGCATCAATCTAATCAACACGGCTTCATATATTTAAATATATTCATGTCCATCCCAAATTGGACATCAAAATCATATTTTGATTCTTTTCTGAATATTATTTGAAAATATTCGTTATTTTAAAATAATCGTTGTTTTAAAATATTCATTCTTTCTGAACTGGAATCAGACACAATTAATTACCATATAATTTGATTATATGAATTTCATACAATACATGTATACAACAGTGATAAATAATCATCCATCATCCAAAGTGCATTCTACACTGTATAAGCATTAAATATAAATATTTAATGCTTATAACAGTCTGTCAACCAATCGATTGACATATAACTAACTATTGGGATTAGTGTATGTCCAATATCATCCCAATACCCGTGTGGGGTTTTAATCAACAAATAATGAATTTTATTTGCGCAATTGGGCGATGTGTAAAATTTATCGTCCCAATCCATATCAGTAAAATGGGTGTACATAAACAAATCATCTGATTTGTAAATGAATATTTATTTTATTCATATACCCGTTAAAAATTATATTTTTAACGATAAAATATTTGTTCGGTTCATTTACACAATAAAAATGATATTTTTATTGTTCTAACATATTTTAGAAAATTTTGGCGGCATAACAGCCCAATATCAAAATCGGGTAATGTCTAGCATTACCCCTCTCCTGATATTGGCTCGCGCAATATACATATAACAATTCTAATCAATTCATTTCACCTAAACAACCAATTTCAACCAAATAATCTAATCGACTAAACCAAACAATCAAACAAGTCGTACATGTTCTATGGACGACGGGGAATAGTTTATATATGCAGTTATAAAATAAATAACTGTATAAGAAATTTTAGTGAGAAGTTCTCACCTTTGGGATCCACTCCGCCAGTTTTTTATTTTCTAAATGGTCTAGATTTTGATTCGTTTCCAACGGGTCCCCTCGCATTCCCTTGCGCGCTGACATTTTTATTTTAACGCTATACATACAATAAAGTCGCATTTTTATTTTGATACCTATATAAAAACCTCATTTTTATTATGCTGCATATATAATAATGATTATAGTTTTATAACACTCCTTATATAATAAAAATCATATTTTTATTTTTCTAATTTCATAATAAAAATCGTATTTTTATTTTGCTACATGAATAAAAATTATATTTCTATATTCTTTATCATGTAAAAATCATATTTTTATAATCCCTGTTATATAAAAAATCGTATTTTTATAATCTCCACTATGTAAAAATCATATTTTTATAAATAAAAATCTTAAATTTTATACTAATCTCTTTACATAAATATATGTTACATTTTTAAAACAATGTTTTTAATCACGGAATTAATTACACGGCAAGAAAATAAAAATAAAAGAAATTAAACTCACTTCTCTCGATGGAGGCTGAGGGGGCTGCGACGGACGGAGGTGGAGCAAGGGGGTGCTGCGGCCGGTCTCCGATGCGGCGGCGGTGAACTACAGGCGATGGAGGCATTGATTTGGGCTCGGGCGACGCAGTTTTGTGGTGTAAACGGGAGAGAGAGAGGGAGATTGGAGAAGGAGGGGGTGAGGGAGGGATCGCCAGCGGCGGCGTTGGCCTGGGGGCGCGCGACGAGGAGGAGGGCGACTGGGGACAAGGTACGGGTTTTTTTTCATTTGGATCTGAAAGAGAACGTGGAGGAGGGAGAAAGGAGATGGGGGTATTTTATAAATATATATAATTTAATTATTTTGTTTTCAATTCAAAAAGTAACTTTTTCGTTTGAACACCAAACGAGACCCAACGACTGTCTTCCAAAACTAATTAACCCCATTCCAAATACATTGGGATATGTTTCTTAAGCCAGTTCGGCTGCTATGGTCAGCTTTCATCAAATTCAAAATATAAATCAGTATATATTGAATTTGAACGTACATTTTAATTTACCGGGGCCACATACTAACTTTAAAAATTCCCAAATAATTATTTCTAGCTTCGTATTGACGATACGGTCCTAAGAAAACTAATTTCAAAAAATTTGGAGACCGTTTGAAAAATGGCCATTTTTTAGTCGATCCAAATTGACTAAAACTGTCAAAACACGTTTTCTTTTGCCACACTCACATATTGATTCCAAAAATTATGGAAATTGGAATCTAGCAATAATTTGACATTCCGGATACAACAAAAGTGGTTTCGTCAAAAATGGAGGTCGTTTGCAAAATTTCAATTTTTAAGGGCTATATTTCCATAGCGACTATTCTGAAATTTCAACTGGGCATAACTTTTTATTCCCGCTATGAAATTTCAATTTTTCGGTTTCGTTGGAAATATATTTTCAAATAGATTCAAATATTTTGGGTTTCGCTAAAATCCAGTTTATTTTGAATCCTGTACATTCATTTGAAATTTGAAATCGAATTTTCAAACTACTGCGCCATTTTCAATTCCTTTTAAAATTAAAAATAAATATTTATATTCTAACGTCGATTCAAATAAATATATATGTTATAATTCTATTAAAAATAATTTTCTTGTCATTATTATTTAAAATAAATCATTTTAAATATTCAAAATTCACTAAAATTGCCAAAATAAAAATTTTAAATTGGCTCAGATTTTCCGGGTTGTTACAATCTCTCCCACTTAAAATCTTTTCGTCCCCGAAAAGGAACGGAGCTGAAAGTTGTTTCACAAACCAACTCAACTTTCATTATTTTAATTATGGCTTAAGTTCTTCAACTTTTCAATTTCTAAAAACTTTTCAAAATTTTCAAAAGTTTAACTAGCACCCTAAATTTTCGAAAAATTTCGCCATAACCTCCCCTGTACGGGAGCACCGAGAAAATCCCCAAACCGCCACATAGGCCTCTCCAATCAAAAAGAAAAAGAAATAGCCAAGCGGCAAGCCAATCGGCTCATAAAATCATCAAAAACCCCAAGAAATACAATAAACATGTACCTATTTGTCGGGCAAACAATTTTATTCCTCTGCTCTAGCCTCCTTGCTAGGACCTGTTCAATATATATATATATGCATGTACATGTATGCAATTTCAAACAATTTTCAATTTAGTTCAATATTTGATACAATTTGGTTATGTGTACCATTCCTTCACATAATGGTTTTATTGGTTAACAAATAATCATACAACGCAACCATCAATCAATTAGTGGATTATCGTTTCAAACATATAACTTTAATACATAGTCAAAAATCATGTTTTTGATGCGAAATCACAACAAATAATCCTATCTAGTTTTGGTTCTCACACCAGTCAATTGGAAATATATAGATATCGCACTTTCAAAACTCGAAAACAGACTACTGATGCGTACGTCATCAGTATAATCATGCCCGGGCGACTAGAGTGTGATTCTATATCCGTCCTGTATATTTGAGGCTTCAATACACATAGATTAGACGTATATTAAATTCTCTGTATACTTGATTGTCCAAATAAATTTAAAATAAATATTAAAATACAAATAATAAAGTTTAAAACTTCAAAACAAAATTGGTTTTCATTCTTATTTGAAAACAACTCTCTTCCGACTCATTCTAGGATACCACTGATCCCATCTCTAACGAGTCATTCTTATTGGATATTACTAATCCAATCTCTGATGAATCCTTTCATTTGGTTTTAACGTGTCTTGTTCTCCGAGCTCTGTAAACCAAAGCTCAGATACGACCTGAAGCAATCTGAAATCTCCCTTACGAGAAATCATGGATTGTATCGTGGACAAGACGAATCAGAACACAAACAGGAGAAATTTTCATTCCTTATTACAACATTTTCATCAAAATACAAGAATATATAGAGTATGAATAAATATTACACATTTACTAAATATCAGAGGTTTACAAATTACAATGCAGCGGAAAAATAATACAAAACACAACTGAAAAGAACATACGGATACAGAGCTTTCCGAATATCATTCCAGCTGTAAACCAGGATCCTGTGAATATAAATCTGCAAAACCAAAACTACAAGCTATCTGTGTGGAAAATAGGGGCACCCAGAGTTTAGGTTAAAACAATAAACTCCAGGTTAGTCATGTGACTGGTGTGAAAACTAAAACAGTTATTTAAAACTTTACTTTAAATCAGATATATCAAGGGACCACGTCGTATAACACGGAATGGGTTTCCTCCCAAGAATACCAGTGCATATAACAAAACATCACAATGATTTTTGAAAAAAATGAAGCTATTATAAGACCCAGGTCCCATCGCATAATGCAACACAAGCCGGAGGATAGGGTTTTCCCTTATAAAAGCCAAACACGCTTGGTACGTTTAAAACAAATCATTTGATACAATTATAAGTGCATAGTGTATAAAACAAATTCAAATATAAATGTATCAAGCCTAGACGGCATGGATACCATATATCATGTCGCCAATACTTGGCTCTACAATCAAAACCGCAACTGTCTCGTATTGAAGTTGAATTTCCATCTGTGAACCAAGGCAAGGGATCGTCCTTACCGCTTCGAGACTGTCTAGCCCGAGCCTCAGGCAAGCGCGCAGGAAAGCCTTGGATCATCAGAGCCAGTCCACATGAAGTGGATTAAAATGCCTGAAAAATGCGTTTCCCCGCTCTATGGGGCGTAAACTGGTCATACCCCGACCAGAACATCGGTCCCGGATCGACCGATATAACCGAGGCGCCTCTCTATCCATCATTCACATAAGTAAAATTCCAGGGATAGTAAAACGCTGACACCACTCCTAGATAGAAAGAAACGGATGCCCTCCCTGATGACCTCTCCCATTTCTAGTTCACACCAGGGTGTGAGGCTCGCGAATTAATGCTACACAAAGCTATGCTATATTAAAGCCGTTCTTTGATCATCAACCACAAGACTCTGATTTTCAACGGAAGTCTTGATCATTTGCATCTCAGCATGCCACACAGGCTATTCATGCCATGCAACCGATGTATATCAATCACACAAAATGAAGTCCAAAGTTAGACACACATCCATTTACAAGTTCGTTCTGGGTCTGAATGAAACCGCAGGCACCTTATTCCTCCCCTATATGTCCAATACAGGGGAGAGGCCCTTGCATATCCGGTTGATCTCCAAGTACGTCTAGACGATCACCACTTATTACCTTGTCTTGGGTGTACCGCCCAATCAAGATATCAGTAATCATCTAAACGATGAGAAGACCTCCGGTATTCAACCACCGTCTTCATCCTCGACACATCATCGAATCAGTTATTCAGAATGGGGTAAAGCCGGTCTTTCTGAATTACTCGCGTATATAATGAACAAGTGCTATAAAAACACAACATATGCCTCATTCCAATTCAGAATATCCCTTTATTCAAATATTCTTATACTTTGGGAAAGGTTCCCATTAATTTTATCAAAGATAAATTCTTTAAATTTATTCTTTAATCTTCCTTTGGATATCATTTCAATCTAATTAAAGATGCATTAAAACTCCACTTGGTTTTAATCTTCCCAAAAATCAGTATTAACGATTGTTTAACTTGGGAAATCATATCCTATCTTTAACTGGGTTAAAGAACCATTGTCATTTCAAACACGGCTCACGATAAACCCAAAATCACATTCCATTCCATCAGCCTTTAACCGTTAATTAGCAAGTGAACAAATTCCCTAAGTATTAACCCCAAAGGCTGAAACCAACATCAGATCAATACCCAGGAAACCATTCAACTTAACTAATCTCCAGTTAGTTTCTGATTTTCTTAACTCCATTGGGTCTAAGAACAGTATTATTAAAGATACCATACACGACAACCCAAAATCTTATTCCTGTCTTTAACTGGGTTAAAGAACCAATGTCCTTTAAAACACGGTTCACGATAAACCCAAAATCACATTCCATTCCATTAGCCTTTAACTGTAAATTAGCAAGTGAACAATTCCCTAAGTATTAACCCCGAAGGCCGAAACCAACATCAGATCTATACCCAGGAAACCATTCAACTTAACTAATCTCCAGTTAGTTTCTGATTTTCTTAACTCCACTGGGTCTAAGAACAGTATTATTGAAGATACCATTCACACAACCCAAAATCTTATTCCTTTGTTGATCGGGTTAAAGAACAAGTGTTATTTAAAACACTGCTCACAATAAACCCAAAAACCAATTTCAATACCATTCCAATTAAATATCAATTAATTGGTATACTTCATTAAATCTAAATAAAAAGATTTAACCTTTTCTCAACTGGGTTCAAGAACAATGTTAATGAAGACAGCATTCACGACAAACCCAAAATCACATTTGATATTAAATACAAGACTCTGAATAGAAAATATATCGGCTTATATTCAATATCAAATTCTGGAATCAACAAATACCGTATTGGAATAACGATATATATATCTTCCAAATTCCTCCACAATATCCGTATAATCACGGAATTCAATATCAAAATATTCCAAAGATAATTTCGATTCAAATCCATTCCAATTCATATATTGGAAATTTTTGTTATTTTTAAAACCATTTCAAATACAATTTATTTATTTAAAAATATTGGATTTTAATTCTAGTTCATTTCGTTAAAATTTTATCCTTTCATATATGGAATTTTTCATCCCAATTCTTTCCAAATCGTTTCTTATGGTTTTACACTAATTATTAATATTTTTAATAATTTTATCAAGGCCCATACAGTCGATTTCAATAAACGGCCATCTAACTGCACTTACAGCGACCTTTTCCAAATTTGATTTGGACATAATTCCAAATCCAACCATTAGATTTTTTTTATCTCTAATATTCATTAGAAAGCTCTTTTCGATACTAACCCAATGATTCCAGTTTTAGGAGAATCCGATGGTCGGATCTCCCATATTGTACATTCGAAGTCAATGGTCGAAATTCGCAAACTACCGCGCCACGACGCTTTCTATTCAGGCCATTATATAATATATATATATATATTATATTTCGTCGATTTCCTTTTAAAATGCATTTTATAAATCATTTTAAATTTGTTTTCAAAACGATTTCAACTTCATATTCAGTTCCAAATAAAAATTGAATATTTCATATCATCGATATATGAATGATAGTATTTTCAAAACATTAGATTGTGAAATCTATTCCTTTTCGATATTCATTATAAAAATGAATAAAATCGATATAAATATCGTTCACGTTCAAATGGCATCAATCTAATCAACGTGGCTTCATATATTTAAATATATTTGTGTCCATCCCAAATCAGACATCAAAATCATATTTTGATTCTTTCCTGAATATTATTTGAAAATATTTGTTATTTTAAAATAATAGTTAGTTTAAAATATTCATTCTTTCTGGACTGGAATCAGACACAGTTAATTACCATCTAATTTGATTATATGGATTTCATACAATACATGTATACAACAACAGTGATAAATAATCATACATCATCCAGAGTGCATTCTACATTGTATAAGCATTAAATATAAATATTTAATGCTTATAACAATATGTCAACCAATCGATTGACATACAACTAGCTATTGGGATTAGTGTATGTCCAATATCATCCCAATACCCGTGTGGGGTTTCAATCAACAAATAATGAATTTTATTTGTGCAGTTGAGTGATGTGTAAAACTTATCGTCCCAATCCATATCAATAAAATGGTTGTAAATAAACAAATCGCCTAATTTGTAAATGAATATTAATTTTATTCATATACGTGTTAAAAAATATATTTTTAACGATAAAATATTTATTCGGTTCATTTACACAATAAAAATGATATTTTTATTGTTCTAACATATTTTAGAAATTTTTGGCGGCATAACATCGCAATATCAAAATCGGGTAATGTCTAGCATTACCCCTCTCCTGATATTGGCTCGTGCCATATACATATAACAATTCTAATCAATCCATTTCACCCAAACAACCAATTTCAACCAAATAATCTAATCATCTAAACCAAACAATCAAACAAGTCGTCCATGATCTGTGGACGACGGGGAACAGTTTATATATGCAGTTATAAAATAAATAACTGCATAAGAAATTTTAGTGAGAAGTTCTCACCTTTGGGATCCACTCCGCCAGTTCTTTATTTTCTGAACGGTCTGGATTTTGATTCGTTTCCAATGGGTCCCCTCGCAATCCTTTTCACGCTGTTCCTATTAAAAATCACATTTTTATTTTAATGCTATACATACAATAAAATCGCATTTTTATTTTGATACCTATATAAAAACCTCATTTTTATTATGCTGCATATATAATAAAGATTATATTTTTATAACACTCCTTATATAATAAAAATCATATTTTTATTTTTCTAACTTCATAATAAAGATCGTATTTTTATTTCGCTACATGAATAAAAATTATATTTTTATATTCTCTATCATGTAAAAATTATATTTTTGTAATCCCTGCTATATAAAAATCATATTTTTATAATCTCTATTATATAAAAATCATATTTTTATAAATAAAAATCATATTTTTATAAATAAAAATCATAAACTTTATACTAATCTCTTTACATAAATATATGTTACATTTTTAAAACAATGTTTTTAATCACGGAATTAATTACACGGAAGAAAATAAAAATAAAAGAATTTAAAACTCAATTTTCTCTATGGAGGCTGAGGGGGTTGCGATGGACGGAGGTGGAGCAAAGGGGGGTGCTGCGGCCAGTCTCCGATGCGGCGGTGGTGGGCTACAGGCGATGGAGGCGCTGATTTGGGCTTGGGCGTCAGTTTTGTGGTGTAAACAGGAGAGAGAGGGAGATTGGAGAAGGAGAGGGTGAGGGAGGGATCGCCAGCGGCGGTGCTGGCCTGGGGGTGCGCGATGAGGAGGAGGGCGATTGGGGACAAGGCACGGTTTTTTTCATTTAGATCTGAAAGAGAATGGGGAGGAGGGAGAAAGGAGATGAGGGGTATTTTATAAATATATATAATTTAATTATTTTGTTTTCAATTCAAAAAGTAACTTTTTCGTTCGAACACCAAACGAGACCCAACGACTGTCGTCCATAAATAGTTACCCCCATTCCGAGCAAAATGGATATGTTTCTTAAGCCAGTTCGGCTGTTTGCGGTCAGCTATCATCAAATTCAAAATATAACTCAATATATATTGAATTTGAATGTACATTTTAATTTACCAAGGCCACATACTAACTTTAGAAATTCCCGAAAAATTATTTTTAGCTTCATATGGACGATACGGTCCTAACAAAACTAATTTCGTCAAATTTGGAGATCGTTTGAAAAATGGCCATTTTCTGGTCGATCCAAATTGACTAAAACTATCAAAACACGTTTTCTTGTGCCACACTCACATATTGATCCCAAAAATTATGGAAATTGGAATCTAGAAATAATTTGACATCCTGGATCCAACAAAAGTTGTTTCGTCGAAAACGGAGGTCGTTTGCAAAATTTCCATTTTTAAGGGCTATATTTCCGTAACGACTATTCTGAAATTTCAACTGGGCATAACTTTTTATTTCCGCTATGAAATTTCAATTTTTCGGATTCACTGGAAAGATATTTTCAAATAGATTCAAATATTTTTGGTTTCGCTAAAATTCGGTTTATTTTGAATCCTGTATATTCATTTGAAATTTGAAATCGAATTTTCAAACTACTGCGCCATTATTCCTTTTAAAATTAAAAATAAATATTTATATTCTAACATCGATTCAAATAAATATATACGTTATAATTCTATTCAAAATAAATTTCTTTTCGTTACTATTTAAAATAAATCATTTTAAATATTCAAAATTCACTAAAATTGCCAAAATAAAAATTTTAATTTGGCTCAGATTTTCTTGGTTGTTACAACTTGAATCTAGCCAACTATTCCTATTCTTCGACCAAGCGTAGAGTGGAATATTTGTTAAGTTAAACCATACTGGCACATTTTTAATGTTGTTACATCCAACACAACAGTTCCATGGTTTGATGATAAACACTTTGCTCATAATTATAACTGGTCAGAGTTTAATATTCTCTTCCTATTCTCAATGTTTATTAGTAGGAAAAAGAATATTTTACCTATAGATTTTACTTTTATTCCTTCAACAGGCTTCCAAAGCCTTTGCCAGTAATTTGTGACAACTGTAAAGGAGAGCAGCACATCCAGGAAGAACCCAACTAGGTAATCCTAACATTCAACCTTACCTCCTTCATATATTGCTTTAGAAGGAAGAAACTCTTTCCCAGAGTACTGTAGCGGGATCACTGGTAGAGAGAAAACTCCAGCATTCTTTGGTCTATTTTCAAAGAGGGAGGCCCATTTTCGATTATCGGAGGTACGTGGTAAGGGATTGGATGGAGAAGAGGCTGCTATGGAGGGTGACGGTGGATCAGGAGCAGGCGGGACCGGTTGTGACGGAGGATCTAACAAAGGGAGAGAGGAATTGATGGATTGGAGAAGAGGGAAAGGGTTGGAGATAAGAGGGATGTTTTTGCAGAGAGGAGGTAATTGTTGAGTAGAGAGGATGACACTGTTTATTTTTTATACTAAAGAATTCTTACACATTTCTTAGTCCAAATAAAAGACTAGTTTTCCTTGTCAACTTGGTAAGTGGCATAGAGATTTTAGCAAAATCTTTTATAAATCTCCTATAATACCCTGCCAGAGTGACCTTACCTAGTTACTGTTTTTGGCTTTTTCCAAGCTTTAACAGCTATAACTTTGTTTAGGTCCAATGAGATGCCATTTTCAAAATTCAATGGGTCCTAGAAAGCTTACTTTATTTAATTTATGCTATTTTAATCCACTCAACACTAAATGCAAATGTCCTTCATGATCCTTTATTGTCTTAGAATAAATCAATGTGTCACCATTTATAATTAAAACAAACTCGTCTAAGTAATCTCCAAACATCCTATTCATGAAATCAACGAAATTGGAAGGAGCATTTGCCAAGCCAAATGGCATAATAAGGAATTCATACAAGGCATATCATGTATTAAAAGTTGTGTAATTAATGCATTCCTCCTCCACCTTCATCTGATGAAAATCGGATGATAACTCCAGCCGTCAAAATATTTTTGCTCCATTTAATTAGTTAAAAAGATCATCAATTCTAAGCAATGAGTACTTGCTCTTGATTGTGACTTTATTAAGTTCTTTATAATCTATACACATTCTTAAAGTACCATCTTGCTTCTTGACAAATACTACTAGTGATCCCCAGCAAGAACTACTTGGCCATATAAAACCTTTTTCTTCTAATCCTATCAGTTGCTTCTTTGATTCAAGTAATTCTCTTGATCCTATCTTTGTTAGCTTTTTCACTACAGGGCTTGTTCTAGGCACAAGTTTGATCTAGAATTCCATTGGCATATGATGTGGCACTCCCTTAACCTCTTTAAACACTTCGGTGTTTTGGTTCATTATGGGATATCTCTTCCAATGTAGGCTCTGCCTCCTTAATATCCAAGTCACTTATATAAGAAAAATTTCTTTCTTTTTTGGCTTCATATAAAATTGATACCCTCTTGCCTTCAATAGTCTTCAAAGATATAATAAAAGTCTCCAAATTAATGATGGCTTTAAATTATTTTAACCAATCTACCCCTAATATAATTCATATACCATAGTAGTTTAATATATGTAAATAAAAAATAAATACATAGTCACGTGTATTTCTGCAAACACTTCATCTCTAGTACATATATGCTACCTATAGGACTTTTAATAAATAAAATCATATCCATCAAAATGCAAGTCAATTCTAAATTTTATACTATGTCATGGGATATAAGTGAACGTGTGGCTCATGTGTCATATACTATAGCTATAGGAAATGATCTAACAAATAATGTACTTCACTTGCCCCTGATCTTCAGTATTGGAACCAACTATTAACTTCTCTTTTCTCTCCAAGGCTCATACTTTGCATTGCTACTTGAAATCAGGGAAGTCCTTTTAATGTGACCCTCGTTTCCACAATTGTAGCACTTAAATGTAGATATTCTTCCAACTAGGATCCAGGATTTTATATGTCCTTCCTTGCCAAAATTATAACACACAATCTTTTTCTTGGCTTCAGTTGCAACAACTTTAGTTATTTACTTAACTCTAGTGTCACCCTTCTTTTGTCATAAGGATGGAATCAATTCTTGCCTTTCTTGTTGTTGTTGTTTCTCAAATTTCTATATTTCTCTCTTGCATTATCATGCTGCTTAAAACTTAAAGTCATATCTAACACTTAATCAAAGGTTTTCTCTATATAGAATAACATGGCCCTATTTAGATTTGCATTCAAACACCGAATATATCTTGCATTTTTAGATGCCTCATCAGCATCAACATAGTACCATATTTCGATAAGATCTCAACTTTCTGTGTGTACTCAGTGACACATATAGTAGTACCATATTAGGATAAGCTCTCAACTTTCTGTGTGTACTCAGTGACACACATAGTTCCTTGCCTCAATTTGATGAACTCTTTTAGCAGCGAAGCCTTAGCTGATGCAAGAACAAATCTTGCTTCCAACATTTCCTCAAAATGAACGTATGTGATCTCATTTTCTGGTCTCTTTGCTATGATAACCTCCCACCAATCAAGCGCAACACCATTTAGTTTCCTTGATACAATTTGCCTTTTCCTTGGGTCTTCAACTTGCATATCATTGAAAATCCTATCCAGGGTCCTCAACCGAGTTTGATTCCCTATAACACCTTCATTCCCTTCAAAACTTTTGCCTTTAAAATGAGGGTATGTTTTCAGTAGCTTGGATAACTCCTCATGTGGGTTATTTACCCTATTTCTTACTCCATCCCTAAGAGCTCTCATTAAATCTTGCATATTCTACATTTGAGACTCATTTGATCCTCCTACACCCTGATGGTGTCCCCTTTCTACCATAGTTTTCTAAGGATAGCGTTGACTAAGTTAGTTCAATTCCTTACATTTTTCTATGTTTCACATGGTAAATAAATACAATAATCCATATATTCTGTATTTGTGCATATTATAGTACTTATATCCTACCAACCAACATTAGGATTTTATCATTTTTAGCTATGTATTTTATTAACACAGCTATGATACCAAATGATATGACCCTTTAGTTTTTTCTCAATTTTCAGTTTATTTATTAATAATTTATATAAATCTGGGGTCATCTACTCAAAGGTTATCCCCTTCATTCATTCAATACCAGGAAAAATATCAGTATAATTCAATAAAGATTCAACTTGTAAATATGAAGATACGCAAGTCTATTTTTGCTTAAGATAAGAGTTTAAGTTAAAAAGCCAAAATAAATTGATTGGTTCGAATTTAACCAATCATCACACATCAAAACAAAGTTTTAGTACTTGTTATTCTAATTTAAATGACACTTGCAAATATTCATATATTAAGTACATATTTAGATTTCCAAGATTACGAGGTTATATAATAATACAACCTTGTGACGTTTTCGTTATGTTATAAAACTGTTACAAAAGTGTTCCAAACACTTTCATATTATAAGAACGGACTAAACATTCTCGAAATATTTGATTATCCAAAGGGTGTATTTTTATTATAAACTGTAGCACATTACATTCGAGAAATTCCGTAAGTAAAATAGAAGCATTTTTAATATTTCAGTAGTACTAGAATATAGGTTACAATCTTATAAATACTCCAAGCATTTGGTTATATAACATAGCCTCCTCGAAATTCTAGTTACTTTATAAAATGAATTTTGCTCACTATTATATATTTCCATGCAAAAACAGATGTATACATGTATTAATATATAATTTTATAAATTATTTCCCATAGAAATCAAGTCATGGCTACGCCATTGTCATAGATATCCGGGTACTTTTCATGTAGCTTGTACTCAATATTGCAGCAGACATCCTATTTATATGAATATAGCTGTCACATTGGTCTTTTTGCATAAGCAAAGCATTGCATTAAAACATAAACAATCCAACCAAACATTTTAGCAACTTAACTACTAAATAACCAAGCATTCATAGTTTCTTCCAAAGAAATTCTTCAAACAATTTCATTTTGTTTTCTCTTTTCCTGGATTAACACCTAAGACTGTCTCATTATAAAATGAGACACCCCAATGATGCAAGAAAGAAAATAGGATCAGACTAAAGTCTGGTATGAATAATTCACTTAATACATGACAATAAGACACTAAGTTAGTCAAAAGTGGTACTACTATATTTAAGGGTATCTGCAGTTTCAATGTACATATTCATATGTCACTGGAATGATGTGGTGTGTGTACTTATATCAGCAATTCCATATTGTATTTCTTTCAGCATTTTGAATCATCTATTCATAGGTGTTTGAACATATAAATATGCATAAGCATCAATTAAAACACATGAATCAAATACCATGCCATCAGATAGATTAACTCTTCATACCCTAACTTTTTCTTACTGAAGAGTTAACACTCACAATCAATAAGCTTATGCCTATCACAAATTCATTCAAGAACTTATCATTTTCTTCGGGTCATTTGTTATCCCTTGAACTCTATGTGCATATTGCCTAGGACAAAATCACTGTTAACCTAGCACACTCGGATCCCTGGGCATAAAGATGCTATATACAAGCTTGCATTGTTCACCATGCCAAGCTGATCAATGTAGCTTCTTAGGCCCTTATCCGTAGGAGGTGGGTCGATCCACCCGAGGCCAAGCAATGTGCCTGCACTTGGTCGGGTTTGTGTGTAAGGTTCTTTTGATGATTCAGCATGACATATCTTCTATGGCATGGATTGAAACCTAAAAATTCTATAGTCCAAATTATCCTAGCACACTTATATATAGATTAGAAGCCCTCACTATTTTCGTACACCAAACATTTCTTCATCTTATTCCTCCACTCAGTTATGTTCTGAAACAAAATTAGGAAAAGAGTTAGGGTGCTGTCAAAATATAGACTAAAAGGATTATTCTTCTTTTACTTCAATTTAAAAGGCCTTTTCTAGATTTATTACACATTACTTTGAGTTCTACATCATTTTTAGATTTGCAATTTAAAAAGGGATTTTGATGGTAAATATATTGGATCTAAAAGTATCAGTGTTTATAAGTTTATTCGTAAATGTTATTGTTCTTTTAATTAATGTCAACTACCTATTCCTTTTTCAGGAATTACTTGTTTATATGTACATTTTATTCCTTATCCCCTTTTTGTCGTTGTTTTATTTACAGTCTTATTATGCCTATTTTATCAGTTTGTTCATATCTGAGTTTGGATCTATTTCTCCTTATTCTTTTATTTTGCGCTAAGCCTAGGTCATAAAGAGCTTAGGCCTTTTCCGTTTGAATTGCATAAAATTTGAATAAATTGGAATAATCTTTAATAACAATAAAAGGAGATTTTGGCATATAGGAATTTGAGAACCATTGACTGTGAAAATGGGATAATACTAAAGGAAGAATATGCAAACATGTAAATATGAATAGGTTGGACTTAATTTTATATTAAGTAAACATGTCATGGGAAAATATGTGAATCAAATGTATGTTAAAACATGTTACTGTAATATGTAAACATCTAACCAGGTGCCTATCTGATTTGGGGAAGGTTGTGTAAAGAATTACATTTAATAAGAAATGCCATTACAACCTTAACATATAACAAAGGGTTATACTAAGCTTATTAATGAACTTAAACCTGTTAAGTTAAACATGTCTGATTAATAATCTAATATGTTCATCCTCTGCTGTTTTTTCTATCTAAAACCATATCAATTAGTACCCTCCTGTTATCATACAAGTCTCGAACTAGGTAGAGTCTAGGGCACGATTTACTGATAGATGATTGTAAAGGTTCAAATTCTAAAGGTGGGTACAGGCGTGTTCTGGGGAGTCATGAGCGTGCATGGATCCAATTGGGGAAAATAAGACGATGTAACACCGACATATAGGACTATATCTTTTTAGTTGATGGGTTCGGGATTGATATCTACGAATACCATAACTAGCATAGGTTATTTGTGTTTGTTAAGGGAGCCGATCACTGGGTAATAATTAGGTAAAACCTAATCCTAATATTCTGATGGATGGTGAAGAAATTCTGTTCTGGGATATGAATGAGAAGCTTATCTGATCTTACCTTATCTAGTTTAATCTGTACTTTTATACTTTACTGCATTTTCATATCCAGTGTTATTGATCTATCTTGATACTTTTTTGTCTTATACTTACGCTAAAAATCACTAGAACTTGCCAGTGGGATATGATTTTTTTTACTCCATGTATTATTTCAATTTCTGTTCTATGATTTTTGTTATGGCCCATGAGGGATATGATTTATATGGTTTTGTACTTGTACTCTAATGTCTTACTTTCCACGAGACAGACGTTTTATGACTCTATGTGTTTGGAACTGTAATGCTATGATGTTGTTTTAATAATAATAGAAGTTATGAAAGTTTTCCATTGCATTTTATATTCTGTCTTGCAAATTTTAGCCTCTGTATTATTACTTTATACCTATTGCGCTTCACAAAACTTAATGTATCCTCATGTGGGTGACATTAGGAGATGTGGGATGTCACAACACTTGACAGCAATAATATAAAACAGCTTGTAGTAAATAGGTGTAACTAGTGTGCTCATGTATTATTTCATCAGATAATGATATTAAAATCATAACACTGCATAAAAAAATCATTAAGATACTTATTCCATCCATCACAGTCAAATAATTGGATAAATATGAAAATTATTCTTAAAGAATTAAGGTTGCCTCCATTATGACTTAATGCCATATTTTAAGTGAGATTTACTCACTGGTGTTCTTCTTCATTAATATTTTTAATGCTTTGATCTATCCTCCAGTTCTCTTATAAGTTGTTGTTATCCTTTATTTTATTTTATATTTGTAAAGAGAATGTGCTAGCTTGTCAAGACCTATTCTCCTATGATTTATACAATCATCCCATTAGGGTTTTAGGTTTTGAGTAATGTCAGATTCACCATAAGCAAAATCATACTTAAGCCACCAATACTAACCCCAGTTATCTAACCCTCCCAATCTATTAACTTTCTTTCGTAATTTTTGTTAGAGGAAATATTTTATTTCCTGTAAAAACAGGGTAGTTGTTCTTTATGTAACAAAAAGTTCATTTATCTATTACTATTTTACCCCTGCATTTGTCATGCCATTTGCATTATTAGTTTATAGTTCGCGCACCAATATATTTCCTTTGTAAATAATGGTACAAGGTCTAATATAGATAGCCTAGTCTCAACCTATAAATTCATAAACACTCTTGCTTATTTTATTTTTATATAGATTATATATTTATATGCTTAGGAATTCTTGTATACCCTATATACACTCTTATTAACTTATGTTGCACTAACACATATATTATATTTCTATGCACCGTATAAAACCTGAATACCAATGTTTTATTCCTCAATGATTACACGAGCCATATTCTCAGAAATTTATATAATTCAAACATGCACAAGGTGCACCTTCATGACATGCACACTCAAATATCATTAATTATTAATCATGCATATTTATTTATAAAGTTCTTAATCTCTTTAAATAACATAATTAATTAGTATGAAAATATAGGGTCGTCACAGGTTATAACTTCCTTTCCTTTGGTAGACTGTGGAGATGTCTGATATTCTCTTTTAGGCTCAGATCAGCCATTGGAAACATACTTTCATTTTGTACGTATTCTTTCCCAAACAATAATTAACTATCGTTTGGTTTATACAAAACCTTTCTCGGGGAATGAGGGCTCCTTTGTGAATTGTACTGAGCTTTCTCATACTCGGGATCCATTTATACTTTTGTCAGAAAAAGTAATGTATATGAAAGTCAAAAGGTATCAAAGGTTCGGGCCCTCCCACTAGTTCCAAAATTGTTAGCTAAAAATATGGTTAACAACCCAAAATAGTGTATATCCTATGGAATCATTTACTTGCGAAGGGTTGGGTTAGTTATGCTACTGTTTCCATGGTGAAATTCGTGTTGATTACTTCCGTAGATTTACAGAAGTAAGTTCCTATATAAAACAAGAGACAATGATAAGATGTCGGCAGAATAGAGTTTGAAAGACCATATGAAAGAAGCTTTTCCCTCCGATGTGTTAGTTTATGATAATGATTTCCTATAGGTTTCATAGTATTCTCGTTGGTTTATCAAATAGGCCCTTTCGTCGAGCTTTTAAAATTTTGAATTCCCTACGGTGGATTATCATGTAGATCACTATCCCTTAAACAGGTTTTCGGTTGGATTAATGAAGGACATATCTAATTTTAGAATTCTAACTTGTGTAGATCATCTTAAGGAACCATTGATAGATTACAAGCTATGTGGTTTCAGACATTCCATTCACAAAGTTGGTATAGTTAAGCAATTTTAGTACTAAATGCCCTTTGGAACTTTTGAAAGCCATCACTATCGAACTGTTGTATTTTAAATACTATTTTTGCTGAAACTATAAAGTTATAAGAGAATAATAATATAATAATTAAAAAATTACCACTTTATTACCTCAATTGTCTGAATAAATCATCTTATTTATAAGTCTAATGTTACAGAATATTCTCCAAATTGATTTTAAAATTAGGGTTTAAAATTCTAACTTTTAGATACAAGAGTGAGAATGAAAAATCTCATCCCAATTCTTGACCCCTAGGGTTGTATTTACAGGTGTGCGTTGACCCCTCCTTCGTGATATGAGCCTCATCTCAGCTATTCTATGGAAGCACACGCAGAGGCTTAATGAAAACACCCTCCGTTAACCCTTGGAAGAGTAGCCATAATGCCGCTATAGGGCTCCCCAAAGGTAATCTTCTAGAACTGGAAGCTTTGACTATTTGCGGGAGGAGTGAGATTATAGGAGCTCTCGGCTTTTGACGCTGTATATGGCATTGTCTTCTTTTGTGTACGATGTTTGCTTGTGATGCTTATCTGGTAAATGATTAAGATTTTCGGCATACTTCCTTTGGGCTAATCGAAAGTATACCTAGTTTCTTTCCACGTGCTCCAAGGCAACAGTTTATAAGATCATGCCCTTTAGGTTTCACTAATAAGGGCTTTCCGCATGGAATGGAATTTTTTGCCTCTCCAATTCCAGCTCTGAAAGAAGCTATTGAAAGAATAGTTCTGACTATGCCGAAGCCTTTTTGTCTTTAGCATCCATTCAGTTCACCTTTGTCTATCAGTTTCTCCTTAATTATTTTGATGTTAACAAATGAGCTAATAAGTCATGCAATTACTTGCATAACTTTCAATGTCATGCTTCATTCCTTTCAACTTGTATAAACGTCTCATATCAGCGTACATCTTACTACTAACAAGATGAATAGTGTACTTAGAACGATGACAGTCATCTAGAATGTCCTTTCTAAGATTATCAACTGTAACAGCCCACGTCCATTAATGTCACTCACAAAGGGAATGCATTAACTTCTATGGAGTGTTTTAGGTAAGTATAGAACAGAAACTTAACAACAAGACAGATATAAATAGTACTCAAAGATTTAAAACTTTATTTCATTGCAGCGGAAAACACATATGTTTGCTTACATCATCAAAAACCAGAGTCAAAGTACATAATATCCATCTTGATTACCAAAAGTATATAAACTGAAAGACATAATGCCCAATACAAAATAGCCATAAATAAAAGAGAAGCTGAACTTTACTTCAGTGATCCAAGTAATCTTCTAAAAGCAGTCCAAGGTCAAGCTCCACTGGTGCTAGTTCCAACCTGAGCACCTGGGGGGGGGGGGGGAGGGGGGAGGAAGGAAAGAGGAGGAAATAAAGGGGGTCAGACATAAAGTTTGGCGAGTGCGATAATTTTAACAAAGTAACTAGGCTAAGGCATAAGTTGGAAAATAAGGAAATGACCATGAACCATTGAATATGGCAGAGTAAACAAGGAAACAAGATGAACAATGATATTGTTAAAGCGCACCTAACCCACTGTAAGATAATTACTAAACTACACCAACACTATAGGTTAATTGCTATACTGCACCACCACTAGTCACCCTAAGGTTGATCCCGCCTACAGAACTTAATAATGATATTGATAGTTTCGTGCACCCCTAGCTGCCTTCATAGGTGCCGCCTGCCCCTATCTCCACTAGGTGTACCCACTACCCCCAAGCGATCGGCTCCCTAACTCGTAGATACCCGTGCTGCCCCTACAGTGGGGTGTATCACTCCCCAAAGTGGCAACCCGATACAACCAACAATGCACGGCTTATACCTACACGATGCGACAACGTCTTACCTACCAGCCTGGGTCCACACACGCATATGAACCCGTTGGACTTGCGTTGCCACCACTAACCCGTTTTGGCCTCCTACAGTCAAGCCCAGTATGCGTGTCACGTCCTCGATTTGGGTCGAGCCCACAAAGATACGTATGGGTTACTGGTTGAAATGGGCCCCCATCACTTGACACAAGCTATCCACCTAAGCTTGGTCCCCTCTAGTACATCCCAGTTAACCAATTCTTATTCATGTTTCAATTACATGTTTCAATTTTGGTTAAGTATTTCTAATCGTATTTCCAAATGCCATCCAAGGCACCCACTAGATTCCACATGCCACCCAAGGCACCTACTTAACCCCCTCATGTCCACTACATGTTTATCTGGTTAAGTGTTTCTTAATTCATTAAGACCGTAACCTCATAAAGACCACTCACATTAGACTGGCATCTGTGGCAGCTGGATTTGCCGGGCGGGTCCGGGCAGTCTTACACTAAAAAAGAGCCTAACCTCGTGTCTTTACAATTGTTGCATATTTAATTTATGCCTAAGACCTCTTACATTAGACTGCATTTGTGGCAGCTGGATTTGTCGGGCGGGTCCGGGCAGTCTTACACCACAAAAGAGCCTAACCTCGTGTCTTAGACAATTAATTTCTCCTAATTAATCATTCCCCAAATTTGAATTACTTTCCCTATTCAAATTATCAATCAATTCCAAATTTAAGATGTCCATAATTGTCTCAATTATGTCCATCCATTTATGGTATGCAAAATCATACCAATTTTCACCACAATTATATTTTACGCCCTTTAAGGCATTTATGCCAATTAAATCTTTTTAATATTATCCCCTTTACCCCACGTTGTACGTTTGTTCGTTTAACGTAAAATATACGTTAGACTCGAATAGTCTAACTCATGGAATAAAGAGAAAACATCACAATGTACACATAATGAAAACATAGATCTAAACATAGGGATCAACTTGCATATGTGAATGATGTTCTACATCTAAAACTTGCATAGGCCAAAGTTACAACTTGCATAAACAACATATGTCATGGATCCAAATATAAAGGTGTGAACTTGCATAAATCATGTATCTCATAGATCTACATCTAAAGGTGTAACCTTGCATAGGCAATAACCCTAAACTTGCATAACATGATTCATACCTCAAACTCATATATTTATAGAAACTTGCATATGTGATTTATGCATCATAACAATGGTGTAAACTTGCATCTAACATGTAAAATATCATGTAGAATTTAGCATATAACTCACCCATGTCATAGCCTAACTTTTAATCAAATTTTCACATAAACTAGATGTCATAACCATGTAAGGTCTCATATAGTTTTACCCAACTTGTATATGATTCATGTTTAAATAAAAATCTAAACTTGCATACATATGATTTATCATATGAATCAACATCACCAAACTAGCATATGAAACATGATGATTTGGTTATGTATAAAATTACAACATAGAAGATAGCAACATAACTTTACATCATAAATGATAGCATCACAACATAATGTCATAGAGATTTCAACACAATTCTACAACATATTACAACATGTGATCAATAATTCACATCACATCCATACAATCTGCATCATAACTTAATCCAATTAAATTACTAATTATTTTATTAAAACTATCGAACTCACAACTCAAAAGCGGTCTTGAGTTCTGAATTCTGATTTCTGAAGTTGAATTAGCTTTCCTTTGAAGAAGATTCATTGTTAGGGTTGAATAGAACTAATTTGATTTGCTGTTCTTCCTCTCTAATTGGTGGCAGCTACTCTAGGGTTCAAGACGACAACATGACAGCCATTGTTTTAGTTTTAATTTGATTTAGGGTTTGAGTCTATGGGTCTTTTTATAGAGCTTTGAATTAATTTAAGCCGTCGGATCACTCTAGGATCCATCTAGGCCTTAGAAACCAAGAAATGATGTCAACAGACCAATCAGAAATCGCCACCTAAGCCCTAAAACCTAAAATTTCGTCATAGACCATTTAGGGCCGACGGGACCAATTCCAAACCTCCTGAGTCGACCCAGCGGGTCTCGGGTCAACCCATAAAATAGGTCGGTTTGGTGTTTTTCCTTCCCGCTTCCGCTGTTTTGAATTTTTTTCTTAAATTTTAGGTTGAATTTTATTTTATATATATATATATCTCTATATATATTTCTATTTTCCTAATTAACCATTTTCACACTAAACTACTTTTTGAACCGCGTTCACACTAAACCGCTTTTTAGTCATTCCCCTAAAACAAAAATATAGCGTTGGCGAGGATCGAACTCTGTACCTCTTGTATGAAAGTCACATGTTCCAACCAAATGAGCTACTAAGTCTTTTGCTTACAAACCTTAGAAAAATGCTAAACATTTATTCTTTATTTAGTTAATTCGATTATTCAAAAATCCGGGGTGTTACATTCTCCCCTCCTTAAAGGATTTCGCCCCCAAAATCTCCAAGTTAAGGAGAATGCATATCCTAACGTCCAAACAACCATCTACTCAACCTTCAAACACAGGCATCCATTGTCCTTATAGAATTTCTAATGCTGTATGAACATATGCAAAAAGTGCGTGTATATGTTCCTTATCTAATGCAAAATCAGGCAGTCTACTGATTCAGTTGACCTCCTTAATGCAAACCATGATAGTGCCATGCATCCATTATGTATGCGAAAGAACCCTATCGATACATATTATTTCTACATGTGTGCACAACCATTCACCAAAATGCAACATCCATATGATAACACAACCATTATACATCCATTATCTTAAATATGCACACACATTTATATGCAATATGCAATATGCAATATGAAGTGACTGAGCCGATCTAGTGCCTAAAGTGTGTGTATATGCATCCACGAGCAACCACTAGCAAACACTTGCATCCACATGCATCCATCATACACAACATGTCTCAAATACATGTTTCAATCATAGGACTACCCTATCTAAAGGTCAAAGGTACTAACGTGAGGACATACTAAAGATAAGATAAGTATAAGGTAAGCGATAAAGGAGAAACTAAAAGACATACACTCGAAAAGAAAAGGGTATAATGAACGCATCTTCTCTTCCGTCTCCCAAGTAGTGTTGCTTTCATCATCTCCCCATTGCACTTTGACTAGCTTGACCTCTCGATTCCTCAACTTCTTAACCTCCGACCCAAGAATGCACGTAGGAGCTCGCCGAATCGTTGCATCACACTCTATCTCCACCTCTCTAAGCAAGCTCGGCTCTACCACTTCTGCGGACTCGTGCAAGCACTTCCTCAAATGTGACAAATGGAATACTTCGTGTACGCCACTAAGTCTCTTGAGCAACTCCACTCTATACGCCATCTTCCTAATCCTCTCCTTAATAGGAAACGGCCCTACGAACCTTGGTGCTAACTTCCCAGTGGACCCAAAGCGAACGACGTTCCGTAATGGAGACACCTTGACAAAGACCATGTCCCAAATATCAAACTCAAAGATCTGTCCTCCTCTTGTACTTTCTGCCTATCTTGCGCCGTCTTCATCCTCCTTCGAATCAAATCGATCTTTTCCGAAGTCTCTCTAATCATATCGGGCCCAAGTAAGATCTTATCTGTAGACTCCCGCCAACATGTAGGCGAACGACACGGCCGTGCATAAAGAGCCTCGAACGGTGCCATGCCAGTGCTAGACTGAAAGCTGTTATTATATGCGAACTCCACCAACGGAAGATGTTCCTCCCAAGTACCTCCGAAATCTAAGACACACAACCTCAATAGGTCCTCTAGAATACGATTCACCCTCTCGGTCTAGCCATCCGTCTGAGGATGATATGCGGTGCTCAAACATAACTGAGTCCCTACCGCCTCTGGCAAGCACTTCCAAAATTCGCTAGTAAAGATAGGATCGCGGTCGCTCACTATGCTAGAAGGAACACCGTGCAAACGAACTATTTCTCGAATGTATACGGAGGCTAACCATGGAGCAGTCCTCTTACTCTTCACGGGAATTAAATGGGCGCTCTTAGTAAGTCTGTCTACCACGACCCAAATCCCTGTATTACCCTTCCTCGATCTTGGTAATCCGTCAACAAAGTCCATCGAAACACTTTCCCACTTCCACTGTGGGACCTCCAATGGGTGAAGCAATCCACCGGGCTTCTTTTGCTCTGCTTTTACTTGTTGGCACAACAAGCATCTAGCAACAAACTCTGCTATGTCCTTCTTCATACCGGCCCAAAAGAAAACTCGTCTCATGTCCATATACATCTTGTCCCCGCCGGGATGGATGATCATCTTCGAACGATGTGCATCATCAAGGATGGTCTTCCTCAAGTTCTCGTCCTGTGGTACACAAAGTCTACCGTCCCTACGTAACCAACCCTTATCATCTAGGGTATACCTACGGAGATGGCTCGATGACTCCCCTCTTTTGAGCTTTTCTACTAACTCAACCAACTGTGGGTCGTCTCGCTGTGCCTCGCCAATCCGTCCCAAAAGCGTAGGTCTGACCTCCAAGGATGCTAGCAAACCAGGTACAAAGTCAACGGAAGGTTTAAAGTCAAACGTAGAGATGAACTCTAAGCTTCGCCGCTCAACAAACAACGGACTCAAGGACAACCTCTTTCTACTTAAGGAGTCTGCCACCACGTTACCCTTTGCCAGGGGTATATGCTATCTCGAAGTCGTAGGATGCTAAGAATTCCATCCACCTTTGCTGCCTTAAGTTCAAGTCCTTCTGAGAGAATAAGTATTTTAGCGATTTATGGTCAGTGAATAACTCGAATTTCTCGCCAAGAAGATAATGACGCCAAGACTTAAGCGCAAAGACAATAGCGGCCAACTCTAGGTCATGTGTAGGGTAATTTCTCTCATGCACTCTCAACTGCCTTCCACCATAGGCTATTACCCTTCCCTCTTGCATTAAGACTGCGCCTAGCCCTGTCCCACAAGCATCGGTATAAACGGTAAATGGCTTACTCCCATCTGGCAAAAATAAGACTCGGGTTATGGTCAAAAGCTCTCTTTAGACGTTGGAACGCATCATCACAATCTACGTCCCATGTGAAAACTAAGTTCTTCTTCGTCAAGCGTGTTAATGGGGCTGATATCTTTGCGAAGTCTTTGATAAACTTCCTATAGTAGCCAGCCAACCCTAAGAAACTCCTCACCTCTGTAGCATTTTTAGGAACCTTCCAATCTTGGATGGCCACTACTTTTGCGGGATCCACAGCTATCCCTTCTTTGGAAACCACGTGCCCTAAGGATCGCACTTCCTTCCTCCAAAAGTGACATTTAGAAAATTTGGCTTTAAGGCTATGCGCTCGAAGGGTCTCCAATACTTCCCTAAGATGTAGGGCATGCTCTTCCTCGCTCTTAGAAAAGACCAAGATGTCATCTACAAAGACCACCACGAATCTATTAAGGTACTCCCTAAACACCCTACTCATCAAGTCAACAAAGTATGCAGGGGCGTTTGTCAAACCAAAGGGCATCACAAGCCACTCGAAGAAACCGTCTGGAGTCCTAAAGGCAGTCGAGTCGATGCTATCCACAACCACTCTCAACTGATGGAAACCAGTGGCTAAGTCCAACTGCGAAAACACTGAGGGGCCAACTAACTGATCGAAGAGATCGTCAATCCTCGGCAGTGGGTATCTATTCTTCTTTGTAAGCTTATGAAGTTCTCTATAGTCCACACAAAGTCTAAGAGACCCATCCGCCTTCGTGGAAAATACTACTGGAGCACCCCACTATGATATACTACGTCTGATGAACCCCTTCTCAAGCAATTCCTTCACTTTCTTACTGAGTTCTCTTCTCTCTCTTGGAGCCTTGTGGCATACCGGTAATGCAACTGTCTTTGCATTATCTAATAGATATATCCGAAAGTCTATCTCACGTTTTGGGGGTAAACCCCTCACCTCATCGAAGACATTAGCATATTCACGGACTATGAGAACATAACGTAAATCATCATCGGATGCGTCAAGGGATTCTAGGTAGCTAAGCATTACTGGACCTCTAGGGTCACAAGAAATATCAAGGGTCTTTCCAAAACGAGTCAACAATCTAACTACCCTTCTTTCACAGTCTAGGATGGCCCCATATCTAGTTAGCCAATCCATACCTAGAATTAAACCGTAGCCCATGAAGCCAAGAACAAAAGCGTTGCACTCAAACTCAACACCCAAGATAAATACTCTCAAATCCCGACAAATCATAGAAAGATGAGCCGAACCATCGATAGGATTTGAGACTACTAAGGGATCAGATCACTAGACTAGTATCAAGGTGCAGTGTTTCAACTAATGATGTAGAAATAAACGAATGTGATGCACCAGAATCGAATAAAGTATGGACAGGATGATCAAACATAAAAACTAATCTTTCAACGGAAATTGCTCTACCTCGTTCTTGCAGCGGTGGGACCATGAGAGCTTGAACTTGTCCCCTTGCCTGCCCTGGTGCCATAAGAGCTTGCACCTGTCCTCCCGGGGTAGACCCTGCCCTCTGCCCTTTCTTTGGCCAGTCCTTAATAAGATGTCCCGCCTCGCCACAGTGGAAACAACCAGTCTTCTTTTTCTTCCTACAGTCTTTGCTTAGATGGTCGGGTGTCCCACAGTTAAAGTATCTTTTCTTTCCCTTAGTATTGTTGCCTTTGCCACCTTTCTTGTTCTACTGTTGCTGTTGCGGCTTCTTTTGATCCCCTTTCTTCTCGGGTGCCTTATTAGCATTGGTGCCCTTCTCCTCTTCATGCATGAGTGCCATGTCAACTAGTCTCTCGAAGGTAGCCCCTATGGGAATGTGGGTCATAACTAACCCATGAAGCGGCTCGTTTAAACCCTTAACAAATCTTAGAGCCTTCTTTTCTGGAGTACTCACCAAGTCCAAGCCAAATCTTGCCAATTGGTTGAATTTGTTGATGTACTCTTTCACCGATAATTTCCCTTGCTTCAGTGCCGAAAACCTTTCCATATATAGATTCTCTTCAGCCCGCGAGAGAAACTTAACCTCAAACCTCTGCCTAAAATCTAGCCATGTATCGACTGGACGTCCCCCATTAGTGACCTCCCACCAAAACGAGGCCTCATCCTTCATTAGCCAGGCAGCTAGCTGGACTTTTCTTTCATCATCCACTTCAAAGATTCTAAACAATTCTTCCACCTCCTTTAGCCAGTTACGAGCTTCAACAAATGTCTCCGTCTCGTGAAAAGGTTTTCCACCCATTGCTCTAAAGTCCTTACATATCTTAGCAAAAGTATCGATGCGAGGAGGAGGGGGGAGGAGGAGGAGCATTTACTGGACCTGCGGTGGCGGCCCTAGCCTTGAGATATTGACGAAACCAACCGGGTACATGAACACCCTCTGGTATCTCAGATGCTTCAGACATGCTGAAACGAAAAAGGAAAGATTCAATATAAAAGAACCGAGGGAAAGATATATGGCTCTTGGGGTTATGCTTTCTAAAATATACTTATCTCTTGAAAATACTTTCCTTAAAACATACTTTTGAAGGTACTTCTTTATAAAAATGCTTTTGAAAAACAGTTTTTTTTTTCAAAATTCATATATGTTCTGGTAACCTTCAGCTCTGATACCACGTGTAACACCCCACGTCCATTAATGTCACTCACAAAGGGAATGCATTAACTTCTATGGAGCGTTTTAGGTAAGTATAGAACAGAAACTTAACAACAAGACAGATATAAATAGTACTCAAAGATTTAAAACTTTATTTCATTGCAGTGGAAAACACATATGTTTGCTTACATCATCAAAAACCAGAGTCAAAGTACATAATATCCATCTTGACTACCAAAAGTACATAAACTGAAAGACATAATCCCCAATACAAAATAACCATAAATAAAAGAGAAGCAGAACTTTACTTCAGGGATCCAAGTAATCTTCCAAAAGCAGTCCAAGATCAAGCTCCACTGGTGCTAGTTCCAACATGAGCACCTGGGGGGAAAGGAAGGAAAGAGGAGAAAACAAAGGGGGTCAGACATAAAGTCTGGCGAGTGCGATAATTTTAACAATATAATTAACAAAGTAACTAGGCTAAGGCATAAGTTGGAAAATAAGGAAATGACCATGAACCATTGAATATGGCAGAGTAAATAAGGAAACAAGATAAACAACGATATCGTTAAAGCGCACCTAACCCACTGTAAGAAAATTACTAAACTACACCAACACTATAGGTTAATTGTTATACTGCACCACCACTAGTCACCGTAAGGTTGATCCCGCCTACAGAACTTAATAATGATATTGGTAGTTTCGTGCACCCATAGCTGCCTTCATAGCTGCCGCCTGCCCCTATCTCCACTAGGTGTACCCACTACCCCCAAGCGATCGGCTCCCTGACTCGTAGATACCTGTGCTGGCCCCATAGCAGGGTGTATCACTCCCCAAAGTGGCAACCCGATACAACCAACAATGAACGGCTTATACCTACACGATGCAACAACGTCTTACCTACCAACCCGGGTCCACACACGCATATGAACCCGTTGGACTTGCGTTGCCACCGCTAACCCGTTTTGGCCTCTTACAGTCAAGCCCAGTATGCGTGTCCCGTCCTCGACTTGGGTCGAGCCCACAAAGATACGTATGGGTTACTGGTTGAAATGGGCCCCCATCACTTGACACAACCTATCCACCTAAGCTTGGTCCCCTCTAGTACATCCCACTTAACCACTTCGTATTCATGTTTCAATTACATGTTTCAATTTTGGTTAAGTGTTTCTAGTCGTATTTCCAAATGCAACCCAAGGCACCCATTAGATTCCACATGCCACCCAAGGCACCCACTTAACCCCCTCATGTCCACTACATGTTTATCTGGTTAAGTGTTTCTTAATTCATTAAGACCGTAACCTCATAAAGACCTCTCACATTAGACTGGCATTTGTGGCAGCTGGATTTGCCGGGCGGGTCTGGGCAGTCTTACACCACAAAAGAGCCCAACCTCGTGTCTTTACAATTGTTACATATTCAATTTATGCCTAAGACCTCTCACATTAGACTGGCATTTGTGGAAACTGGATTTGCCGGGCGGGTCCGGGCAGTCTTGCACCACAAAAGAGCCTAACCTCGTGTCTTAGACGATTAATTTCTCCTAATTAATCATTCCCCAAATTTGAATTACTTTCCCTATTCAAATTATCAATCAATTCCAAATTTAACGATGTCCATAATTGACACAATTATGTCCATCCATTTATGGTATGTAAAATCATACCAATTTTCACCACAATTATATTTTACGCCTTTTAAGGCATTTATGCCAATTAAATCTTTTTAATATTATCCCCTTTACCCCACGTTGTACGTTTGTTTGTTTAACGTAAAATATACATTAGACTCGAATAGTCTAACTCATGGAATAAAGAGAAAACATCACAATGTACACATAATGAAAACATAGATCTAAACATAGGGATGAACTTGCATATGTGAATGATGTTCTACGTCTAAAACTTGCATAGGCCAAAGTTACAACTTGCATAAACAACATATGTCATGGATCCAAATCTAAAGGTGTGAACTTGCATAAATCATGTATGTCATAGATCTACATCTAAAGGTGTAAACTTGCATAGGCAATAACACTAAACTTGCATAACATGATTTATACCCCAAACTCATATATTTATAGAAACTTGCATATGTGATTTATGCATCATAACAATGGTGTAAACTTGCATCTAACATGTAAAATATCATGTAGAATTTAGCATATAACTCACCCATGTCATAGCCTTACTTTTAATCAAATTTTCACATAAACTAGATGTCATAACCATGTATGGTCACATATAATTTTACCCAACTTGTATATGATTCATGTTTAAATAAAAATCTAAACTTGCATACATATGATTTATCATGTGAATCAACATCACCAAACTAGCATATGAAACATGATGATTTGGTTATATATAAAATTACAACATAGAAGATAGCAACATAACTTTACATCATAAATGGCAGCATCACAACATAAGGTCATAGAGATTTCAACAAAATTCTACAACATAATTACAACATGTGATCAATAATTCACATCACATCTATACAATCCGCATCATAACTTAATCCAATTAAATTACTAATTATTTTATTAAAACTATCGAACTCACAACTCAAAAGCAGTCTTGAGTTCTGAATTCTGATTTTTGAAGTTGAATTAGCTTTCCTTTGAAGAAGATTCGTTGTTAGGGTTGAATAGAACTGATTTGATTTGCTGTTCTTCCTCTCTAATTGGTGGCGGCTACTCTAGGGTTCAAGACGACAGCATGACGGCCATAGTTTTAGTTTTAATTCTGATTTAGGGTTTGAGTCTATGGGTCTTTTTATAGAGCTTTGAATTAATTTAAGCCGTCGGATCACTCTAGTATCCATCTAGGCCTTAGAAACCAAGAAATGATGTCAACAGACCAACCAGAAATCGCCACCTAAGCCCTAAAACATAAAATTTCGTCACAGACCATTTAGGGCCGACGGGACCAATTCCAAACCTCCTGAGTCGACCCTGGGGTCGACCCATAAAATAGGTCGGTTTGGTGTTTTGCCTTCCCGCTTCCGCTGTTTTGAATTTTTTTTCTTAAACTTTAGGTTGAATTTTATTTTATATATATATACATATATTTCTATCTTCCTAATTAACCATTTTCACACTAAACTACTTTTGGAACCGCGTTCACACTAAGCCGCTTTTTAGCCATTCCCCTAAAACAAAAATATGGCGTTGGCAGGGATCGAACTCTGTACCTCTTGTATGCAAGTCACATGTTCCAACCAAATGAGCTACTAAGTCTTTTGCTTACAAACCTTAGAATAATGCTAAACATTTATTCTTTAATTTAGTTAATTCGATTATTCAAAAATCCGGGGTGTTACATCAACTTTAGGCATGGTCAATCGATTCTTCCTACAAATACAACCACGGGCATCATCACTGTAATCCCTTAGCTTAGATAGGTTAGACTATGTAGATTCAAAGACACGGACACTCAAAAAAATAGAGAACTTACAGTGATTAATCTACCATAAATTAAAGAATAAAATGAAACCATCACTCTATTACTAGTTTTGTGTTTGATTACCTATTATTATTTAGTTCAATAAGCCTCTTCCAATTTTTAATCTTGAAATAGCTTGGACTTACTAACCCATTCAAAGTGAGTCCTCTCTCACTTTTCTAGCTCAATCAAGCAGCATACTTATAAATTGGGTTTCCTAATGTTTCTTTTTGTTTCCTGTGAACAAATTTTGTTCTTCTACCTTACAATAACTAAATTATGTAGGTCTATCTTTGAGAGCTTGTAGATCTCTAATTATACCTTGAATTCATGTCAAAATTTTCATGCATCATAGTTTGTATGTTGTTCTTCCTATCGATTGAAATTTTTTCTTGAATTCAGTTTTAAACTATGTCAAAATCTCGCTCGAAAACTGGTTCGAAGAAGGAAAATACTTGTAGCATAATTTTCATGCCTAGATCGGCATGTGGTAAGCTTGGGTCGACCCAGAGTAGAAATAGGTCGACCCTAAGAACGTCAAATAATGGGTTACACGTCAACCAAGGTGCGCAAAAAATCCTTGAATTTTCTGCTGTTGTGTTTGATGATTTTGTGCATTATTAGAGTTTTCAAATGGCTTATTCCTCTATATTGGAAATCTAACATTAATGTCAATTCTTATTATTGAAAATTTCCTATGAATTTTAATATGTTAATTTCTTTGAATTTCCATTGATTTTCTTGATTTCGTGCACGTGTTTTATAAATCGATTTCTAAAGCAATTTTCGATCAAATACCAAATTTTGAACTAAATATTTAATAATCAAGTATAATTATTTCTAAAGCCATTCATATAAATATTCTCTATTACAAAAAGATTTTAAAAGAAATGGTTTCTAAAATATTTTCAAAGAATTTTAAACTTATTTTCTCGAAACAAATATTTTCCAAAATAACTGCACATTTTTGCACTCTCCAAGAGAATGAGGAAAAGATTTAAACGATATAATAATCATATGGTATAGGACACATAGGTTTGCTATATCGGTTAATTTCGTACATTTTTGATTGAGGGTAGGAATTGACTAACTTGTAATAAACTAATAAGTGAGAATGTTGGTATGAGATGCATAGATGTTGCTATTTGAATTGCTATTCGAGAGTTAGTAACACATTATGTAGACCTTCGGGTTAGGTGTGTTTCCAGTACTAGGCTTTCCGACCATTTGTGTTAGGCTTTTGGGCCATTTGTGTGGACCTTCAGGTCATCGATGTTTGACTTTTGGGCCATTTATGTGGACCTTTGGATCATGTGTGAGGCACCAAAATTTGTGTGAATAGTACATGGTAGGCTTTGGCCATTTGTGTAAAACATGTATTGCGTAGCTTAGACTCGCCATTGGTGATATGGATCCTTTTTTTTGTTATTTCTAGATTTTATTATTCTTTGATTTCTAGAATTTGTAATTTCTAAATGTTTTAACCATTTTGCAAATATTGGACTAATATGCATAGCGTATGCGCTATTTGATGACTTATATGGTGATTACTTCTCTGTCTTCTCAAATCCTAATCATGTTCTATATGTGTGTGTGTGTATATATATATATATGTAAGTATGTATGTATGTATGTATATATATGTATATATATATATGTGTGTATATATGTATATATATGTGTATATATATATGTATGTATATGTATATAAAGAGAGGGATAGAGCTTAGTCTAAGAGCTTTGGTTGTTTGGGTCGATAGAAACATTTGTACTTTGTGATTATTACCTACATGAGAATCTTATTAATGACTTTTAACAAACTATCTCATATATACTATGTAGATATGAACTTATGTTATTACTTCTATATCGAGAAGAATTACCATTCATGTGCCATTACCCTTCACCTATCATGCTCTAGCTATCTTGTTTAAGCTAGACTAACCGGTATATTTTATGTACTCAGGTCAGACCCAGCTATTTCAGATTAGTCCTCTACTATTAGATGCCTGCTATATTTTGCTTCTTCTAGGGACAAACATGTCTCCTTTTTATGTCTGGTCATGTGTTGTGTAGTCCAATTTGCGTTCTCTAATGTATATATTCTTTTGTGTATTCTCATGTATATGGTTCATAAGAACCAATCACTTATGTGAGCCTTGTATGGTGTACTTTAACTATATCTATGTATATATGTGTTTGTTATTCTATGACTGTATGATGTGATGTTATATTTTTTCGAGATAGATTATTAGCCATGGTAGTTTTATGCTAAACCTTAATTGGATATGTAAATCCACATAGGGTAAGGAAGAAAATCGGAGCACCAAATCGAGTGCTCGTTTATGACAAAGATTACAGATGGTCGCTTGTAACAGTCATATTCCCTACATAAGCTGATGGCATTACTCTGTGATGCCCTTTGTTAATGTGGGTCTCGGGGTTGGGCATCACAACTTGGTCTGTGACAACCCTGATTTTGTGATTAGTTGTATAAAAAAATTATAATGATGATTATAATTTGTAAAATTAATTTGGAGAGAATATTTCATATAATTAATAAAGTTGAATAACTAATGGTTTTTTTTGTTAATAAGAAAGAAATATGTTGGATTTGAGGTTGAACTGAATTAAATAATGAGATAAAAAAGAAAAAAAATTCAGTATTTGTTTATTAAAAGATTTTGAATATGAAGGAAATAAAGTTTTGAAAGCTATATAATGAGAGTTTAGGATAAAAATTTGTGTTAAAAGAATTTATTTGACAAATGCAATACTTTAGTAAATTACTGCTAATGGTGAATTTTTGCTATGAAAGAGTATTTGTAAATTTAATTGAATTGCAAATAGAAATATAATAAGTGAAACAGTGATTAAAAATCAATTTTTAATTGTTCAAATATTTTCTTATGGGTTTTACATTTGTTTTGACAAAACAATGAATTAATATAAAATAAGTCATGGCAGCCAGTTAGACTTGGTTCTTCTCTGCACTTTTCTTGTCTCGCTTTCTACCTGACTTTCATGTCTTTCCCCTTTCACTTGCCTCCTTCACACCTTCGTCCATCGCCCTCTTCCTTCTCACGCTGGATCTTTACTCTCCCCATTATGTAGAAGAATAGTAAAGTTAAATCCTTGCCGGCTGCGGAGGTCAATGCGACTAAGTCTGGGCGGTTCTTCTCAACTCCTATTTCTTCGATCGCAGAATCTTACGTGGTTGAGAAATGCTCTAAAAATTTTGTTGCCACCCTTCTTGTTGCTTCTTCCAAACCAGTTTCAGGTATAACTCAAACTAGTAAGTTTATTCTAACTTCTCTCCTTGGTGATGCTGTTGAAAATCAGGCAACGCGACAAAATTTGAATAATGATGTTAATGAGAATGTTATTTCAATTGTAAACGATAATGTGAGTGTAAAGCCTCATGTCAATTAGTATGAAAATATGGACTTGCCTTCCAATCTCTCAAACCTAGTGAGTCCAAGTTTTAGAGGCTGATGCGCGGAACTTGTTTGTGAAAATTCCTCAGCAAAACCTAGAGCGAAAAAATGGACGTCTCTCTTCTACTCTATGCCTCAGGCAGGTGGAATATACTCGCCACGTGATTTTGAGGATCCTGACAATGACATGACTCCAGTTGATGTTGTTCAAGAAGTATAAGTCGATGGAAGGATTTCTTAGTTGGTTTTTTCCTTGACTCCAAAGCCACTTACGTACAAGTTCGTGAATATTGTCATGCTAGATGGAATACCAAAGGAGTCTTAAGTGTATATTATGTTGATGGGATGTTCTATTTTAAATTCTCGTTGGTAGATGAGAGAATAGATGCATTAGAATTGGATCCCTCCATTATTGATGGTAAACCTTTCATTGTCACCTCTTGGAACCCATCTGTTGGACGAGCTAGGGAACAAGTTCTATCTATACCAATTTGAGCTAATCTCACTCACATTCCTATGGTTCTTCGGACTTTGCTTAGGATTAACTGGTTGGCTAGTCGTATTGGAAAACTTAGGTGTTTTGATAGTAGCACTGTGAATAGAGAATGTTATGTTTATGTGCGTGTTTGGATCAAAATCTCTCCTTATAGGCATCTCCCTGACCAGATCAAGGTTTGTCTTTGACGACCATGTTCGTTATGTTGCTGTTACATATAACTGGATGCTTGATATATGTCAGCATGCCACTCATTTGGTCACATTGCTGAAACCTGTAAACTTGCTACCAGCCTACCAATGCTCTCATTCCTATTAAGCTTACTCTCTTACGTTGTCCTCTTAGGAAGTGGGTTCCTAAGGTGCCCTCTGAACCTTGTGCTCTGCCCATTGTCACTGCCATGCTCTCGGTTCCTTCCGATGAAGTTGTTGTCAAGACAGTTACTAATGATCAAGTTGCATTAACTGTTGATCCTATTGAAGAACCTTTGGTAATTTTTGTTATCATGCCTCTTGCGCTAACTGTGTCCCCTCCCTTTGTGTGGGACCCTTCTGATGAATCTTGCACCACGTGCAATCTAGAATGAGGTATACACTATAACAAATATTATTGGATTTCATACATTGTTTACTGACAGAACTTGCATATATACATGCTGCAGAGTAAATCATGTGAAGGATATTTACATACTTTGTTGCTGACAAACTGGACTGATTCTAAGCTACTAACTAGGAAGGATATTTAAATTAGTTTTACTGGGTCTGTTTACTGAGTCTGTGCTAATATGCTCCTGCAAGTGAAACGACCGATGAGTGAGGTTCAACTTGGATGGTAGATAATCGAATTGAGGAGGGTGCAGTGGTTTTGTGAGGATGTCCGCGAGCTGATCCCCTATTGGGACATATGTGACTCAGAGGATACCACGTTGCACCTATTCCCGCACAAAGTGATAGGCAAGAGCTATGTGCTTCATTCTTGAATGGAATACGGGATTGACGCTGAGGTTTGCTGCACCGATATTGTCATAGTAGACAACGGGAGGTTGCTCATGTTTGTAGCCAAGTTCTCCGAATGGGGACAACACCCACATCAGTTCCGCAGTAGTATCGGTTAGTGACTTGTACTCAGCTTCAGTGGACGATCTAGCTACAGATCGTTGTTTCTGAGAACTCTAAGAAATGGGTGTTTGTCCAAGATAAACAAGATATCCAGTGGTTGAGACATAGTCATTTTTGTCGCCTGCCAGATCAGCGTCCGAGAATGCATGAAAAGAAAAGGACTGAGCAGCAGAGATGTTGATACCTTTGTCTAGTGAGCCAGCAAGATAGCGCAGGACCCGTTTTAGAGCTGACCAATAATGTGTTGTTGGTTGATGCAAGAATTGTGATAACCTATTGACAGAGAAAGCGACATCTGGTCTGGTCATGTTGAGATACTTGAGGCTTCCTACAAGCTGGCAGAACTCTGTTGGTGCTGGTAAAATGGTGCCGCTTGTAGTAGCTAAAGAACTGGATGCAAAAAAAGGTGTGATTGCTGGCTTGGTGTCTGCCATTCCTTTCTTTTTGAGGATGTCTTGTATATAGCGACGCTGGCTAAGAAAAATGCCACTCTTGGATGGCAGAACTTCGACGCCGAGAAAGTAGCTGAGGGTGTCGAGGTCCTTCGAAGAGAATCTGGCGGAGAGGTTGGCAATGATTTTACTGACAGTAGCAAGTGAATTCCCTGTAAGTATTATGTCATCGACATACACTAGAAGATAAACCATTGTTGTTCCATCTCGATAGATGAAAAATGATGCATCTGCAATGGAATTGACAAAGCCAAGAGTGAGCAGATAACCCCGAATTTCATTGTACCAAGCTCGGGGCGCCTTCTTGAGGCCATAAATTACTTTACGGAGACGACAAACATGGTCGGGGAAGGTTGAGTCAGTGAACCCGGGAGGTTGGCTCAGGTAGACCTCTTCGCTGAGGCTCCCTTGAAGGAATGCGTTGTTGACGTCAATTTGTCAGAGTGGCCATCCATTGTGAACTGCAATGGCGAGTACTATACGCACCGTGACTGGTTTCACAACAGGGATGAATGTGTTGGTGTAGTCCCAGCTGGGGCGTTGGTGGAAACCCTTGGCTACAAGACGTGCCTTGTATCGATTAATGGATCCATCCGATTTATATTTCACACGGAAGATCCATTTGCATCTAACTAGGTCGTGTTCGGGAGAATTCGGGACTAGATCCCATGTATTGTTGCACTACAGTGCATCACACTCGTCCTGCATCGTCGCTCGCCATTCAGGTTGTTTAAGAGCCTGTGAAATAGTGCGCGGTTCAAGTATCGGGGCTATTGTGACATGGAGGTTCAGGCGAGTGACAGGTTTGACGATATTGTTTTGTGAGCGGGTGACAATACCAAAGGGAAGGCGAGTGTTAATTTTTTTGTCGTTTTGATGGTGTTGGAATGAAGGAGGATGTAAGTTGGTTTTCTAGGAGTTGGTGGAGGCATTCAAAATTTTGTAACGTTGGATGGACAAGGGGTACAGTGTCGATGGTTGTAGATGGAGTTATTGGCAGTGGAGAGGTAGAAGGAGAGGATATGGTAGGTGAGTTATCAGTGGTTGGAAATGAAACAGAGGTGGAATCGTGATGAGGCAGGTTATGTGTGGGAGGGACGTGGAGTTGTGGGACGGTCATTGGGGCACATTCATCTGTAGGGGTGGATAACGTTGTTGCGGGATGTTGTTCAAATCGATATGGAAATTTGGTTTCAATGAAGAAACCATGTCGGGATGTATAGATCTTTTTTGGATCGAGGCATAGGTAAGCATGTTGATCCGCTGCATAACCTACAAAGACACAGACAACAGATCGAGAATCTAGTTTATGGTTAGAGTAATGGCGTAACCATGGAAAACATAAGCAACCCAAAATCTTTAGCTTGTTGTAGTTTGGTTCTTTTTGTAGTAGTTTTGTGTATGGAGAAGTGTTTTGGAGAATAGGGGTGGGAAGATGGTTAATGAGGTATACTGCCATGGTGAATGCAAAGGGCCAAAATTTGGTGGGCATACCGGCATGTGTGAGGAGGGACAACCCGGTCTCTACTATGTGTCGATGACGTCGTTCGGAAAGTCCATTGTGTTCGGGAGTGTAAGGGGGGTGGTGTAGTGACTTATACCAGTGGAGTTAAGAAACTCACGTAGGCCTATATATTCGCAGCCAATATATGAATAGAGTATCTTGATCTTTTGTTTGAAGAAATTTTCGACAAGGGTTTTGTATTTTATGAATATTTGTTTAATGTCGTATTTCTTCTTCATTGGATTTAGCCAAGAATATCGTGTATAGTGATCAACAAATAAACAATAATAGCGAAGACCATCCGAAGAAATAACAAGTGAAAACCATACATCAGAATATATAATTTCAAGAGGATGAGTAGACTGTATTGTCGAATCTAAAAATGAAAGCTTGTGGCTTTTATTAATGTAACAAGATTGACAATAATTATTGTGAACATGAGAAACGCCTAAATTGAAAGTTTTATTGACAAAATCAAAAGTAGCATTACACGGGTGGCCGAGTTTATGATGCTAGGTGGTGGCTGATGTAATGTGAAGGCTGTTGACGCTGGGTGTTGTGGAGCAAGGCCAGACGTAGACGCCATCGACACAAGGACCTTTAAGAATAGTTTTCCCTGTCTGTAGTTCCTTCACAAGAAATGAATCAGATAAGAGTATAATGCAATATGTGTTAGATTTTGTAAACAGAGAAACATATAATATATTTTTTGTCATGGATGGAATAAAGAAGGTGTTAGGTAAAAGAAATTTATCAAGCTTTAGAGCTCTAGTATGCTTAATTTGGAGTCCCTTACAATCACCTAGAAACAAGGAATCAGGAACATTGTAAGGGTAGTGAAGAGCTAAGTTATTGAGGTCGTTTGTGATGTTGTGAGTGGCTCTGGAATCAACTAGCCAAGGGGTGGCTTTGGAGATGTGGAAAGGGTGTGGGCTTGGGGTGGATTTTGTGACGGATGAGCAGGGAATCGGGCGGAGGATGGTGGTGTTAGGATGGGGTGTTGGGTTTGAAAGACTGGGCAATGGGTGAGGACGTGGCATGTCGCCTTGCACCATTGACAACGACCAAAGAACGACTTCGGCAGAGTGGTGGGTCGGTTGGAGGAGTTCGGTCGGTGGGAGATGAAGCCGGAACTAGAGGGAGAATTTGAGGGAGCTTGGTGCTGTACACGGCAACGATTGGGGCGGCTTTGAGCAGTGAGGGCTGTGACTGGACCTGATGCTTGTTTTTCGCATTTTGTGTCGCCAAGAATAGATAATTCACGTTGGATGAGTTTCTCGTGCAGTTCTTCAAAAGAAATAGGCACTTCTCGGGCGTTGACACCGTCAATAATGGGCTGGTAATATTCATCGAGGCTGCAAAGTACATGATCAGTGAGATCTTCATCTTGGATGCGGCTACCGATGGACGCCAGGAGATCGGCGGTGACCTTTATTGCCTGCATATATTCAGTGATTGACATGAAGCACTTCTCCATAGATTGAAGCTTTTGTTTCAATTGTTTCACATGGCCGCGATGTTGGAGGAGACTTCAAATTTCGGCAGAGTAAGTGGTCTGGGTGACAATGGAAGCGACTGATGAGGTGAGTGTGCCGATGATAGCGCCATAAAGGAGGCAATCTTTTCGGAGCCAGCTGAGATAGGCTGGATTGGCAGATTCGATCGGCCGGGTGCCGTTGGAGGAGAGATGCTTTGGTGGTGGCGGGCAGGATCCATCAAGATGATCAAACAGGCCGTATCCTTCAAGAGTAGCCTGGATCTGCGTCTTCCAGTTGAGATAATTTGTGGAGGTTAGTTTGATTATGTGGAATAGTTGAACCACAATGAAGGGTCAATTGGTTTCGTATGGATTCGGAAGTATGGAGGATTCTGCAGCCATGGAAGAGAACAAGAGCATTTGTTAAAGATGAAAGGATCGATTTTTCCGCTTTGATACCATATAACAAATACTATTGGATTTCATACATTGTTTACTGACGGAACTTTGATATATACACGCTATAGAGTAAATCATGTGAAGGATATTTACATACTTTATTGTTGACAAACAGGACTGATTCTAAGCTACTAACTAGGAAGGATATTTAAATTAGTTTTACCGGATCTATTTACCGAGTCTGTGCTAATATACACCACATTTCCAAATTTATTTCAAATATATTTCAGAAAGTAAAGATAGGCGACTCATATACCAAGCTGTTGGTGTTGAGATTATTCTTTATACTTCGGGTGAATATGATTTGAGAAATTCGAAGATGTTATATAACTCGTCTTATGATAGGAAATTTGTGTATGGACCTAACTACATGGGTTATGCCCCATCCCTTGTAACCTTGTTCTCAGAGCTCCCACGTGCAACTAGGTCTCCATCTACGGTTGATGCCAAAGGACCATCTTCTGCTTAAAGAAGGCTAGTCTACTCTCAATGTAATCTTGGAAATTTCGCGAAGCTCCTGTACTTTATTTTTTGTACCTTTTAAGTGTTATGGAACTTCAAACCAAAATATAATTGTTTGGCAAAATGTCTAACCCTAGTACTCATGTTTTTATTACTTGTTATAATAAAATTAGACGGACCACTTTAAAAATCGGTCGACCTTGCCAAAAAAATGAATTTTGAGTAAATTTAGTGTTATAAGTGCAATTTTTGAACAAAATAAATTGTAAAACAAATTTTTTACTAAAAAATGTAAATTTTATTGTGTTTACATTAGAAATCGTGTTTAAATTGATTAAAATAATTTTAAGTGTGTTGAAAAATATTTTGTAAAGTTAAAACATATAAAAAGTGTGCATAATAATAATATGATGTAAAATAATGTAAACATGTGTTAATATGGATATAATGACAAAACTGGGCCTAAATTAATAACATTGGGTTCAAACGCAATCGCGTTAGCCAAATTAAGTTAGACAGGGAGAAAAATCTAGAAACTTACATACAAGCATCTCCATCTTAGCTATAAAATTTTGTTTGAGAAAAGAAATAACCCTTCTCTCTCCAAATTAGAAAATCCAAGCTATTTCAAGATTAAAAACGAGAGACACTTGTGAAAGTAAAAACTAACGGGTAATCAAACACAAAACTAGTGATGGTTTCATCTTATTCTTAGATTTTAGGTATATTAATCACTGTAAGTTCTCTATTTTGTTTGGATGTCTGTATCATCAAATCTACAGGTTCTTGAAACTCTTATCAAACTATTTCAAAGCAAAAAATCTTCAATCTTGGTTGTAAAATCATTGTTAATCCGTTCAAGGTGAGTTTTCACTCACTTTTCTGGCTTGATCAAGTTGCATACTTGTAAATTGGGTTCTGTGATGTTGACTTTAGTTTACGGTAAACAAATTATGTGTTTTCAAAATTATAGTAACTAGGTTGTTTAGGTCTATGGTTGTTTAGGTCTATCTTTGAGAGCTCGTAGATCTATCATTTTACCTTGAATTCATGTCAAAATTTTCTCAGATTGTATTATATGAGTTGTTCTTTCTATCTGTTGAAAATCTTGCTTGAATTCAGCTTGAAACTATGTCAAAATCCCGCTTAAAAATCGATATGAGAAGGAAAATACCTGTCGTAGAATTTCCATCCTTAGGTCGACATGTGCTCAACTAGGATCGGCCTATGATGGGTCATAGGTTGACCCAGGTGCGCACAATATTGTGATACCTGGTCGAACCATTTTACCAAGTTTCCTTAGTGTTATGGTGTTTTGATCTTTGAATTTTCTGCTGCAATGTTTGATGATTTTGTGCATTGTTTGAATTGATTTCAAATAGCTTATTCTTCTATTCATATTTCGAATTGATAGTTTTTATTAGTTTTATATGCCAATTTCATTGGCTTTGCTGATTTCATGCACGTGTTTTATAAATCGATTTCTTAAAGAAATTTTTGATTCAAAATAAAAATTTGAACTAAACATTTTAATTGACTTATAAAAGTATAATTATTTCCAAATCTATTTTGTATATAAATATTCTCTATTATCAAGAGATTTAAAAGAAATGATTTCTAAAATATTTTCAAAAATCATTTTAAACTCGGTTTATCAAAACAAGTATTTTCCTATAAAACTACATGTTTTTGCACTTTTCGAGAGAACAAGGAAGTGATTTAAAAGATAACCACATGGTATGGGACATGTAGGTTTATTATATCGGTTAATTTCGGACTTATTCGATTGAAGTTACACCTACGTGAAATTTACTAACTTGTACTAAACTGATACTGGGAACATGTGGTACGAGACACACTATTGTCACTATTTGGGAGTTTGTGACAAATTCTATGGACCTTTAGGTCAAGCGTATTTCCCTTTTTAGGCTTCTATGCCATATATGTTTGGCTTTTGGGCCATTTGTGTAGACCTTCGGGTCATTAGTGTTAAGCTTTCGGGCCATTTGTGTGGACCTTTGAGTCATATGTCAGGCGCCAAAATTTGTATGAATAGTACTTGGCAGGCTTTAGCAGTTTGTGTAATGCATGTGTGACATGGCTTAGACTCTCCAACATTGATTTCTAGAATGTGTGATTTCTAATTGTTTCCACCATTATTTATATATAGAATTTATATACAGAGCCTATGGGTTATTTGATGAATTATTGTATGGTGATTGCATTTCTATGTTTTTGAACTCCTAATCGAGTTTTATGTGTTGAGATTCTGTGATTTCTATCTTGTGTTTATACATGATTTGAGATTTATATATAATATATACCTTAGCTTTAGAGCCTGGTCATTTGGATCAATGCAAATATTTGTGCTTTGTGATGATTACCTATATGAGAACCTTATTGGTGACTTTTAATGAACTACCTCATATATACTATATAGATGTGAGCTTATGTTGTTACTTTTCTATTGATAAGAATTATCATTCATGTGCCATTATCTTTCACCTATCATGCTCTAACTATCTTGCTTAAACTAGATTGATCCATGAATTTTATGTACTCGGATCAGACCAAGCTATTTCATGTTAGTCCTCTATTGTAAGATTTCTGCTTATTCATCTACTTTCGAAAGAAATCGAAGAATTTCTTGGGAATCCTACAAGATCAATTTGTTCTTTTTTCTCTGACAAATGGTCAGAACTTCATCTGGGTTCGAATTCTACTGAGAGGTCCACTAGAGATCAGAAATTTTTGAAGAAAAAACAAGATGTTTCTTTTATTCCTTCCAGATGATTGAAAAATAAACAAATGGTTGATATATTAAGGATAATTACATATTTACAAAATACCGTCTCAATTCATCCTATTTCATCAAATCCGGGATGTGATATGGTTCAGAAGGATGAACCAGATATGGACCGTTCCAATAAGATTTCATTCTTGAAAAAAAAAATCCAATTTTGGATTTATTTCTTCTATTCCATAACCGGTATATATATATATATATTTCATTCGAAACGGGAACCCTTATTCTATTTCTATATTCTTTTTTCTGGATCTAAGGACTACATTTTTACAAAAAATTTGGTAAATAGATCCATAGGTTTGATACTTTGTTATAGAACTCGTGCTTTAGAGAAGGATACTTATTCTTTATTCGGCCCAATCCTTTTCTTTAAAAAAGGATTGTGCCTAGTTTAATTGCAATCAATTAGGAGAACAAACAACAATTGTTGAATTATGTGCGCTTAGTTCTTATGTTTTCCATTTATCTATTTCTGTTTATCTATCTTATCTACTGGTTTGAACTCGAATTTGATCTCTTTCCATACTTCACAAGCAGCCACAAGTTCGGGACTTCATTTGCAAGCTTCGCGGATAATCTCATTACCTTCACCAGCAAGATCACGTCCTTCATTACGAGCTTGTACACATGCCTCTAAAGCTACTCGATTAGTTGTTTTGTTTCCGCCATGAACTGTCTGTCTCCTTTTTACGCCAGGTCAAGTGTAACAACCTATATTTTTGATGATTGGATATTTAAATATTAAATGTTAACTATTTGATGGTTCCAAAATAAAAAAATTATAAAAGATCAAATCAGAACTCAAGACCATTGTCATTGAGTTCAAATAGTTTGTTAGGTGGTGAAAAGGTATAAGGATCGCCGTATTCCGAGATTTGACGCTCTAGAGGCAAAATTATCTCGAAATACACACGAAAAAGTGTTGTTTAGAGCACGATGTTGGATTTCAATGAAGTTAATATTTTTGGAATCGTCATAGTGAGTTGTTGCACGATGTCAAATTTCATATTAAATGGATATACCGTTTGGCATGCGCTCATAAAACATGTGTGTGCATTCTTGGAAACACAAATTCTTAATAATTAGGCCTAATAACATTAAAAATACCCCTCTAGTATGTCTGTGACCCTAAATTCTTTTTAACTGAATACTATAGCTTTCTTCTTGATGAATTCTTGGCCGTCACACTCCTTCCATCTTCAAAAATTATTTTCTGTTAATCTAGACCACTAAAAGTCATGAAATTAGTTTTATAATTCATAGTTTTTATTTCTTTACAACCCTATACAATTTTTATTACACTTGATCATCACTCTAGAATTTGTCGAACATCTCCAGTGATCCAAGACTTGGGTTTTCTAGAGCTATAATCGACAGTTTGCAGATCTGAGGCTTCCGTTGAATTTATCCTCACATTTATCATCTCCAACCAAATTTTCATTGAAATCTGAGCACCCATGCGAAATGCTTTCAAGGCTAGGTAGACCGTGATCATACAGGTCACGATTCATATGGTTGGAGCCAAGCTTGGCACTGATGGGTTGGCGGGTGGAGATTTAGGAGAGAATTTCGTCAGGATGATGGTTTGGAAATCGTTGAGTGAAGAAGGAAAGAGGGTGGAGGGAAGGTGCGGCTATGGTTGGTTGTGCACCTCTGTGATATGCAAATTACAGGAATGTTTTGGGGGAGAAGATGTAATTATGAAAAGAGTAATTAGTGGTAATGACATTGCTTAGCTATTTGATTGTTTAAATAATTGTCAAACTTGTATTTGCTATAACTTTTGCATACGATATCAGATTTGGACGTCGTTTCCTGCGTAGGATTCGTATTGGCGAACTATATGTTTTGACACTAGTTTGGGTTGATTTAGCTAAGGTCACTGGTATTGTCTCTCACTGACTGTAACTGTTTGTATGGTAAAATTTTGACATTTTAGGTGGTTTAAAATCTTATACTATTTTTTTAAGATAGTCGAACCTAGTTGATAATAAAAATAATAATTAGAAAGTAATTTACTTAGTTTAAACCTAAATTTCACAGTTTTACCCATTTTCTCGTTATTGCGCGCTATTTTGACATTTATCGCTATAATTGAATTATTTTGACACCAAATTGTAACCAATCATTTTAGATAGGATTTATCATTTTATGGATGTTATTATGGACGTTTATTTGCCAATTTAGATATTTATATCATTTTTTGTTGCATGGATGATTGTTTGCTTAGTTAGTTAAAATGTTGTTCATATGCGACTTAGCATTAGGAAAATTCTCATCTTATAAAGTTGCTAGTGTTTATCGATCGAATGAACAAGAAGTTCAGTGCATGTTGATTGAGTACATAGATAGGACTCGAACAAGATGAGATGAATCTGCAATGGAGTTATAAAGCGTATGGATTAATTTGAGGATAGAGTAACATTGAAGTATGATGACAGATTTGAAGACGGAGGGCGAAATTAGAAACTAGCTCGCATTTCACAACGAATGTCAGATGTTTTCGTTTGACATGTACTTAACCAGTTTTTGTTAAGTGTATGATAAGAGTAATTATTATCAATTACCGTAGAGTGATTGATATTGACATTTATTAGTATTGGCCATTTTGGTCTGTTTGATGTAAACGAAAGTGCAGTTTCGAGGAGCAGATATGATGGTTCGTTCAACAGTGAATTTGATCTAATGGCTTTTCGACTGGTAGTTTCGGCATGAGGCAAAGATTTTATACTTTAGTTATTTCATTATTCAACGATAGTAATTCCATGATGGTAAGTAGCAGCAGCTTCAACGATGGATGATTATGCTCCGAGAGGCAGGGTATTGAGACTTGAGTTAAGATGAGAAGACTGCAAGTCGGGATGTTAAGATTATAAGCCAGGACAACGAAACTACTAACTAAGGAGGAGGAACAGTTAGAAGAGGTCCAGGGAGCAGAGTTTGACAACAGATACAGTTGTCTAGGCAGTTCCTGGCTAGGAGGCTTCAGATGGGAGTATGAGGACAATTCCAAAATAAACTCTGCAGTAGAGATATGTGTGCAAAGGGATCGTTAGTATGTAGGTTCGGGTGGGTACTTGGAGTGTTGAGGCTTGAGCATCGATCTAGTCACCAACCTGATGTAGATTATATGCCGGTTCGGAGGCTACCCATTAGATACAAATGGTTAATCCAAGGGAGACTCGTGAATACCACTTATGCTTATTCTCAACCAGATGTAGGTTGTTGGTCTCATTTCGACCGTTTCAGCTCAGATAGGGTATAGTTACCATGGAACCAAACGTACTATAAATCTGACGCACTGAGTGGGTGAATGTGAGGATGGATGATGCATATTATGTTTGTTTAGTCGTATATCACTTTAAGTTATATCATTAGGTGTAAGTAGTGTTAATGTATATAGGTAGCATTAAAACAAACATTTAGACACCTCAGTATTTTGACGTGGGGTACACCTAAAATTATCTTCACAAAGTAGTATATTATTTTATGTGTTAACTCAATGGATGTAGGGACAATTTTGATCCAATTACTATTACGACTTTCATAGTATTTTGAGATCATTTATCGCTCATACCAGACTATTGTCTGACCCAAGGTTTTATGTTCCCTCTTATTACCTTGGATGCTCCTTAAACATATCGACGAGTAGACTAGGTCGCAATGCATGTGTTACCTAGAGTTGCGCAGGTGGATTAGTAGGAGGTGACGTCTTCTCATATTATATCTGTACTATTGTTTAATCGTTGTGCGACACTATTGAACCATGACAGTGTTGACTACTTATTCAGAGACATTTTTCCGGTGATTACATTTATCACTAGTGTACTCTGATTATTTTGTTATAATCGTCTCGCTTGTTTTATACATATGGTTTATAATATATTTTAGCTGATGCATTGTGAGATATACGACACGTTATATATTTGTGTTTGGAGTTCCTTTCCTCTTCTTCTCTTCTATTTTCTCCCCCTCTTATCTATTTTCCTTCTTTTCCAATTTCTTTCTCTTAACCATCTTCATGCATCGATCGTGTGCTTGTATGGAACACCGTTGGGGCATATGAGCACTGATGGTGTATGATTGTCATTACATCATGTTTTTGTGTAGTCTTATTTGCATACTCTAATGTATATATTCCTTGTGTACTCGTATGTATATGATTCATAAGAACCAATCACTTACGCAACTCTTGTATGTTGTACTTCGGCTGTACATATGTATTCGTTGTTCTGTGACTGTATTATGTGATACTATCATATTTTGTTCTTAGTAGATTCTTAGTCACCATAGTTATGTGTTAAAACTGATTCGGGTGTGTCAGTCCATATAAGATAGGAAAGAGATATCAAAGAACCCATCGACATATTTGATGCTCATTAAAAATAAAACTTACAGATGATCGCTTCGAAATAGCCATGTTCCCCACACTAGTAGATGATATTACATTGAAATTCTCTAGCTAGTGTAGGTCTCAGGGTGTGTGTTACATCTTCGTATAAGAAAACTTACACTTTTGCACCAAAATTACACAAAAATTCCTTATCTTATGTAAAATAATTTAATAACCCGTACTAAAATATTTGTACTTAAATATTGATTTTTTAATCAATGTTTTTACGTTATTTTTTACAAATACAAACCAACTTAATTCTTATGCATCTCTTCTGCAACAAAATTATCATTTGGAAATAATTTACAAAACTATTTCATTTTGACAAATAAAATCATTTAAACTTATTTTTATCTCAAAACAACATAACAAAGTTTTTAGGGCTTTATTTTCTTCATTTTATACATTTATTCAATAATTAATGTTGAATTAAATTTTTTTATTAATTTACTTGAATTCATCTTAAAACCAAACCAACATAATTCTTCATATTAATTCAAATCCCAATATTTATTCAACTTAATAATTATAAGTATTCTTCTTTCTGAATTCAAAATTTATTTTTTCCACTACTAAATTACAATCATCATTATAATTTGTTTTCATAGGTATTCAAAAATCTTGGTTGTTACAAACACAGTCAACAGTTTTATAACCGTCTGTGTTTGGGCGCAACTATGAGTTACGCCCCTATTTTTTATATTCTACAAGGGCGCAACTCATAGTTGTGTCTGACTTTAACATATATATTACACACACACATATTCATATATAGGGGTGCAACTCATGGCTGCACCCCCGTAAAAGACTATTACTTTTATACAATAGTAGGCCCTTTCCCCCTTCGCTACTTGATTATTCCCAACTTCAACCCTTCAACCCCATCATCCTGTACCGAACCCAGATTCCTCCAAATCCTAATCAAATTCACACAAAATTAACAAATTCTTTTCCAATTTTCGAACAAATAAAGCCACAATGTTGAAGCAAGATCTTTTTTAATGCAACATGATTTCAGTAATTTTTCTATCCCTAGCCTCTTGCATTAGTTTCTAATGTCTATGCTACTTGACTAAAAAATTGTTGAATAATTTTTTTAGATTTTTCTCGTACAATTGTCATTATTCATTTAAATCTGAATCGCAAACGGTGCAATTAACATATTATATTTGTGCATGAAGTCAAAGAATCATAGAAATGGACCCGTCAGTGATAGTGTTTTGTATTTACAAGCGAAGCACCAATAAAATTTTGAAGATTTAATGAAGGTAAATCTTTTGTCTTTCTAAATGTAGTGAATAATAAATGAGTTTTACATATTTGGATCGAGGTGTTTTATAGTGTAAAACGAGTTGATTACCATAATCATTCAAAAAGTTTTGAAGACTTGACTACTAGTATTGACGATGTATGCATTCAACAGTTGTTGCATAGCAGGGTTTTGGCATTTCATCTAGATTAAGCACTTCTGATTTGATTGAGCATTGCTTACTGCACTATGCAATAGATAGAGACCGAAGACTAGCACATTCATTTCTCCATTGGAGAAATGACAATTACTCCCCAAGATATTGCTATTCTACTCGGCCTGGAATTCCTGGTTTACTCATCTTATAAAATTATATAAGTTAGGCTCTTGGACTCGTATTATATTCTTCATGGTTTTAAAATCACAAAACACTTTCTAATATGTTTACCCTAGACACTCAAAAACTTGGGTTGTTATAGATGGAGGGAAATCCAGCCCATCATGCAACACTTTACTAGAATGAGCTCGATGTGATGGAGCAACATTAGGATGAGTGAATGTCATACATCACACATGTCCTTGGGGAATTACCGCTTATATGCTTTGATGGTCAGCTAAATAGGTAGGCATGGATACCCATCATTTTCTTACAAAGTGTTGTCATGCACTATCCAAATCGATTTATAAGAAAGTTTGGCTTTAGTCATCATATACAGGATTTAGCTGAGTGAGTGTTGTCCCATGGTTGGAACAACATCTTGTACAATATATACGTGCAAAGATGGGATCACAGACTGATTATGTACAAGTAGAGCGCCTTCCAAGAATCCTCATCACAGACTATTACAATTTGTACTGGCATGTCACTCGATGCTATTTTCATAAGGAATATTCTTCTTAAGTTCCTAAATATGCTCCATGAGGACCCGTGGAATGTGATTTTATGCATACTTTAGATTTTTAATCCAAGCATGATCATATATCACTATACTCTTTTTTCAAATTCAATGTTGTTTTAGGTTCAAGGTCTTTGTATGATTTCTAACTAGTTATATGATGTGCTTTCCTATCATGTAGATGAAGAGCGAGTTAAAGGAAGGTGTTTAAGCATCAAATAAATCATATAATTGATTCTAGAAGGACATAATCTAGATAAACCACCACTATGTACGCCGCATCTGCATTAAGCATTTAGCCTTTCATACAGACAAAGACACAGAAGAGGCGCCGGTACTAGATCGTCTCGCCCAAGATCAGGCATAGTTAAATCTGGACTATCTCATCCATAGATGTTTTTGTATTTGGATTGTGCATTGTTTCATGAATTTTAGTGTTTTGTTTTTGTAGTTTCGTTTTTGTATTGGGATGAAGAAGGTTGATGTAAGAACACTATTTTTAGGTTTCATAGTATGATGTGCTTCTATAAATTGCGTTGTTGTGCTTGAGTACATGCTTCAGTATTTCTATTTTTATGTTTTTGTTTGTGCATTCAAGACTGTAATGGGTGTTGCTATTTGGTGGTAGTAGGTTGGGTGCAACTATCATTTGCACACCCTAGTACATTAAAGAGGTGCAATTGTTAATTGCGCCTTACAAGGGCAACCCATAGTTGCGTCCCTTACATGGTATACCGAGTTGCCAGACAGTAACCCATACCTATTCACTTAAATCTGCAAGCCTCATTCAACTCTTAATAACTCTCTATGGCGAAATGACTTCAGAAACCTAAATCTATTAACTCAAACAACCAAATCACCTCAACAAGCATAAACTTAAATAACAAGCTCACTCAAATTATTTCAGCGCAAGATCTCACTTCCATCTACAACTCAGGTAATGATTTGAAACCCTATTATCTCAAATGTTTAGGTTTAAATCTAAAATTTATTGTGTTGTATTATGCTAGATCTATGACTACTATACCAATTATATATCATTATGCAGGCGATTTTATCATTAACGAGAATAACAAACCAACCTACGTGGGATCCAAAGTGAGATCCATATGTAATGATGTCGAGTTGATAGCAATGGTTGTCAATGAATACCCGAAGTATCAGATATCCGTCCGAATCTGTATCCGAAAATATGAAAAATACCCGTTATCCAGCATTATCTGAAAAACGGATACGAATATCTGATATCCGAAAAACTTTTCGGACAATAATATGGTTATAATGGTATTCGTATCCGAAAAAATCCGTCTGACTGATTGATGTAATATGTATAACTCAAAACAGAAAATTAGAGCTAATAATTATTTTGTAACTGTTTGATGTTACTATGATATAAATTTTTGTCCATTTTAGTGAAAATGGTAGTTTTAGTAATTAATTTCGGAATATTTTTGGATATACTTGTGGATATTAGTATAAAACAATGTTTCATCATCACACTTCTTTATTTCCTTGTTTTTTTTATAAACACTAGTATAAAAATTATTTTATGATAGTCCAATTTTTTTTTATACTCTTAATTTTATTAATTACAAGTGGGGCGGATAAATATCTGATATCCATTCGTATCCGAAAATTAAGCGGATACAGATATCTGATATCCGAAAATTAAACATATACGGGTATTCGATATCCAAAAATAATTTCAGATATGGATATGGATATGGCACTATCTGTATCCTAAGCATCTGTTGATAGCCCTAGCGGTGGTTTAAAAGCTACGAAGATTAATTCTTGCGATTTTATCATTTTCTAGTAAGTATTAGGTTATGGTTGAAGGTTCAATTGTTATTGAGGACAACAACAATGAGGATGTTGAGTCAATATTCAACATCCGTATGAAGGAAATTGAACTGTACTCGAGGAGGAGGAGCTCATAAATGTGTCTTTATCGCAAGCTCATGCTAACCAAATTAGAACTAGCAATATGTTTGAACAAAGTTAGATGTTCAAATCTTACAATTCCTGTTTGCAATCAAACATTTACCCAACCACTAGGTATGATTATATTATAGTTCTACTGTTACCATTTACTATATTTATGTAATTAACAAATTTTGCTTTTCTTATAGATTGTAAACATAGTCACCTGGTTATGATTTTTAGCCATATCCATCGTAGTTAGCTGGATAAAGGTTCACGCAAAATCCTACGCAATCGATTTTGACTTAGATTTCAACTGAATATGTTAAATAGAATGAAGATAATGATGTTGAAACTGAAGATTTGGAAAGTGAAGATTATGATATTGGTGTATCAGATTTTAATAGCATGTAAATTGCTGCTTCATTTGATGAACATGATACATGGTTAGATGCTACGAATGTTAACAACATGTTCCATTAGACGCTATTACGGATGAACTTGACGATGTCGACGAGCATATGGAAATGGAAGAACCTTTAAAAGATGACCAATGCAATGCTAAAAACATGTAAAGATCTGTTATGCAAGAAGTTCAATTTACCGATGAACAGTTTGGACTTGAATGTATGGAGAAATGCTCGAGAGTCGGTATAGTTTTCAAATACAAAGAATCTTTAATTGAACGAGAAAGTTAATGGTCAACAAAAAATTTAGTTTCATTAAAAAATATCAAGTGTCGTGTTAGAAAGTTTATTGCTATACGCAACACTGATGAGAACTATCCATGGAAGCTTCATGCTATTATTTTCAAAAGAGACCAAGCAGACTGGTTGATGATAAAGAAAGACAGCGATGATCATACATGTTCAAATTTCATAATTAACTCCAACCACAAGAAAGCAACGACAAAGTTCATATGCAACAAAGTACTTTCACATGTTGGTTCGAACTTAAGTTACACCGCAAAAGCAGCTCAAGAGCTTGTGGAAAATACATGTCATATTTAAATAAGCTACATGAGAGTTTGTAAAGGACACAAAGCTATGTTCAAAATATTTAATGATTGGAAATCATCATATAATGACTTATCATGGTATCTTCATGCGACCCAGAAAACCAATTAAGACACCATTTTCCATGTTTATACAAACAATATTCAGTTTTAAAGGGATTTGTTGCCATTTGGGCCGAGTATTGAAGGTTTCCACCATTCTCGTCCTATTATTTCTATAGATGGAACACGTCTATACGGTAAATATGTAATGGCCTAGATTTTTAACCATTTTATTTAATATTTTACAATGGTTTTAATTGTCGTTCTTGGAACTTAATTATCTTGAATTCAATAGTTTTGAATATTTTATAAATAATGTAATAATAAATTAAATTATGAAATGGCCGGAATTTGTTGGATTTGCAATATAATATGAACGGGCAATTTAAAAGAATTTAATGCTGGTTGGTTTTGAAATATAATATCGATTTCGTTATTAAACGTCATTTGAACGTTTAATTTATAATTTGATTATAAAACGAACTGCAGCACCGTGGTAGTTCGTAATATAATGTTCTAAATTTTAAATGGTCATACAAGATTCAATATAAGTCAGATTTCTTCGAAACAAGAAACTTTCGAATGTATTGGATAATATTTTCTAATGGAAGAGAAAAATTTGAGTTTTCATAATGTAAATTATGTTTTATGTCCAAATCAAATTTTTAAATAGTCGCTATGGATTTTGTTTATAAATTATAGCATTTATTTACATTAAATAAAGGTATTTTTAATATATTTAATATCAATTTGGCTTGGATTTCAATTCGAGATAATTTATAATGAAACTACAAAAAATTCTACTCAAGTATGGCCGATTATAATATTTTAATATTATTATATTGAAGTATTTGAAAATTACTTTATTTTAATTTAAAATAGACCTTTGAAAAGGGACTTTATTCAAACGACCTCCGTTTTCAATAAAACAAGTTTTATTGAGACCATAATAGCAAATTATTGCTAGATTTCAAGTTTCTCATCAATTGAAGTTATTTTGTGAGTGTAGCAAAATTAAATGCAAATAAGACGACCATTTGAGCTTAAATAAGCGTCATTTGAGCAAACGGATTTGGAATTCAATGAGACAAGATTCATTAGGATCGTAATGTCAAATTATACTATGACGTGCGTTCTCATCATGAACAGAGTTTGTATGTAATCGTAGAAATCAATAAATGTTGATTCGATATGGCGATAGACACGAATAAAAATCATTAGTCATATCAATAAAAATCATTCGTCAAATAAGGAAAAAATAACGAAAGAAGGGGGAGCTCCAACGAGCTAGGGAGGAGTGGAGCGGAATGAAGTTTAGGGTGGGTTTCTAGGAGCGTGACAGGCGAGTATGGGTCTGGGAAGAGGGTAGCCGTCCATGGCGGCGGAGCGGTTTCATGTGGGGAAGATGATGTTTTGGCACCTGAAGGGTTTAACAATGATGTGGTCATCGCGATTTTTCTATCTGAAAGGAGAAAGCATCGGGCTCGAAGAGCCGGTGAAGTGGAAACCGCGTCAATGGATTGTGATTAAGGGTGACGTGGCAAGATTTATTTAAGGTAATAAAGGTAACCATGGTATTAAGTTAATTTAAATAATTATTTACAGTTAAGCTAAATTATGTTAATTAATTCATAATCATTGAAGGGTTTGTGCAGGAGAATTGGGCTTCAGATAGCTTAAAGAAGAGAACACGCGTGGATCGGTTTTACAATGATGACGTGGCATACGGTACTTTATTAATCAAATTAATTATTTTACATTATTGAAGTTAAAAACTATTTTAATTTTATTTAATGTTTAAATCGCGATATCTTGGTCGTGTATTAACAGAATTTAACGAAATTGGGCACGTTAAAATCGCAATGAAGTGCATACCCTGCTAAACTGGTCTAGAGTGATTCAGAAGCAATCAGTGTCTTATATAATTTCAAACTATATGTTTGAAATTGTTTAAATCAACCAGAATCGATCATCGAAAACAATAAAGGTGAGTTAATTCTCACACATTTCTAGTTTAGCAAATTAACGGAGTAGGATTATAAAATTTATTTTATAACTGAAGCGCGATTTTTAATTATATTTCATGCTTTATAATAAAATTTTAAAAATAAGTTGATGTTTATAAATTGGTTTTTATATAATATTATAATGATAATATAATAAGGATATTAAATAGAAAGGAACCGGTACTCTTCACATGCATAGAGTAACTTTTTGGTTTGAAGTGTCCAGTCACTATCGGCACATCATAATATCAAAGAAAACAATGTGAACAGTAGGAACCTGCAGTAGACACAAAGCATGAGCTAGAGAAACCTATGGTTCATCACCATCATCGTCATCAACATAGAAAAAACCGGTGTAAGGGGACATAATATGCTTAAAGTTCCGAAAGCGAAGCGCCAAATCTTTCACATTGTTAGGTGCTAATAGTCGGCTTTGATCCTAAGAAGGATCCTCCAATATAATCTCATTGTTTTCTCTAACTTCACTATCAAATCTCAAAATCAATTTATCACCATCACGTTCGTAGAAAAGACGATTTCATTCTTGCTCATTATCATCAATAAAAATGAAGAAGACTTCATTGGTGTCGCATTGCATACTATAGGGAGAGTGAATCCAAGCATGTTCTTGCTCATTCCAAGAGATGTCAAGATCAGGAGGAACATAAGGCAAGATGGTAACTGGAGGCACCAGTACCTCGACATGACAAAAACCTACTAGTAGGGACCCAAACACATTTAGGCGGCTTAGGTAAGGGATTCTTAGCTGGGAGAGGCGTATTCGCAACATGCGAACATGCATCAGAGCAATGACCAAAGGATTTGCAGCTTGTGCAAATGTCAGCTTTCCATCTATATTTGACATCCACGAGTGCACACGATTGTCTAGATTAACTTTGATTTGAGTAGGCCGAGATTTTTCAGGAGTAATCTCAATAAGTGCCCTAACATATATTAAGTTTCTTCTTGCGATGGTATTAGCATCAAAGCATTTTAGTTTACCAATATGACATGCTAGCCAGTTAAGGCCCAGAAGTGGTTGGAGCACGAAGGGGATGTGGGTGAACTGCGCCCAGACAGGTATAGAAAGGACTTGTTCCGTACTCTATCAATTATAGCACTCCATGGTGTCACAATAAAAGGTCGGCCTTCAATAATAGAAGGCGCAGCTTCAAGCACACGTAACCTCTCAGCAGCAGAGGAGAACTTAAAGTAGTATAAGCCATCAACAAATGTCATTTTCATGGGGTCATGGATTTGCCATGAGGTATGACAAGTAGTAAGCATCTCGACAGAAGGCAGCTTAGAGTCCAAAAAGAAACCTACAATATATTCATTCCAGAAATTTGCAGCTTCTTCATGAACTTCCCATGGAAGGACAGATCCAGTTTCAACATGGGGTATCTCGAATTCTATCAGCATGTATTCCCCCGCAACATGAGGAAGAGAATCAAATAAAGTTGTCCATTTCTTAGGAGCTTTTGGGATAGGGTTCGGCGCAGCTGCATCATGTAAAGGATCAACAAATGAAGGAGCTTGGCTATTAATGTTAAATGTCGGGGAGTTTGGGGAGTATAGACGAGGAGGTAAGTTTGAAGCTGGAGTTTTATTCTAGATGATTGGGAGTTATGTCGAACAAGTGGAGGGCACTGGAAGTTATTACTTGTTTCAGAGCTAGTGGAGAGTTTGTCAGACAAACTGGCACAACCTAAAGGCACTTGACTGTCACAAACAACATACGTACCCAAATCATCATTATTGTTAACTGCCAAACTCATCACTTTACCCAAGTCCACAACCAAATTAACATGTTCAGTCATTATTCCTCCTCGCATAGCTCACACCAGGCAAAGGCTAAGAGGGAGCATTCTGAATCAAGGGTGATAAAGGGGACTTACCCATTTGTAGAATCTACGGAGAAGCAGCGGTTCTAGATGCAGCCATTTCATCAATTAGGCCATTCAAAGGATGGGATTCTGGAAGCGTGAAAACAGATCGAGGAGGAGCGCCATCAGTGTCAGAAGCAGCTTCATTTTCTGATTCAGAACAGGATTCAAGGGGTTATGCGCGACTACCAGATCTCATTGTCATAGAAGATAAATGACACGACCCGAACTTCCCCGGTCTCCAAAGAGGAGAGAAAGAACGGATTGTCTGAGAACAAGACAAATCAGAACACAAACAAAAGAACATTTCATTGCTTATTACAACAATTTACACCAGAGTATAAGAATATAAGAGTACGAACAAATAATATACATTTGATAAAAATCAGAGATTTACAGATTATAATGTAGCGGAAAATAATACAAAACACAACTGAAAGAAATACATGGATACAGAGCGTTTCGAATATAGCTCCAGCTGTATACCAGGATCCTGTGAATATAATATATGCAAAACTGAAACTACTAGCTGCCCGTGTGAAAAATAGGGGCACCCAGAGTTTAGGTTAAAACAATAAACTCCAAGTCAGTCATGTGACTGTTATGATAACTAAAACAATTATTAAATTTTCACTTTAAAATTAAATGAAATTAAGGGACCATGCCATATAACACAGAACGGGTTTCCTCCCAAGAATACCAATGCATATAACAAAACACTGCAATGCTTTTTGGAAAAATGAAGCTATTATAAGACCCAGGTCCCATCACATAATGCAACGCAAGTCGGAGGATAGGGTTTTCCCTTATAATAGCCAAACATGCTTGGTACATTTAAAACAAATCATTTGGTACTATTATAAGTGCATAGTGTATAAAACAACTTCAAATTCAAATGCATCAATCATAGACGGCATGGGTACCATCTATCATTTCGCCAATACTTGGCTCTACAATCAAAACCAAAATGTCACGTATTGGAAGTTGGATTTCTGTTTATGAACCAAGGCAAGGGATCGTCCTTACCGCTTCGGGACGCTCTAGCCCGTATCTCAGGATCAGAGCTCGAGTGACCCTTGGATCGTCAGGGCCTGTCCACATGAAGTGGATTAAAATGCTTGAACAATGCATTTCCCTGCCCTATAGGGCGTAAATGAGTCAGTTACTCAATATCCATCGGCTCCGTAGTAACCGATATATCCGAGGCGCCTCGCTATCCATTAAATAGTATGCAACATCCACATGAGTAAAATGTCTGGGCTCCATACCGTGACACCACTCCTAGCTAGAAGGAAACGCATGTCCTCCCTTAGGTCCTCTCCCGTTTCTGGTTCACACCGGGGTGTGAGGCTCGCAAATTAACGCTATACACAAAGCTATGATATATTAAAGCTGTGCTTTGATCATCAACCACAAGACTTTGCTTTTCAATAGAAGCCTTGATCATTTGCATCTCAGAATACCACACAGGCAATTCATGCCATGCGACTGATGTCTATCGATATAACCTCTGAGCTCATACGTCTCAGAGAAGGGTGTTAAGCAAGAGAATAAATTCTCTGCCACCAAACTGATATATATTTAATAGATATCAATAAACATGGAACGAAATCCAATGTTAGATACACATCCATTTAAAAGTTCATTCAAGGTCTGAATGAAACCGGAGGCACCTTATTTCTCATCCTATATGTCCAATACAGGAGAGAGGTCCTCGCGTATCCGGTCGATCTCCAAGTACATCTGGACGGTCACCACTTATTACCTCGTCTTGGGTGTATAGCCCAATCAAGACATCAGTAATCATCCAAACGATGTGAAGACCTCCGGTCTTCAACCACCGTCTTCATCGTCGACTTATCGTCGATTCAGTTATTTAGAATGTGATAAACCCGGTCTTTCTGAATAACTCGTGTATCTTATAAACAAGTCCTATAAATACACAACATACGCCTCATTCCAATCCAGAATATTCTTTTATTTAAATATTCATCTTGTTTATGAAAGGTTCCCATTAATTATATCGAAGAAAAATTCTTTAAATTTATTCTTTAATCTTCCATTGGATATCAATTCAAACCAAATTAAGGTTTATCCAACACTAGTCGGGATTAGCACACCTTGCCGAAGTAATCATTTGTTACATTTCCCAATCCAACCTATTCATCCCATGAAGCAAAACTGGTAATACTTCATATCTAACACCACAGTGTTATCGGTAAAATTATTTACCATTTCACGTTCAAATCTAATTAAAGATTTAACTATCACTTGGAGAAAAACTGGTGATACTCCATTCTCTATCACTCCATGAATTCGATAAATTTAATTATCCCATTCACATTCCAATCTAATTAAAGATTCATTAAAACTCTAATTCAGTTTTGATCTCTAAATTCATTCCTTAATGATTATTCAAAGTTAAGAAATTAATCTTATCTTTAACTGAGTTAAAGAACTAATGTCGTTTAAAACACAATTCATGATAAACCCAAAATCCTATTCCATTAATTATGGAATCTTCACGGAAAACAGACAATATATAATTGATATCATTTTCCGTGTCCGACTGATAATATAAATGGAATAACGACAAAGCCTTTGTAAATTCCATATATATTAACAGTCTTCCTCCACAGAAGCTCACTTCGATTATTATCCAATGAATCCCATTCCATTCCAATTTATTGTATTAAATTGGAAAACTTTACTTTGGAAAATTTCCTTTAAATCTTAATAAAAAGATTTATAAATTCCAAATTACATTTCACTTTAAATCGGGATAAAGAACAAATGTCATTAAAAACACAGTTCACGGTAAACCCGATTCACATTCCATTTTATTCCAATTACCAAATGTAACTGGAAACTCTAATAATCTTAATTAAAAGATTTATTCTTTTCAAACGGGGTTTAATAACAGTGTTAACAAAGACACCATTTACGACAAACCCAAATCCCCATTTGATATTAAATACATGGCTCTGAATAGAAAATATATCGGCTTACATTCAATATCAAATTCTGAAACCAACAAATATTGTATTGGAAATAACGATATAAATATATCTTTCAAAATTCCATAACAATATCTGTATAATAAAGAAATCCAACATCGAAGTATTCCAAAGATTATTTCGATCTAAATCCATTCCAATTCATATATTGGAAATTTTGATTATATTAAAACCCATTCTCAATCCAATTTATTTATTTTAAAATAATTGGATTCTAGTTCTAGTTAATAACTAGTTCATTTCGATAAAAATATAGTTTTACCTTTTCAGATATGGAATTTTTCATCCCACTTCTTTCCAAATCATTTATTATTATTTTACGCAAATCAATGATATTTTGAATAATTTTATCAAGGCCCATACGGTCGATTTCCATAAACGGTCATCGAACTGCACCTACAGGGATCTTTTCCAATATTTGTTTGGACATAATTCCAAATCCAACCATTAGATTTCAAATCTCTTACATTTGTTCGAAAGCACTTTTCGATACGAACCCAGGGGTTCCGGTTTCAGGAGAATCCGACGGTCGGATCTTCGGTATTATCAATTTGAAGTCAATGGTCGAAATTCGCGAATCGCCGCGGCGCGGCGCGTTCTATTCAGGCCATTAAATATATATAATATATATACTTCGTTGATTTAAAACATATTTTATAAATCATTTATAAATTCGTTTCAAAACGATATCAACTTCCTTTCAAATTACAAATCAAATTTGAATATTCCTTCATAAATTCGTTTTTAATTTCATTTTTAAACGATTTCAATTCCATTTCAAATTTCAAATCAAATTTGAATATTCCATAATAAATTCATTTTAAATTTCATTTTAAAACGATTTCAATTCCATTTCAAATCAAATTTGAATATTCCATAATAAATTCGTTTTAAATTTCATTTTAAAATGATTTCAAATCCCATTTCAAATTTCAAATAAAATTTGAATATTCCTTATCATTATAATATTATATGATAATATTTTCAAAACATTAGATTTTGAAATTACTTCCCTTTTCGATATTCATTATAAAAATGAATAAAATCGATATAAATATTGTTTGCGTCAAAATGGCGCATATCTAATCAACACGGCTTCATATATTTAAATATTTTCGCGTCCATCCAAAATCGAACATCAAAATCATATTTTGATTCTTTTCTAAATATTATTTTAAAATATTCGTTGTTTCAAAATATTGCTTACTTTAAAATATACCTTATTTTAAAATATTCCTTATTTCTGAATTGGAATCAAACCCAATCAATTACCATATAATTTTATTTATATGGATTTCATACAACACATGTATATATCAACAATGATAAATAATCAACCATCAGCCATAGTGCACTACGCAACTGAATAAGCTTTAAATATAAATAATTAATGCTTACAACAGTCTATCAACCCATCGATTGACATACAACTAAATAATTGAGATTAGTGTACGCAAATATCATCCCAATACCCATGTGGGGTTTCAATCGTCAAAACCAGATTTTATTTGTGCAGTTGGGCAATGTGTAAAATATATTGTCCCAATCAGTATCAGATAAATGGGTGTACATAAACAAATCGTCCGATTTGTTTATGAATATTTATTTCAACACATGACTCTTTTAACCAGTTCATATATACAATAAAAATGATAGTTATATTGTTCACACATTTTATTAAACACATGAATATTTTATATAGTTCATATATACAATAAAAATGATATTTTTATTATTCAAATATTTTATTCAATACATGAATAATTTATTTTCCATTTCACGTCACAATCAATTAATTTTCACAATACAATCTAACAAGTCATTCATGGTCTGTGGACAGCGGTGTCAGGAGCTACTAAGCCCCGTCTACAATCTAGTATATATTTACTGTAAAGTAATTTGAGTGAGAAAAAGTTCTCACCTCTGGTTTCCACACTGTCGTGCTTTATTGTCGCTCAGAATCGCTGTTCTGATTCCAACGCAATCTGTTTCACGAAATTTATATTAAAAATCATATTTTTAACATCACTATATATAATTAAAGTCAGATTTTTATTCTTGTACTGTTCGTATAAAAATCACATTTTTAAACCAGTCTAGATATTCTAAAAACCATATTTTTAAACTGTTCTATATATTTTAAAAATCGTATTTTTTTAAAATTAAATTTCTATATATTTTAAAAAACCATATTTTTAAAATGTTCTATATATTTTAAAAATCATATTTTTAAACTGTTCTACATATTTTAAAAACCATATTTATAAACTGTTCTATATATTTTAAAAACCATATTTTAAACTATTCTATAAATTTTAAAAACCATATTTTTAAACTGTTCTATATATTTTAAAAAACATATTTTTAAACTGTTCTACATATTTTAAAAATCAATTTTTTTAACTGTTCTATATATTTTAAAAACCATATTTTTAAACTGTTCAATATATTTTAAAAACCATAATTTTGAACTGTTCTATATATTTTAGAAATCATATTTTTTTTGAAAATCAAAGTTAATTAAAAATACTATTTTTAAATCAAAGTTATTTAAAAATCCTATTTTGAAAAACAATGGTATTCATATTAAAAATTCCTATTTTTGAAACAATGGTAGTTGTATTTTAAAACAATGCTATTTATTTATTTTAAACAATTCTATTTATAAAACCAACATTTATAATCAGCTATTTTATTTTTAAAAATAATATATTTTTATTCAGAAAATTAACTAGAGTAATAAAATAAAATAAAAAAGCCCACTGTTAAAACCCTTTGCTAATCATCTCCCTATTTCACTAGTTATTCACGACAGGTAAACTCGCACCCACCCACAACAGCTAGGGCTTCATCGTGCACCACACTGGAGGCGCCTGAGTTCAATCGACAAGTGCCACTTCATAGCTCTTCAGGTGTGCCATCGTCCGCCTGAGTTCCGAGGAACTCGATCGCCATCTCATGCTAGAAGTCGTAGTCGAACGGAGCCACTTCAAAGGAGAAATCCTACCAATCCTTAAAACAATAAATGATCTCCACCGTTCATCATGAAGAACTCGCGGAGCTCTTCAGTTTTGTCTTTGGAAGATCCAAAATTCATTGCGTAGGTTGAGTGGATTTGGTGATTTGATTGTGGAGCGATTTGGGCGTTTATCGCTTTGGAGGCGGGTGCGTTGACCAGGGATTCGTTTGACCATGGGTTATAAAACTAGGGTTATATATAATTTATATATTAAATAATTTAAAATTCCAATGCTACTTGTTTAATGCTATGAACTCCGAATCGAACCCAACGACTGTCGCCTCTAACTAAATACCCCCATTTCGAACACAATGGTATATGTTTCATAATCCAATTCGGCTGTTACGATCAGTTTCCGCTAAATTTGAAATATAAATCACTATGTTCAATTTAAACATACATTTTAATTTATCAAAGCCACATACGGACTCCAAAAATTCCAGAAAAATAAATCTAACTATGTTTTGACGATACAGTCCTAATAAAACTAATTTCGTCAAATTTGGAGACCGTTTGAAAAATGGTCATTTTCTAGTCGATTAAATTCAAACTGGATTGACCGAACACATTTAAATTCACCACGCTCACATATTGATTCCAAAAATTATGAAAATTGGAATCCAGCAATAATTTGGCATTCCAAATCCAACAAAAGTGGCCTCATTGAAAACGGAGGTCATTTGCAAAATCACTATTTTTAAGGGCTATATACTTTATAAATTCCATAGCGACTATTCTGAATTTTCAACTGACATAACTTTTTATTCCCGTTATGAAATTTGGATTTTTCACATTCGTTGGAAAGATATTTTCAAACAAATTCAAATATTTTTGGTCTTACTAAAATCCGATTTATTTTGAATCCTGTACATTTATTTGAAATTTGAAATCGAATTTTCAAACTACCGCGCCATTTCCAATTCCTTTTATAATTAAAATAAATATTATATTCTAACTTCGATTTAAATAAATTTATACGTATTAATTCTATTCAAAATAAATTTCTAGACGTTATTACTTAAAATAAATCATTTTAAATATTTAAAATTCATTAAAATTGCCAAAATAAAAAATTTAAATTGGTTCCGATTATCCAGGTTGTTACAATCTCCCCCACTTAAAATCTTTTCATCCTCGAAAACGAATGGAGCTGAAAGTTGTTTTACTAATCAACTCAACTTTCATTCTGGTGTTCATTCTTCAACTTTTCTGTTTCTAAGAATTTTCAAATTCTTCAAAAATTTGGCTAACACCCTAAATTTTTGAAAAATTTCACCATAACCTCCTTTGTACGGGGAGACATTTAAAACCGCAACTTTCCTCACAGGGCCCTCACGATCCAAAAAGAAAAAGAAATAGCCAATCGGCTCATAAAATCATCCAAGTCCAATAAATTAGTAAACATGTACCAATTTATCGGGCATACAATTTTATTCCTCTGCTTAGCTTCCCTGCTATGACTTGTTCAATGTATATACATGTATAGACATGCAATTGCAATAAATTTTCAAGTCAGATCAATATATGATTCAATTTTGCTTCATGGTTCAAATTTTCAATTAATCAAACAACGCATTCAGCAATCAATTAGTTGATTATCGTTTCAAACACATAACTTTTATATATATAAAAATCCATTTTTGATGCCAAGTCACAACAATAGACCCTATCTAGTTTTGGTTCTCACACTAGTCAATTGGAAATATATAGATATCTCACTTTCGGTACTCGAACATAAACTTTGATGACGATGCACCAATCATCAGAATCATCTCCGAGCGACTAGAGCGTGATTCTATATCAATCCAGTATATTAAAACTTCTAATATATGTTCACGACGCGTATATGCAAAATCTCATATACTTGATTGTCCAAAATAAAATAAAATAATATACTCAAATACATATAATTAGATTAAATTTTCAAAACAAAATTGGTTTTCATTTTCATTTTAAATTTTTTAAAAATAACACTCTTCAGACTCATTCTAAGATACTACTGATCCTATCTCTAACGAGTTATTCTCATTGGATATTACTAATCCAATATCTGATGAATTCTTTCGTTTGGTTCTAATGTGTCTTGTTCTCGAGCTCTATAATCCAAAGCTCCGATACCAAACTGACACGACCCGAACTTCCCCGGTCTCCGAAGAGGAGAGAAAAAATGGATTGTCTGAGAACACGACAAATCAAAACACAAATAGGAGAACATTTCATTGCTTATTACAAAAATTTACACCCAAGTGCAAGAATATAAAGAGTATGATCAAATACTATACATTTGATAAATATCAGAGATTTACAAATTATAATGCATCGGAGAATAATACAAAACACAATAGAAAGAAATACACGGATACAAAGCATTCTGAATATAGCTCCAGCTGTAAACCAGGATCCTGTGAATATAATATCTGCAAAACCGAAACTACTAGTTGCCCGTGTGGAAAATAGGGGCACCCAGAGTTTAGGTTAAAACAATAAACTCCAGGTCAGTCATGTGACTAGTGTGAGAACTAAAACAGTTATTAAATCTTTACTTTAAAAATAAAGTAAATCAAGGGACCACGCCATATAACACAGAATGGGTCTCCTCCCAAGAATACTAAGGCATATAACAAAACAACACAATGCTTTTTGGAAAAATGAAGCTATTATAAGACCCAGGTCCCATCACACAATGCAACGCAAGCCGAAGGATAGGGTTTTCCCTTATAATAGCCAAACATGCTTGGTACGTTTAAAACAAATCATTTGGTACTATTATAAGTGCATAGTGTATAAAACAACTTCAAATATAAATGTATCAATCATAGATGACATTGGTACCATCTATCATGTCACCAATACTTGGCTCTACAATCAAAACCGAAATGTCACATATTGGAAGTTGGATTTCTGTCTGTGAACCAAGGCAAGGGATCGTCCTTACCGCTTCGAGACGCTCTAGCCCATGTCTCAGGATCAGAGCTCGAGTGACCCTTGGATCGTCAGGGCCGGTCCACACGAAGTGGATTAAAATGCTTGAACAATGCATTTCCCCGTCCTATGGGGCGTAAATGATCCAGATGACTCAATATCCATCGGCTCCGTAGTAACCGATATATCTGAGGCGCCTCGCTATCCATCAAATAATATGCAACATCCACATGAGTAAAATGTCTGGGCTCCATACCATGACACCACTCCTAGCTAGAAGGAAACGCATGTCCTCCCTGAGGTCCCATCCCGTTTCTGGTTCACACCGGGGTGTGCGGCTCGCGAATTAACGCTATACACAAAGCTATGCTATATTAAATTCGTGCTTTGATCATCAAGCAAAAGAATCTGCTTTTCAACAGAAGCCTTGAACATTTGCATCTCAGCATGCCACACAGGCAATTCACGCCATGCGACTGATGTCTATCGATATATAACCTCAGAGCTCATACGTCTCAGAGAAGGGTGTTAAGCAAGAGAATAAATTCTCCGCCACCAAACAGATATATATTTAATAGAGATCAATCAACAAGGAACGAAATCCAATGTCAGACATATATCCATTTACAAGTTCGTTCTGGGTCTGAACGAAACCGAAGGCACCTTATTCCTCGTCCCATATGTCCAATACAGAGAGAGGTTCTCACATATCCAGTTGATCTCCATGTACGTCATCCAAATTAAGACATCAGTAATTGTCCAAATGATGTGAAGACCTCTGGTCTTCGACCACCGTCTTCATCGTCGACTTATCATCAATTCAGTTATTCAGAATGGGACGAACCCGGACTTTCTGAACAACTTGCGTATCTTATAAACAAGTGCTATAAAAACACAACATACGCCTCATTCCAATCCAGAATGTTCTTTTATTTAAATATTCTTCTTCTTTGGGAAAGGTTCCCATTAATTTTATCAAAGATAAATTCTTTAAATTTATTCTTTAGTCTTCCATTGGATATCAATTCAAACCAAATTAAGGTTTATCCAAAACTAGTCGGGATTAGCGCACCTTACCGAAGTAATCATTTGTTATATTTCCCAATCCCAACCTATTCATCCCATGAAGCAAAACTAGTAATACTTCATATCTAACACCATGGTAGTATAGGTAAAATTATTTACCATTTCACGTTCAAATCTAATTGAAGATTTAACTATCGCTTGGAGCAAAACCGGTGATACTCCATTCTCGTTCATTCCATGAATTCGAAAAATATAATTATCCCATTCACATTCCAATCTAATTAAAGATTCATCAAAACTCTAGTTCAGTTTTAATCTCTAAAATCATTTCTTAATGATTATTCAAAGTTAAGAAATTAATCTTATCTTTAACTGGGTTAAACAACTAATGTCGTTTAACACACAGTTCACGATAAACCCAAAATCCGATTCCATTAATTATGGAATCTTCACGGAAAATAGTTCAATATATAATCGATATCCATTTCCATGTCCGACTGATAATATAAATGGAATAACGACCAAGCCTTTTAAATTCCATATATATTAACAGTCTTACTCCACAGAAGCACACTTGGATTATTATCCAATCGAATCCCATTCCATTCCAATTTATTGTATTAAATTGGAAAACTTTACTTTCGAAAATTTCCTTTAAATCTTAATAAAAAGATTTATAAATTCCAAATCACATTTCACTGTAAATCGGGTTAAAGAACGAATGTCATTAAAAACACAGTTCACGATGAACCTGATTCACATTCCATTTTATTCCAATTACCAAATATAATTGGATACTCTAATAATCTTAATTAAAATATTTATTCTTTTCAAACGGGTTTTAAGAACAGTGTTAACGAAGACACCATTCACGACAACCCCAAAATCCCATTTGATATTAAATACAAGGCTCTGAATAGAAATTTATCAGCTTATATTCAATATCAAATTCTGAAACCAACAAATATCGTATTGGAAATAACAATATAAATATATCTTTCAAATTTCCATAACAATGTATGTATAATCACGAAATCCATCATCGAAATATTCTGAAGATTATTTTGATTCAAATCCATTCCAATTCATATATTGGAAATTTTGGTTATATTAAAACCCATTCTCTATCAAATTTATTTATTTAAAAATAATTGGATTTTAATTCTAGTTAATAACTAGTTCATTTCGATAAAAATATATTTTTATCTTTTCAAATATGGAATTTTTCATACCAATTCTTTTCAAATCATTTAATATGATTTTACACAAATTATTGATATTTTTAATAATTTTATCATACAGTCAATTTCCATAAACGGTCATCGAACTGTACCTACATCGACCTTTTCTAAATTTGATTTGGACATAATTCAAAATCCAGCCATTAGATTTCAAATCTCTTATATTCGTTTGAAAGATCTTTTCGATACAAACCAAACGGTTCTGGTTTTAGGAGAATCCGACGGCTGGATCTCTGATAATATCAATTCAAAGTCAATGATCGAAATTCACGAGCGGCCACGGCGCGGCGCGTTCTATTCAGGCCATTAAATATATTATATATATATATATTATATATACTTCATTGAGTCCATTTAAAATGTATTTTATAAATGGTTTATAAATTTTTTTCAAAACGATTTCAACTTCCTTTATAATTTCAAATCAAATTCGAATATTCCTTCATAAATTCGTTTTTAATTTCATTATAAAACGATTTCAATTCCATTTTCATTTTAAAACGATTTCAATTCCATTTCAAATCAAATTTGAATATTCCATAATAAATTCGCTTTAAGTTTCATTTTAAAATGATTTCAAACCCATTTCAAATCAAATTTGAATATTCCTTTGCATTATAATATTAAATGATAATATTTTCAAAACATTAGATTTTGAAATTACTTCCCTTTTCGATATTCATGATAAAAAATGAATAAAACCGATATAAATATCGTCTGCGTTAAAATGGCGCATATCTAATCAACACGTCTTCATATATTTAAATATTTTCGTGTCCATCCAAAATCGGACATCAAAATCGTATTTTGATTCTTTTCTGAATATTATTTTAAAATATTTGTTATTTTAAAATATTCCTTTAAAATATTCCTTATTTCTAAATTGGAATCAAACCCAGTCAATTACCATATAATTTTATTTATATGGATTTCATACAACACATGTATATATCAATAATGATAAACAATCAACCATCGGCCAGAGTGCACTACACAACTGCATAAGCATTAAATATAAATAATTAACGCTTACAACAGTCTGTCAACCCATCGATTGACATACAACTAAACAATTGGGATTAGTGTACGTCAAATATCATCTCAATACCCGTGTGGGGTTTCAATCGACAAACACAGATTACATTTGTGCAATTGGGTGATGTGTAAAATATATTGTCCCAATCAGTATCAGATAAATGGGTGTACATAAACAAATCGTCCGATTTGTTTATGAATATTTATTTCAACACATGACTCTTTTAAACAGTTCATATATACAATAAAAATGATATTTTTATTGTTCACACATTTTATTCAACACATAAATATTTTATATAGTTCATATATACAATAAAAATGATATTTTTATTATTAAAATATTTTATTCAATACAAGAATATTTTATTTTCCATTTCACATCACAATCAATTAATTTTCATAACACAATACAATCAAACAAGTCATCCATGGTCTGTGGAAGATGGTGTCAGGAGTTACTAAGCCCCGTCTGTAACCTAGTATATATTTACTGTAAAGTAATTTGAGTGAGAAAAAGTGCTCACCTATGGTTTCCACTTCGCCATGCTTTATTGTCGCTCCAATTCACTGTTCTGATTCCAACGCAATCTGTTTCACGAAATTTATATTAAAAATCATATTTTTAACATTACTATATATAATTAAAAATCACATTATTATTCTTGTACTGTTCATATAAAAATCACATTTTTAAACCATTCTAGATATTCTAAAAACCATATTTTTAAACTGTTCTATATATTTGAAAAATCGTATTTTTTTTTTAAATCAAAGTTCTATATATTTTAAAAATCCATATTCTTAAACTGTTCTATATACTTTAAAAATCATATTTTTAAACTGTTCCATATATTTTAAAAACCATATTTTTAAATTGTTCTATATATTTTAAAAACCATATTTTTAAACTATTCTGTATATTTTAAAAACCATATTTTTAAATTGTTCTATATATTTTAAAAACCGTCTTTTTAAACTGTTCTATATATTTTGAAAAACATATTTTTAAACTGTTCTATATATTTTAAAAATCATATTTTTAAACTATTCTATATATTTTTAAAACCACATTTTTACAGTGTTCTATATATTTTAAAAACCGTATTTTTCAACCTGTTCTATGTATTTTAAAAATCATATTTTTTTTTAAATCAAAGTCATATAAAAATCCTATTTTTAAATCAAAATTATTTAAGAATCTCATTTTTAAATCAAAGTTATTTAAAAATCCTATTTTGAAAAAAAAATGGTATTCATATTAAAAATTCGTATTTTTGAAAAACAATGGTATTTGTATTTTAAAATAATGCTATTTATTTATTTTAAACAATACTATTTATTTTAAACAATTCTATTTATAATCCAACATTTATAATCAGCTATTCTATTTTTAAAAACAATACATTTTTATTCACAAAATTAACTACTGTAATAAAATAAAATAAAAAAGCTCATTATTAAAACCCTTTGCTAATCATCTCCCTCTTTCACTGATTATTCACGACAGGTAAACTCGCACCTACCCTCAACTGTTAGGGCTTCATCGTGCACCACACTAGAGGCGCCAGAGTTCAATCGACAAGTGCCACTTCATAGCTCTTCAGGTGCGCCACTGTCTGCCTGAGTTCTGAAGAACTCGATCGCCATCTCGTGCTGCAAGTCGTGGTCGAACGGAGCCACTTCAAAGGAGAAATCCTACCACTCCTTAAAACAAAAATGATCTCCGCCATTCATCATGAAGAACTCACGGAGCTCTTCGGTTTTGTCTTTGGGAGATCCAAAATTCATTGTGTAGATTGAGTGGATTTGGTGATTTAATTCTGGAGCGATTTGGCCGTTCATCACTTTAGAGGCAGGAGCGTTGACCAGGGAATTCGTATGACCTTGGGTTATAAAACTAGGGTTATATATAATTTATATACTAAATAATATAAAATTACAACGCTACTTGTTTAACGCTCCGAGCTCCGAATCGAACCAAACGACTATCATCCCTAGCTAAATACCCCCATTCTGAACACAATGCGATATGTTTCGTAATCCAATTTGGTTATTACGATCAGTTTCCACAAAATTTAAGATATAAATCATTATATTCAATTTAAACGTACATTTTAATTTTCCAAGGCAACATACGGACTCCAAAAATTCCAGGAAAATAAATCTAGATATGTTTTGACGATATGATCTTAACAAAACTAATTTCGTAAATTGGAGACCGTTTGAAAAATGGTCATTTTCTAGTCGATTAAATTCAAACTGGATTGACCAAACATGTTTAAATTCATCACACTCACATATTTATTCCAAAATTTATGAAAATTGGAATCCAGCAATAATTTGACATTCCGGATCCAACAAAAGTGGCCTCATCGAAAATGGAGGTCGTTTGCAAAATCGCTATTTTTAAGGGCTATATATTTTATAAATTCCATAATGGCTATTCTGGATTTTCAACTGGACATAACTTTTTATTCCCGTTATGAAATTTTGATTTTTCACATTAGTTGGAAAGATATTTTCAAATAGATTCAAATATTTCTGGTTTGACTGAAATCTGGTTTATTTTGAATCATGTACATTCATTTGAAATTTGAAATCGATTTTCAAACTACCGTGCCATTTCCAATTCCTTTTATAATTAAAATAAATATTTATATTCTAACTTCGATTTAAATAAATTTATACATTCTAATCCTATTCAAAAAAATTCTAGTCGTTATTATTTAAAATAAATAATTTTAAATATTCAAAATTCATTAAAATAACCAAAATAAATTTTTTAAATTGGTTCTGATTTTCCGGGTTGTTACAATGAAGCCTGAGACTTAGGGTTCTTTTTCTTGGCCACAAGGGTGAAGCAAAGAGACGCGGAGGAGAAGAAATGAAAGAGGAGGCGGTGGCGCAAGATCGGTAGATCGGTGTTATAAGCAAATAAAACTGTAATTAACCTATGGTTAATATTTTGTAATAAATATATTTAAGTAAATGATTTTAGTAATATTATTAGATTAATTTAATTAATCTAATAAAGGAAGAGTAACTGAAAGTCAGTTAACAAGTTAATCGATGGTTTAAAGTTGACTGAGTCAACTGGTTTGCCCAAAAGTGATTATTGATGAGCAATTATTTAATTTAATAAGATTTCTTCAATGGAATTTATTTTTAATTAACGATATTTAAAGATTAAAGTTTTAATTAGTTATTGTTTGATAATTTCAAAGGCGATTAACTGAGATGTGTAGTTAATGAAAAAATAACCTGTTTTTACTTTGGTAAACAAGGAAATTAATTATATTTGAAGTGATTTTCTTCTTAAACGAAATCTATTTAAGAATAAAATCGAGTATGGAATAAGATTGGGTGATTTTAAAAAGGAGTTTATAAAGTGATCAAAAGTAATAAATGGAGTATAAAAGGAGAGTAAGCTAATGTGACAAGTTTAAACTAAATATTTTTGCTTGAAACTCGAGTCGAGCTATAAAGAATGGGGTTTGCGAGAGTGTTAAGGGAATTAATATTGATTTTAAGCGAAGAATGTGACAAGTGGGTCTAGTTTTAAAACCCAAGAAATTAGTTTATAATGTGTTCTAAAATGGTTTTGGACGAGGTATCTTTGGAAATGGATCAATATATTTTTAATTATAAATGGGATTGGGTAATGGAATGAGAGGGTAATATTTAGTAAGAACGGTCATTTAGTAAGAACGGTCATAATCGACCGAGATTTTCCAAAGTGATGGTTTATAAAACCATAGTTTAAAATAAAATAGAAAATATAATTAGATTGTAAATATGGGGTTTTGAGTTACAAACTTACGTTTATTCCAAGATAAGAACGTTGTCTATCAAGGTCTGAGAGGTAAATAAAATACCGCAACTTGAATGACTTCACTATTATCGAGGAATGGTATTAGTTTGTGACGTTAGAGGATAACGAGATTTGAAATGTAAAACATTGGCTGTGGGGTTGGAATATAAATAAGACCATTGGGTATTAAAGCAAACAATATATATTAGTGATTGTTTGGCCAAGTTTAAATTATGATATTATTCAGTTACATATATACATATATGGTGTATCACTATTTTCTAGATAAAGCCATAAAGGAAATAGTTATTTTGTAACAACCCGAAAATCTGGGCCAGTTTAAAATTTTTATTTTGGCAATTTTAGCGAATTTTGAACATTTAAAATAGATTATTTTAAATAAAATCGACGAGAAATTTATTTTGAATGGAATTAGAACGTATATATTATATACGTCGTCATTAGAATATAAATAATTATATATAATTATAAAACGAATTGAAAATAGCGCGGTAGTTCGATAATTCGATTTCAAAATTCAAATGAATGTACCGGGTGCAAAATAATCCGGATTTTAGTGAAACCAAAAATAATAGGATCTAATTGTGACTATCTTTCCAACGAATCCAAAAAATTGAAATTTCATAGCGGGAATCAAAAGATATGTCCAGTTGAAAATTCTGAATAGTCGCTATGGAATTCAGGCCCTTAAAAATGGAAATTTTGCAAACGACCTCGGATTTCGACGAAACCACTTTTGTTGGATCCATGATGTAAAGTTATTGCTAGATTCCAAACTTCATAATTTTTTGAATCAATATGTGAGCGTGGCAAAGAAAAACGCGTTTGACCAGTTTTAGTTGATTTTAATCGACTGGAAAATGGCCATTTTTCAAAAGGTGTCAGAATTCGACGAAACTAGTTTTGTTAGGACCGTATCATCAATACGAAGCTAGAAAATATTTTTCTGGAATTTTTAGGGTTAGTATGTGACCCCGGTAAATTGAAATGTACGTTTAAAATTCAATATAATGATTTAAATGTAATTTTGACGAAAACTGATCGAAACAACCGAATTGGCTTGCGATACATATCCCATTGTGTTCGGAATGGGGGTAAAACACTAGGGACGACAGTGGTTGGGTCTCGTTTGGTGTTCGGATTAAAAGTCAACTCTTTGGAGTTTAAAATGAAATAAAATATAATATAATATAGCAAAAAAGCCCCCTCCCCTTTTCACTTTCCTTCCCCGACAGTTTTTCTAGTAAAAAAAAAAACCTAACTACTTCGTCACCCCAATCTCCCACTCCAGTCCATCGCCATCGCCCAACCACGACCGCCGCCCCTCCTTCTTCTCGACTTCCTCCCCTCGACGTTGGCGCGAAGCCAACTGGACCCCCCCTCTCGAATCGGGCCCGAACCACGTCGATCCACGACGCTGAAGACCGCTGCGCCACCACAGACCCGTACAACGCCCTGCTGACCCCGACGCCACCCTGAAACCTCCCCTCCGACGAACCTACCTGCCTCCTTCTGAAAAGCAACGGTGAGATTTAATTTCTTTTATTTGGCTTATGACATTAGTAGTTGTAAATCTGAAAATATAGTTGTAAACTGAAAAGAATATAGTTTTTTTTCTGAAATAAATATTGTTTTTGAAAATAGAAATATATGTTGTTTTTAAAAATAAAAACAGCTTTGTTTTTACAATAAAAATAGCATGATTATAGCGAACGATAGAAGAAAATATAATATTTATTAGAAGAATAGCATAGTAAAAATTTGATTTTTATATATAGAATAGCATAGTAAAAATTCGATTTTTATATATAGAATAGCATAGTAAATATTCGATTTTTATATATAGAATAGCATAGTAAAAATTCGATTTTTATATATTGAATAGCATAGTAAAAATTCGATTTTTATATATTGAATAGCATAGTAAAAATTCGATTTTTATATATTGAATAGCATAGTAAAAATTCGATTTTTATATATTGAATAGCATAGTAAAAATTCGATTTTTATATTGAATAACGAAGTAAAAATTCGATTTTTATATATTGAATAGCAAAGTAAAAATGTGATTTTTATATAGGTAGTGGATACGGGCAACGAAATAGACAAAAGAAAAGCACGATGAAGATTTCCTACCCATGAAGAATTGCGTCATTCAGTTTAGCGAAAGGGTGAGAACTTCTCACTCTAAATTTCTTTTTCTAGTTATATATATATATATATATAAATACTAGGATGCAGACGGTGCTTAGTAGCACCCGACACCCGTCATCCACAGACCATGGATGGCTTGTTTGTTAAATTGTTTGGTTGTGTAGTTGGTTAGATTATTTGGTTTGAATTGAATTGTTTGGTGAAATGAAATTGATTTGATTGATGTGCGAATGGCGTGGGCCTTCACTAGACCGGGGATAAGGCTAGGCCTTGTCCCGTTTCTAGTATCGTGCCGTTATGCCGTCGAAATTTTTTAAAATATGTTAGAAAAATAAAAATATCATTTTATTGAATAAATGAACCGAATAGAATATTCATAGTTTGAATAAAATATTTTGATCGTTAAAAATATAATTTTTAACGTGGAAGCGAATAAAATAAAATATTCATTTGCAAACCGGACGGTTTGTTTATGTACACCTATTTGAAGGACATTGATTGGGTCGATAAATTTTACACATCGCCCAACTACACAAATAAAATCTGTGTTTGATTGTTTGAAACCCCACACGGGTGTTGGGATGAAATTTGAAGTTCACTCATCCTGATTGATTAAATATGTCGGTCGATGGATCGACAGGCTGTTATAAGCGTTAGATATCTATATTTGATGCCTATACAGTGTAGTGCACTTTAGATGATGGTTGATTATTTATCGTTGCTATTATATACATTTGTTGTATGGAATCCATATAATTAACTTTATATGGTAATTGATTGGGCCTCATTCCAATCGGAAAAATAAAGAATATTATAAAATAAAGGTTCATGTGTTGACCGTACTCATCCGTTGAGATTAGTCATGTGTTGAACGAAATATTTTAATAATAAAATTTACATCTTTATCAATATAAAATAAAGGTTCATGTGTTGACAGTACTCATCCGTTGAGATTAGTCATGTGTTGGACGAAACATTTTGATAATAGAAATATTTGAAATAGAAATATTTGAAATAGAATATTTGGAAATAGAAATATATGAAGCCGTGTTGATTAGATTGACGCCATTTTGACGTGAACGATATTTATATCGATTTTATTCATTTTAAAATGAATATTGAAAAGTGATTTCGAAATCGAATATTTAGAATTGAATTTGATTCGAAAAGAAAACGAATTTGAATCGAATTGAATCGAAAAAGAATTTGAATTGAAACGAATATAAAACGAATTTGATTTGAATCGATTAGAAAACGAATTTTGATTTGAATTGATTAGAAAACGAATTTGAATTGAATTGAATAGAAAACGAATTCGAATTGAATTGAATCGAAAACGAATTTGAATTGAAACGAATATAAAACGAATTTGAATTGAAACGAATATAAAACAAATTTGATTTGAATCGATTAGAAAACGAATTCGAATTGAATTGAATAGAAAACGAATTCGAATGGAATTGAATAGAAAACGAATTCGAATTGAATTGAGTAGAAAACGAATTTAAATTGATAGAAAAAGAATTCGAATTGAATTGAATAGAAAACGAATTCGAATTGAATTGAATAGAAAACGAATTTGAATTGAATTGAATTCAATTGAAAACGAATTGAAATCGATTTGAATTAAAATCAAATAGAAGTGAATGTAGAAAGAATTTATAAGGGAAAATTCAATTTTGATTTGAATTTGAATTAAAGGTTGAAATTGTTTTTGAAACAAATTTGAAATGATTTATAAAATTCGTTTTAAAACGGAAATCGACGAAATATATATATTATATATATAATGGCCTGAACAGAACGCGCCGCGCCGCGACAGTACGTGAATTTCGACCATTTATTTCAAACGGACATTACGGGAGATCCGACCATCGGATTCTCATAAAACCGGAACAGTTGGGTTCGTATCGAAAAGAGCTTTCTAACGAATATTAGAAATTTGAAATCTAATGGTTGGATTTGGAGATTCGTCCAAATCAAATTTGGAAGAGGTCGCCGTAAGTGCAGTTCGATGGCCGTTGATGGAAATCGACTGTACGAGCCTTGATAAAATTATTAAAAATAGTAATAATTTGTGTAAAATCATAAGAAATGATTTGGGAAAAATTGGGATGAAAAACTCCATATTTGAAAAGATAAAAATAGATTTTTATCAAAATGAACTAGTTTTGAACTGAAATTAAAACCCATTTATTTTTAAATAAATAAATTGGATTTGAAATGGGTTTAAATAGAATTGATTCATGGGTTTATCGTGAACTGTGTTTTAAATAACACTAGTTCTTTAACCCGATAATAAATAGAATGTGATTTGGGTTTATCGTGAACTGTGTTTTAAATGACACTAGTTCTTTAACCCAGTAAAAAGAGTTTTAATGAATCTTCAATTAAATTGAAATGTGGATTGATAATTTAAATTATCAACTTTAGAAAATGAGCGAGAGTGGAGTATCACCAGTTTTGCTCCAAAGCGATAGTTAAATCTTTAATCAGATTTGAACGGGAAATGGTAATTAATTTTACCGATAACACTGTGGTGTTAAATATGGAGTATTACTAGTTTTGCTTCATGGGATGAATAGGTTGGGATTGGGAAATAAATTAAATAATTACTTCGGTATGGTTCGCCCAACTAGTTTGGAAAACCATAATTTGGTTTGAAATGACATCCAACGGAAGATTAAAGGATAAATTTTAAAGAATTTATCTTGGATAAAATTAATGGGAACCTTTCCCTAAGGATTGAAATTTAGAGACTAACTGAAGGTTAGTTAAGAAGAATGGTTTCCTGGATATTGATCTGATGTTGGTTTCGGCCTTCGGGGTTAATATTTGGGGAATTGCTCTCTTACTGATTTACGGTTAGTAACTAATGAATTGGAATGAGGCATATGTTGGGTTTGTGTAACATTTATTTTTAATATACGCGGGTTGTTCGGAAAGGCCGGGTTTATACCCATTCTGAATAACCGATTCGACGATATGTCGAAGATGAAGACGGTGGTTGAAGACCGGAAGTCTTCACATCGTTGGGATAATTACTGACGATCCTAATTGGGCTGTACACCCAAGAGGATGGAAATAGTTGGTGGTCGTCCATACGTACTTGTAGATGGATGGATATGCGAGGAAAGTGCCTCCGGTTTTGTTCAGACCTAGAACGGACTTGTAAATGGATGGTGTGTCTGACATTGTATTCCTTTATATTGTACTCGTTGATTGTAATAACCCGCAAATTCTGGGCCAGTTTGAAATTTTTATTTTGGCAATTATAGCGAATTTTGATTATTTAAAATAGATTATTTTAAATAAAATCAACGAGAAATTTATTTTGAATATAATTCGAACGTATATATTTATACGCGTCATCGTTAGAATATAAATATTTATATATAATTATAAATAGAATTGAAAATGGCGCGGTAGTTCGATAATTTGATTTCAAATTTCATTTGAATGTACCGGGTGCAAAACAATCCGGATTTTAATGAAACCAAAAATAATGGAATCTAATAGTGAATATCTTTCCAACGAATCCGAAAAATCAAAAGTTCGTAGCGGGAATCAAAAGATATGTCCAGTTGAAAATTCTGAATAGTCGCTATGGAATTCAGGCCCTTAAAAATGGGAATTTTGCAAACGACCTCGGATTTCGACGAAACCACTTTTGTTGGGTCCGTGAAGTTAAGTTATTGCTAGGTTTCAAATTTCATAATTTTTCGAATCAGTATGTGAGCGTGGCTAAGGAAAACGCGTTTGACCAGTTTCAGTTGATTTTAATCGACTGGAAATTGGCCATTTTTCTAACGGTCTCAGAATTCGACGAAACTAGTTTTGTTAGGACCGTATTGTCAATACGAAGCTAGAAAATATTTTTCTGGAATTTTTAAAGTTAGTATGTGACCCCGGTAATTTGAAAAGTACGTTTAAAATTCAATATAGTGATTTAAATGAAAATTCAACGGAAACTGATCGAAACGATCAAACCAGCTTACGATACATATCCCATTGTGTTCGAAATGGGGGTGAAACGCTATGGACGACAGGCGGTGGGCCCCGTTTTGAGGTCGAAAATAAAAGTTGCTTTTTGGGTGGAAAATTAAATTAATTAAATAAAATAAAATAAAACCCTTTTCTCTTCCTTATATCAGCCCCCCCCCCCCGTTAAAAACTAAAATTATAAATCATTCAGGAAAAAAAAAAAAAGAGCGGAGAGGAAACGCGCCGCCAGGCGCTGGCCATCGCGCCACCGGAGCGGACGCGGCTCCGATCAGTCCCCCCCCCTCGAAGACCTCGACAACCGCGCACCCCTTTCTCCCCCCCTTCGATACGTCGCAGACCCCCCCCCCCCCCCCGGAAATCGCCACCGCCACCTGAGCTCCCCCCCCCCCCTCGACCATCCGCCACCCAGCAGCAACCGCGCACCCCTTTTCCCCCTCCCATCCAGTCAACGTTCAAACCAGCAAAGGTGCGGTTTCTATTTATTCTATATATTTTCTTTTATGATTTTTAAATTAATTTAGTAATTAAATTTTGCAATGAAATAGCATTGTTTAAAACTGAGTTTTTATTTAAAATAAATTCATTGATAAAAATAGGATTTTTATATTTTTGAAATAAAAATATGATTTTTATATTTCTAAAGTATAAAAAAAAATCTTTACTATATAGAAGATTAGAAGAATATGATTTTTATATTTTTTTAAAGTAGTAAAAATATAATCTTTTATATTGCAGAAAGATAAAAATATGATCTTTGCATAGTAGGAATTATAAAAATATAATCTTTATGAGATATAGATGTTAAAACATGATAAGGCGATATTTTTATAAAGGCGAAATCTTTAAATTTGAAAAGGCAAAATCCATATTTTTATAAAGGTGAAAGATCTATTTTTGAAAAGGCGGAAACTTTATATAGAAAATAGCGTGATAAAAATATAATTTTTATCTATATAGCATAATAAAAATGGGATTTTTATATATTGAACTTTGAAATAAAAATATGATTTTTATATATTGAACTTCGAATTAAAAATTCGATTTTTATATATTGAATAACAAAGTAAAAATTCGATTTTTATATATTGAATAGCGAAGTAAAAAATTCGATTTTTACATATGTAGAGGAACCGGGCAATGAAGATGACAAGGATGCGATAACGGTGAAGATTTATATCAAAGAAGAGTCAAGATGTTTGGATAGCTATCGGTGAGAATTTCTCACCTTTCAATTTCTTTTCTAGTTATATATATACTAGGATGCAGACGGTGTTTAGTAGCACCCGACACAATCGTCCACAGACCATGGACTTGTTTGTTTGGCTGTTTGGTGATTGATTGCGATATTGGTTTGAATGTGGTTTGTGGTGTGAAAAATCGAATCGATAAATTGGTTAGGATTAGACGTGCGCCGTTATAAGGCGAAGGAGTAAGGCTAGGTTAGACTCTTACTCCAAATTTTGTGGTTTGCATAACGAAAGTGATTTGATTGATATGGGTATGGCGGTGGCCATTATTAGACCGGGGACAAGGCTAGGCCTTATCCCGTTTCTAGTATCGTGCCATTATGCCGCCGAAATTTTCTAAAATAAGTTAGAAAAATAAAAATATCATTTTATTGAATAAATGAATCGAATAGAAATTCATATGTGAAATAAAATGTTTTATCGTTAAAAATATAATTTTTAACGTGAATGTGAATAAATAAAATATTCATTTACAAACCGGACGGTTTGTTTATGTACATTGATTTGACTGACATTGATTGGGTCGATAAATTTTACACGTCACCCAACTGCACAAATAAAATTTGTGTTTGATTGTTTGAAACACCACACGGGTGTTGGGATGAAATTTGAAGTCCACTCATCCTGATTGATTAAATATGTCGATCGATTGATTGACAGGCTGTTATAAGCGTTAGATATCTTTATTTGATGCTTATACGGTGTAGTGCACTTCGGTTGATGGTTGATTATTTATCGTTGCTATTATATACATGTGTTGTATGAAAATCCATATAATTAACTTTATATGGTAATTGATTGGGCCTCATTCCAATCGTGAAAATAAAGAATATTTTGATAATAACAAATATTTTGATAATAGGAAATATTTGAAATAGAATATTTGAAAATAGAAATATGTGAAGCCGTGATGATTAGATTGACGCCATTTTGACGTGAACGATATTTATATCGATTTTAAAACGATTTCGAAATGAATTGAATTGAAAACGATTTCGAAATGAAGTGAATTGAAAACGATTTCGAAATGAATTGAATTGAAAACGATTTCGAAATGAATTGAATTGAAAACGATTTCGAAATGAAGTGAATTGAAAACGATTTCGAAATGAAGTGAATTGAAAACGATTTCGAAATGAATTGAATTGAAAACGATTTCGAAATGAATTGAATTGAAAACGATTTCGAAATGAATTGAATTGAAAACGATTTCGAAATGAATTGAATTGAAAACGAATTCAAATTGAATTGAAAGCGAATTGAAATGAATTCAAATTGAATTGAAATTTGAATTGAATAGAAATGAATTTTGGAACGAATTTATAAAGAAGAATTCAATTTTGCTTTGAATTGAAATGGAAGTTGAAATAGGTTTTGAAACGATTTTAAAATTATTTATATAATTCGTTTTAAATAGAAATCGACGAAATATATATATTATATATTATATATATATATAATATATTATATATATATATATAATATAATGGCCTGAATAGAACGCGCCGCGCCGCGGCAGTTCGTGAATTTCGACCATTCATTTCAAACGGACATTACGGGAGATCCGACCGTCGGATTCTCCTAAAACCGGAACCGTTGGGTTCGTATCGAAAAGAGCTTTCTAACGAATATTAGAAATTAGAAATCTAACGGTTGGATTTGGAATTATGTCCAAATCAAATTCGAAAAAGGTCGCTGTAAGTGCAGTTCGATGACCATTGATGGAAATCGACTGTACGGGCCTTGATAAAATTATTAAAAATAGTAATAATTTGTGTAAAATCATAAGAAATGATTTGTGAAGATTTGGGATGAAAAACTCCATATTTGAAAAGATAAAAATAGACTTTTATCGAATTGAACTAGTTTTGAACTAGAAATATAATTCTATTTATTTTTAAATAAATAAATTGAATTTGAAAAGGGTTTTGAAAATAACCAGAATATCCAATGATTGCATTGGAGTGGATTTGAATCGAAATTGTCTTCGGAATATTTCGATGTTGGAATTGGTGATTATACAGATGTTGTTATGGAAATTTGAAAGATATATAGATATATCGTTATTTCCAGTACGACATTTGTTAATCGTAGAATTTGATATTGAATATAAGCCGATGTATTTTCTATTCAGAACCTTGTATTGAATATCAAATGTGATTTGGGTTTGTCGTGAATGGTGTCTTCACTAACACTATTCTTGAACCCAGTTGAGAAAAGATTAAATCTTTTTATTTAGATTTAATGAAGTGTACCAATTAAATAATATTTAATTGGAATTGAATTGATATTGATTTTTGGGTTTATCGTGAACAGTGTTTTAAACAACGCCCGTTCTTTAACCCGATAATTAATGAATGTGATTTTGGGTTTATAGTGAACTGTGTTTTTAAATGACACTGATTCTTTAACCCAGTTAAAGATTAAAACTAAGTGGAGTTTTAATGAATCTTTAATTAGATTGAAATGATCGAAAATGGAGTATCACCAGTTTTGCTCCATGCGATAGTTAAATCTTTAATTAGATTTGAATGTGAAATGGTAATTGAATTTACCGATAACACTGTGGTGTTAGATATGAAGTATTACCAGTTTTACTTCATGGGATGAATAGGTTGGGATGGGGAAATTAAAATAAATAATTACTTCGGTAAGGTTCGCTAATCCCGACTAGTTTGAATTGAGATTCAAAAATAGAATAAAGAATAAATTCAAGGAATTTATCTTGGATAAAATTAATGGGAACCTTTCCCTATGAATGTGAAATTTGGAAACTAACTGTCGGTTAGCCAAGCAGAATGGTTTTCTGGATATTGATCTGATGTTGGTTTCGGCCTTCGGGGTTAATGTTTGGGGAATTATTCTCTTGATTAATTTACGGTTAGTGACTGATGAATTGGAATGAGGCGTATGTTGTGTTTGTGTAACACTTATTTAAATATACGCGAGTTATTCGGAAAGACCGGGTTTATCCCATTCTGAATAACTGATACGACGATAAGTCGAAGATGAAGACGATGGTCGAAGACCGGAGGTCTTCACGTCGTTTGGGTGGTTACTGATGATCTTGATTGGGCTGTACACCCAAGAAGATGGAAACAGTTAGTGATCGTCCAGACGTACTTGGAGATCGATGGATGTGCGGAGTACTAGGTGCCTCTGGTTTCGTTCAGACCCAGAACGGACTTGTAAATGGACTGTGTGTCTGACATTGGATTTTAGTCTGTGTGATTGATCTCTATTAAATATATATCTGTTTGGCGGCGGAGAATTTATTCTCTTGCTTAACGCCCTTCTCTGAGACGTACGAGCTCAGGGGTTATATATTGATGGATATCAAACGCATGGAGTGAATTGCCTGTGTGGCATGCCTAAGTGGCAATTGATCGAGGCTTCTGTTGAAAAGCAAAGTCTTGTGGTGATGATCAAAGCACGGCCTTTGTGGCATAGCTTTGTGTAACGTTTGCTTCGCGAGTTTCACACCCGGTATGAAACAAAAACGGGAGACGGACCTCAGGGAGGGCATGCGTTTCCTCCTAGCTAGAAGTGGCGTCAGTGGTTTTACACGCCCTGACGAGTTTGACTTATGTGGTTGTTGCGGTTGCGAGGCGCCTCGGTTTGATCGGACGATCCGGGTCCGATGGAGTCATTCGTTGGCTCATTTACGCCCCAAAGGGCGGGGAAACGCAGTGTTCAGGCATTTTAATCCACGTCGGTGGACCGTCCCTGACGATCCAAGGGTCACTCGAGCTCTGATCCTGAGACTCGGGCTAGGCAGTCTCGAATCGGTTGAGGACTATCTTTTGCCTCGGTTCATAGAAGGAAATCCCATTTCCAAATACGTGACTTTGCGGTTTTATTTGTAAACCTATATATGGCGACATAGTGGCATGGGACGCTCATGTCGCCTATGATTGATACTTATGATTTGAAGTTGTTTTATACACTATGCACTTATAATAGTATCAAATGATTTGTTTTAAACGTATCAAGCATTCTTTGGCTGTTATAAGGGAAAACCCTATCCCCCGGCTTGCGTTGCATTGTGTGATAGGACCTGGGTCTTATAACAGCTTCATTTTTCTTTATTTAGCAATGCGTTGTTTGTTTTATGCACTGGTATTCTTGGGAGGAAACCCGTTCCGTGTTATACGGCGTGGTCCCTTGACTTACCTAACTTGAAAATAAAGATAATTAACTGTTTTAGTTCTCACACCAGTCACATGACTGACCTAGAGTTTATTGTTTTAACCTAAACTCTGGGTGCCCCTATTTTGACACGGGCAGCTAGTAGTTTTGGTTTTGCAGATTTATATTCACAGGATCCTGGTTTATAGCTGGTACGATATCCGGAAAGCTTTGTATCCGTATATTACATTCTAGTTGTGTATTGTATTATTTTTCGCTGCTATGTATTTAAATGTAATTTAAATCTCTGATATTTCTGTGTAATATTCATTTATACTCTGTATATTCTTGTAATCTGATGCATTGTTGTAATAACAATGAAATGTTCTTCTGTATGCGTTTCTATTTTGTCGTGTTCTCAAAACAATTCGTTCTTTCTCTTCTCTTCGAAGACCGGGGAAGTTCGGGTCGTTTCAGTTGGTATCAGAGCTTTGGTTTACAGAGCTCGAGGACAAGACACATTAGAACCATACGAAAGAATTCATCAGATATTGGGTTAGTAATATCCAATTAGAATGACTCGTTAGAGATAGGATCAGTAGTATCCTAGAACGAGTGTGAAGAGTATATTTTTCAAATGAAAACAACTTTGTTTTGAAAATTTAAATCGTTTTATACGTATTTGATTATTTATTTATTTTGAATATGGACCATCCAATATATAAAGGTTTTGTATATACGCGTCATGAACGTATATTCGAAGTTTTAATATATTAGATAGATATAGAGTCACACTCTAGTCGCACGGGCCTGATTCTGATGATTGACGCGTCATCATCAGTAATTATTTTCGTGTTTCGAAGGTATGATATCTATATATTTCCATCAGACTGGTGTGAGAACCAAAACTAATATAGTTAGAACACATTGTTGTGAATTGGCATCAAAAACATGATTTTTGTATATATATCAAAATTATGAATTTGAAACTCGAATCCACTAATTGATTGATGTTTGTGTTGTTTGTTTAATTGTTTGATAATTTTAAACCATTATGCCTAATTGAATCAAATATTGAACTGTATTGAAATTTGGTCGCATTTGCTTGCATATACATATACTTATATTGAACAGGTCATAGCAAGGAGGCTAGAGCAGAGAATAAAATTTGTTTGCCCGACAAATAGGTACGTGTTTACTACATAATTTACTATTTTGTTTGGGTGATGATGATTTTATGAGCCTATTGGCTAGCCGCTTGGCTTTTTCTTTTTCTTTTTGAGATCTGAAGGACCGGGGAAGCTATTTGAAATTCCCCGATGCTCCCGGTGCAGGGGAGGTTATGGCGAAATTTTTCGAAAATTTAGGGTGTTAGCCAAATTTTTGAAGAATTTGAAAATTCTCAGAAACTGAAAAGTTAGAGAATGAAATCCAGATCGAACGTAGTGTTGATTAATCAAACCACTTTCGACTTTGTTCCTTTTCGGGGACGAAAAGTTTTAAGTGGGGGAGATTGTAATAACCCGCAAATTCTGGGCCAGTTTGAAATTTTTATTTTGGCAATTATAGCGAATTTTGATTATTTAAAATAGATTATTTTAAATAAAATCAACGAGAAATTTATTTTGAATATAATTCGAACGTATATATTTATACGCGTCGTCGTTAGAATATAAATATTTATATATAATTATAAATAGAATTGAAAATGGCGCGGTAGTTCGATAATTCGATTTCAAATTTCATTTGAATGTACCGGGTGCAAAACAATCCGGATTTTAATGAAACCAAAAATAATGGAATCTAATAGTGAATATCTTTCCAACGAATCCGAAAAATCAAAAGTTCGTAGCGGGAATCAAAAGATATGTCCAGTTGAAAATTCTGAATAGTCGCTATGGAATTCAAGCCCTTAAAAATGGGAATTTTGCAAACGACCTCGGATTTCGACGAAACCACTTTTGTTGGGTCCGTGAAGTTAAGTTATTGCTAGGTTTCAAATTTCATAATTTTTCGAATCAGTATGTGAGCGTGGCTAAGGAAAACGCGTTTGACCAGTTTCAGTTGATTTTAATCGACTGGAAATTGGCCATTTTTCTAACGGTCTCAGAATTCGACGAAACTAGTTTTGTTAGGACCGTATTGTCAATACGAAGCTAGAAAATATTTTTCTGGAATTTTTAAAGTTAGTATGTGACCCCGGTAATTTGAAAAGTACGTTTAAAATTCAATATAGTGATTTAAATGAAAATTCAACGGAAACTGATCGAAACGATCAAACCAGCTTACGATACATATCCCATTGTGTTCGGAATGGGGGTGAAACGCTATGGACGACAAGCGGTGGGCCCCGTTTTGAGGTCGAAAATAAAAGTTGCTTTTTGGGTGGAAAATTAAATTAATTAAATAAAATAAAATAAAACCCTTTTCTCTTCCTTATATCAGCCCCCCCACTCCCCGTTAAAAACTAAAATTAGAAATCATTCAGGAAAATTAAAAAAAAAAAAAGAAGAAGAAAAGGGCGGAGAGGAAACGCGCCGCCAGGCGCTGGCCATCGCGCCACCGGAGCGGACGCGGCTCCGATCAGTCCCCCCCCCCCCTCGAAGACCTCGACAACCGCGCACCCCTTTCTCCCCCCCCCCCCTTCGATACGTCGCAGACCCCCCCCCCCCCCCCGGAAATCGCCACCGCCAACTGAGCTCCCCCCCCCCCCCCCCGACCATCCGCCACCCAGCAGCAACCGCGCACCCCTTTTCCCCCTCCCGTCCAGTCAACGTTCAAACCAGCAAAGGTGCGGTTTCTATTTATTCTATATATTTTCTTTTATGATTTTTAAATTAATTTAGTAATTAAATTTTGCAATGAAATAGCATTGTTTAAAACTGAGTTTTTATTTAAAATAAATACATTGATAAAAATAGGATTTTTATATTTTTGAAATAAAAATATGATTTTTATATTTCTAAAGTATAAAAAAAAAATCTTTACTATATAGAAGATTAGAAGAATATGATTTTTATATTTTTTTAAAGTAGTAAAAATATAATCTTTTATATTGCAGAAAGATAAAAATATGATCTTTGCATAGTAGGAATTATAAAAATATAATCTTTATGAGATATAGATGTTAAAACATGATAAGGCGATATTTTTATAAAGGCGAAATCTTTAAATTTGAAAAGGCAAAATCCATATTTTTATAAAGGTGAAAGATCTATTTTTGAAAAGGCGGAAACTTTATATAGAAAATAGCGTGATAAAAATATAATTTTTATCTATATAGCATAATAAAAATGGGATTTTTATATATTGAACTATGAAATAAAAATATGATTTTTATATATTGAACTTCGAATTAAAAATTCGATTTTTATATATTGAATAACAAAGTAAAAATTCGATTTTTATATATTGAATAGCGAAGTAAAAAATTCGATTTTTACATATGTAGAGGAACCGGGCAATGAAGATGACAAGGATGCGATAACGGTGAAGATTTATATCAAAGAAGAGTCAAGATGTTTGGATAGCTATCGGTGAGAATTTCTCACCTTTCAATTTCTTTTCTAGTTATATATATACTAGGATGCAGACGGTGTTTAGTAGCACCCGACACAATCGTCCACAGACCATGGACTTGTTTGTTTGGCTGTTTGGTGATTGATTGCGATATTGGTTTGAATGTGGTTTGTGGTGTGAAAAATCGAATCGATAAATTGGTTAGGATTAGACGTGCGCCGTTATAAGGCGAAGGAGTAAGGCTAGGTTAGACTCTTACTCCAAATTTTGTGGTTTGCATAACGAAAGTGATTTGATTGATATGGGTATGGCGGTGGCCATTATTAGACCGGGGACAAGGCTAGGCCTTATCCCGTTTCTAGTATCGTGCCGTTATGCCGCCGAAATTTTCTAAAATAAGTTAGAAAAATAAAAATATCATTTTATCGAATAAATAAATCGAATAGAAATTCATATGTGAAATAAAATGTTTTATCGTTAAAAATATAATTTTTAACGTGAATGTGAATAAATAAAATATTCATTTACAAACCGGACGGTTTGTTTATGTACATTGATTTGACTGACATTGATTGGGTCGATAAATTTTACACGTCACCCAACTGCACAAATAAAATTTGTGTTTGATTGTTTGAAACACCACACGGGTGTTGGGATGAAATTTGAAGTCCACTCATCCTGATTGATTAAATATGTCGATCGATTGATTGACAGGCTGTTATAAGCGTTAGATATCTTTATTTGATGCTTATACGGTGTAGTGCACTTTGGTTGATGGTTGATTATTTATCGTTGCTATTATATACATGTGTTGTATGAAAATCCATATAATTAACTTTATATGGTAATTGATTGGGCCTCATTCCAATCGTGAAAATAAAGAATATTTTGATAATAACAAATATTTTGATAATAGGAAATATTTGAAATAGAATATTTGAAAATAGAAATATGTGAAGCCGTGATGATTAGATTGACGCCATTTTGACGTGAACGATATTTATATCGATTTTAAAACGATTTCGAAATGAATTGAATTGAAAACGATTTCGAAATGAAGTGAATTGAAAACGATTTCGAAATGAATTGAATTGAAAACGATTTCGAAATGAATTGAATTGAAAACGATTTCGAAATGAAGTGAATTGAAAACGATTTCGAAATGAAGTGAATTGAAAACGATTTCGAAATGAATTGAATTGAAAACGATTTCGAAATGAATTGAATTGAAAACGATTTCGAAATGAATTGAATTGAAAACGATTTCGAAATGAATTGAATTGAAAACGAATTCAAATTGAATTGAAAGCGAATTGAAATGAATTCAAATTGAATTGAAATTTGAATTGAATAGAAATGAATTTTGGAACGAATTTATAAAGAAGAATTCAATTTTGCTTTGAATTGAAATGGAAGTTGAAATAGGTTTTGAAACGATTTTAAAATTATTTATATAATTCGTTTTAAATAGAAATCGACGAAATATATATATTATATATTATATATATATATAATATAATGGCCTGAATAGAACGCGCCGCGCCGCGGCAGTTCGTGAATTTCGACCATTCATTTCAAACGGACATTACGGGAGATCCGACCGTCGGATTCTCCTAAAACCGGAACCGTTGGGTTCGTATCGAAAAGAGCTTTCTAACGAATATTAGAAATTAGAAATCTAACGGTTGGATTTGGAATTATGTCCAAATCAAATTCGAAAAAGGTCGCTGTAAGTGCAGTTCGATGACCATTGATGGAAATCGACTGTACGGGCCTTGATAAAATTATTAAAAATAGTAATAATTTGTGTAAAATCATAAGAAATGATTTGTGAAGATTTGGGATGAAAAACTCCATATTTGAAAAGATAAAAATAGACTTTTATCGAATTGAACTAGTTTTGAACTAGAAATATAATTCTATTTATTTTTAAATAAATAAATTGAATTTGAAAAGGGTTTTGAAAATAACCAGAATATCCAATGATTGCATTGGAGTGGATTTGAATCGAAATTGTCTTCGGAATATTTCGATGTTGGAATTGGTGATTATACAGATGTTGTTATGGAAATTTGAAAGATATATAGATATATCGTTATTTCCAATACGACATTTGTTAATCGTAGAATTTGATATTGAATATAAGCCGATGTATTTTCTATTCAGAACCTTGTATTGAATATCAAATGTGATTTGGGTTTGTCGTGAATGGTGTCTTCACTAACACTATTCTTGAACCCAGTTGAGAAAAGATTAAATCTTTTTATTTAGATTTAATGAAGTGTACCAATTAAATAATATTTAATTGGAATTGAATTGATATTGATTTTTGGGTTTATCGTGAACAGTGTTTTAAACAACGCCCGTTCTTTAACCCGATAATTAATGAATGTGATTTTGGGTTTATAGTGAACTGTGTTTTTAAATGACACTGATTCTTTAACCCAGTTAAAGATTAAAACTAAGTGGAGTTTTAATGAATCTTTAATTAGATTGAAATGATCGAAAATGGAGTATCACCAGTTTTGCTCCAGGCGATAGTTAAATCTTTAATTAGATTTGAATGTGAAATGGTAATTGAATTTACCGATAACACTGTGGTGTTAGATATGATCTCTGCTAAATATATATCTATTTGGCGGCGGGGAATTTATTCTCTTGCTTAACGCCCTTCCCTGAGACATACGAGCTCAGAGGTTATATATTGGCAGAAATCAGTGGTACGATATGGATTGATAGTGTGGCATGCTGAGATGCAGTGATCCAGACTTTTGTTGAAAAGCAAAGTTTGGTGGATGATGATCAAAGCGCAGCTTTAATATAGCTTGGCTTTGTGTATAGCGTTGATTCGCGAGCCTCACACCCCGGTATGGTGGTAAACTGGTGGTTTGATCAGTATGCTTTTCAGTGGATGGGCACCTTAGTGGTGTCGTGGATTCGGTCGACCGAGATGAGCCTAGTGCTCAGGGATATATAGAGTAGGCGGTGTTTTCTCTCGCTGGGATGTAAGCCGCGGTGGTACTCTGGTCCCAAATGTGCGGATGTGCAGACGGTGTTTTCTCTTGTTGGGACGTAAGCCGTGGGGAATTGCATTACGCGATCGATCTTTCGAATCAGGAGCCACCATGATGGAAAATCCAATTTCCGATACGTGTATTTCGGTTTTATTTGTAGAGCCTAGTATGGCGACATAGTGGGATGGGGCACTTATGCCGTCTATGATTGATACTTATGATTTGAAGATATTTTATACAGTATGCACTTATATAAGTATCAAATGATTTGTTCTAAACGTACCAAGAATTCTTGGCTATTATAAGGTAAAAACCCTATCCTCCGGCTTGCGTTGCATTGTGTGATGGGACCTGGGTCTTATAATAGCTTCATTTTTCTTTATTTAGCATTGCGCTGTTGTTTTATGCACTGGTGTTCTTGGGAGGAAACCCGTTCCGTGTTATACGGCATGGTCCCTTGATATACCTAACTTTAAAAATAAAGATTAATAACTGTTTTAGTTCTCACACCAGTCACATGACTGACCTGGAGTTTATTGTTTTAACCTAAACTCTGGGTGCCCTTATTTTGACACGGCAGCTAGTAGTTTTGGTTTTGTAGATTTACATTCACAGGATCCTGGTTTACAGCTGGAACGATATCCGGAAAGATTTGTATCCGTATATCTCCTTCAGTTGTGTATCGTATTATTTTCCGCTGCTATGTATTTAAATGTAATTTAAATCTCTGATATTTCTATGTAATATTCATTTATACTCTGTATATTCTTGTATCTGATGGAATTGTTGTAATATACAATGAAATGTTCTTTTGTCTGCGTTCTGATTTGTCTTGTCCTCACAGTAATTCGTTCTTTCTCATCTCTTCGGAGACCGGGGAAGTTTTGGGTCGCTTCATTTGGTATCAGAGCTTGGGTTTACAAAGCTCAGAGAACAAAACACCTTAGAACCAAACGAAAGAATTCATCAGAGATTGGATTAGTAATATCCAATAAGAATGACTCGTTAGAGATGGGATCAGTAGTATCCTAGGACGAGTCGAAAGAGTGTTATTTTTAAAATAACCATTTAAACAAACTTTGTTTTGAAAGTTTAAACCATTTTATACGTATTTAAATATTTATTTTATATTGAATATGGACAATCCAATATATAAAGATTTCGCATATATGCCTTGCAAACGTGTATTTGAAGTTTTAATATATTGAATAGATATAGAATCACACTCTAGTCGCCCGAAGATGATACTGATGATTGAGATCTCATCATCAGTGTTTATGTTCGAGTTTCATAAGTGAGATATTTATATATTTCCAACCGACTGGTGTGAGAACCAAACTAGATAGGTTTATTGTTGTGATTTGGCATCAAAAACATGATTTTTAGTATATATATAAAAAAAAATTATACCTTTGAAAGTTAACCAACACATTAATTGCTAGCTGTGATGATTATTAATTCAACTAATAGGAATACTGGAATGATATATAAAGCATAAATCAAGATATTTGTTAATGAAAAGTAATGCAAACTCTCTTGATAAAATCCTCAAATATAATGTAGGAGATGGTTCTCTATGGCTTATCTAATGCTGACTTCAGTATGACTCCGAAACAAACAAGGAGGGCCCACCAGAAAACAGAAAAAGAAAGGAAGTTGAACTTAGGAACATACGTGGGTGTTTATTGTCGTATATGTAGAGAAGAAGGGCATTATGCGGTTCGGTGCCCTGAGAGAAAGAAAATCAAGGAGAAAGAGATAAGAATGGACATAGTTTGTTTTAAGTGCAAAGAAATGGGACATTTTGTGGATAAGTGTCCAAACGTTAAGAAAAAATCCAGAAAATTTGGAAAAGAAAAGAAGTGCTTCCGATGCAAAGATATAGGGCATCTAGCCCGAAATTACCCATTAAAGAAGGGGGATAAGAAATCCAAAGGAAAGGAGATATCTACCTTGGAAATTATGCAAAAAGGAGGCACGACTTCCTAGAAAGTTGGGTTTTAATGTAATGAACTAGCATTTTGGATATATGTATGGATGCGTATGATGCTTGTATGAACTTAAATATGCTTTTGTTTTAAAAATGTATCGATGTTGTATAATATAGCTAGTGTAAGAAGAATGTTGAACTAAGGCAAATTTAGCACCACTTATTAGAATGTTTTGAAATTTGATTGAAATTGCATGCATGTACTTGTACTTACATTGAACAGGTCATAGCAAGGAGGCTAGAGCAGAGAATAAAATTTGTTTGCCCGACAAATAGGTACATGTTTACTATAATTTACTGTTTTGTTTGGGTGATGATGATTTTATGAGCCGATTGGCTAGCCGCTTGGCTTTTTCTTTTTCTTTTTGAGATCAGAAGGCCTATATGGCAATTTCGGGATTTTCCCGTGGCTCCCGATGCAGGGGAGGTTATGGCGAAATTTTTCGAAAATTTAGGGTGTTAGCCAAATTTTTGAAATTTTTGAAAAGTTCTTAGAAACTGAAAAGTTGAAGAACTTAAGCCGTAATCAAAACAATGGAAGTTGAGTTGAATTGTTAAACAACTTTCGGCTTTGTTCCTTTTCGGGGACGAAAAGTTTTAAGTGGGGGAGATTGTAACAACCCGAAAATCTGGGCCAGTTTAAAATTTTTATTTTGGCAATTTTAGCGAATTTTGAACATTTAAAATAGATTATTTTAAATAAAATCGACGAGAAATTTATTTTGAATGGAATTAGAACGTATATATTATATACGTCGTCATTAGAATATAAATAATTATATATAATTATAAAAGGAATTGAAAATAGCGCGGTAGTTCGATATTTCGATTTCAAACTTCAAATGAATGTACCGGGTGCAAAATAAACCGGATTTTGGTGAAACAAAAAATAATAGGATCTAATTGTGACTATCTTTCCAACGAATCCAAAAAATTGAAATTTCATAGCGGGAATCAAAAGATATGTCCAGTTGAAAATTCTGAATAGTCGCTATGGAATTCAGGCCCTTAAAAATGGAAATTTTGCAAACGACCTCGTATTTCGACGAAACCACTTTTGTTGGATCTGTGATGTAAAGTTATTGCTAGATTCCAAACTTCATAATTTTTCGAATCAATATGTGAGCGTGGCAAAGGAAAACGCGTTTGACCAGTTTTAGTTGATTTTAATCGACTGGAAAATGGCCATTTTTCAAACGGTGTCAGAATTCGACGAAACTAGTTTTGTTAGGACCGTATCGTCAATACGAAGCTAGAAAATATTTTTCTGGAATTTTTAGGGTTAGTATGTGACCCCGTAAATTGAAATGTACGTTTAAAATTCAATATAATGATTTAAATGTAAATTTGACGAAAACTGATCGAAACAACCGAATTGGCTTGCGATACATATCCCATTGTGTTCGGAATGGGGGTAAAACGCTAGGGACGACAGTGGTTGGGTCTCGTTTGGTGTTCGGATTAAAAGTCAACTCTTTGGAGTTTAAAATGAAATAAAATATAATATAATATAGCACAAAAGCCCCCTCCTCTTTTCACTTTCCTTCCCTGACAGCTTTTCCAGTAAAAAAAACCCTAACTACTTCGTCACCCCAATCTCCCACTCCAGTCCATCGCCATCGCCCAACCACGACCGTCGCCCCTCCTTCTTCTCGACTTCCTCCCCTCGACGCTGGCGCGAAGCCAACTGGACCCCCCCCTCTAGAATCGGGCCCGAACCACGTCGATCCACGACGCTGAAGACCGTCGCGCCACCACAGACCCGTACAGCGCCCTGCTGACCCCGACGACACCCTGAAACCTCCCCTCCGACGAACCTACCAGCCCCCTTCTGAAAAGCAACGGTGATATTTAATTTCTTTTATTTGGCTTATGACATTAGTAGTTGTAAATCTGAAAATATAGTTGTAAACTGAAAAGAATATAGTTTTTTTTCTGAAATAAATATTGTTTTTGAAAATAGAAATATATGTTGTTTTTAAAAATAAAAACAGCTTTGTTTTTACAATAAAAATAGCATGATTATAGCGAACGATAGAAGAAAATATAATATTTATTAGAAGAATAGCATAGTAAAAATTCGATTTTTATATATAGAATAGCATAGTAAAAATTCGATTTTTATATATAGAATAGCATAGTAAAAATTCGATTTATATATATATAATAGCATAGTAAAAATTCGATTTTTATATATAGAATAGCATAGTAAAAATTCGATTTTTGTATATTGAATAGCATAGTAAAAATTCGATTTTTATATATTGAATAGCATAGTAAAAATTCGATTTTTATATATTGAATAGCATAGTAAAAATTCGATTTTTATATATTGAATAGCATAGTAAAAATTCGATTTTTATATATTGAATAACGAAGTAAAAATTCGATTTTTATATATTGAATAGCAAAGTAAAAATGTGATTTTTATATAGGTAGTGGATACGGGCAATGAAATAGACAAAAGAAAAGCACGGTGAAGATTTCCTACCCATGAAGAATTGCGTCATTCAGTTTAGCGAAAGGGTGAGAACTTCTCACTCTAAATTTCTTTTTCTAGTTATATATATATATATATACTAGGATGCAGACGGTGCTTAGTAGCACCCGACACCCGTCATCCACAGACCATGGATGGCTTGTTTGTTAAATTATTTGGTTGTGTAGTTGGTTAGATTATTTGGTTTGAATTGAATTGTTTGGTGAAATGAAATTGAATTGATTGATGTGCGAATGGCGTGGGCCTTCACTAGACCGGGGATAAGGCTAGGCCTTGTCCCGTTTCTAGTATCGTGCCGTTATGCCGCCGAAATTTTCTAAAATATGTTAGAAAAATAAAAATATCATTTTATTGAATAAATGAACCGAATAGAATATTCATAGTTTGAATAAAATATTTTGATCATTAAAAATATAATTTTTAACGTGGAAGCGAATAAAATAAAATATTCATTTGCAAACCGGACGGTTTGTTTATGTACACCTATTTGAAGGACATTGATTGGGTCGATAAATTTTACACATCGCCCAACTGCACAAATAAAATCTGTGTTTGATTGTTTGAAACCCCACACGGGTGTTGGGATGAAATTTGAAGTTCACTCATCCTGATTGATTAAATATGTCGGTCGATGGATCGACAGGCTGTTATAAGCGTTAGATATCTATATATGATGCCTATACAGTGTAGTGCACTTTAGATGATGGTTGATTATTTATCGTTGCTATTATATACATTTGTTGTATGGAATCCATATAATTAACTTTATATGGTAATTGATTGGGCCTCATTCCAATCGGAAAAATAAAGAATATTATAAAATAAAGGTTCATGTGTTGACCGTACTCATCCGTTGAGATTAGTCATGTGTTGAACGAAATATTTTAATAATAAAATTTACATCTTTATCAATATAAAATAAAGGTTCATGTGTTGACAGTACTCATCCGTTGAGATTAGTCATGTGTTGGACGAAACATTTTGATAATAGAAATATTTGAAATAGAAATATTTGAAATAGAATATTTGGAAATAGAAATATATGAAGCCGTGTTGATTAGATTGACGCCATTTTGACGTGAACGATATTTATATCGATTTTATTCATTTTAAAATGAATATTGAAAAGTGATTTCGAAATCGAATATTTAGAATTGAATTTGATTCGAATAGAAAACGAATTTGAATCGAATTGAATCGAAAACGAATTGGATTGAAACGAATATAAAACGAATTTGATTTGAATCGATTAGAAAACGAATTTGATTTGAATCGATTAGAAAACGAATTTGAATTGAATTGAATAGAAAACGAATTCGAATTGAATTGAATCGAAAACGAATTTGAATTGAAACGAATATAAAACGAATTTGAATTAAAACGAATATAAAATGAATTTGATTTGAATCGATTAGAAAACGAATTCGAATTGAACTGAGTAGAAAACGAATTCGAATTGAATTGAATAGAAAATGAATTCAAATTGAATTGAGTAGAAAACGAATTTAAATTGAATAGAAAACGAATTCGAATTGAATTGAATAGAAAACGAATTCGAATTGAATTGAATAGAAAACGAATTTGAATTGAATTGAATTCAATTGAAAACGAATTGAAATCGATTTGAATTGAAATCAAATAGAAGTGAATGTAGAAAGAATTTATAAGGGAAAATTCAATTTTGATTTGAATTTGAATTAAAGGTTGAAATTGTTTTTGAAACAAATTTGAAATGATTTATAAAATTCATTTTAAAAAGGAAATCGACGAAATATATATATATATATATATATATATATATATATATATATATATATTATATATAATGGCCTGAATAGAACGCGCTGCGCCGCGGTAGTACGTGAATTTCGACCATTTATTTCAAATGGACATTACGGGAGATCCGACCGTCGGATTGTCCTAAAACTAGAACCGTTGGGTTCGTATCGAAAAGTGCTTTCTAACGAATATTAGAAATTTGAAATCTAACGGTTGGATTTGGAGATACGTCCAAATCAAATTTGGAAGAGGTCGCCGTAAGTGCAGTTTGATGGCCGTTGATGGAAATTGACTGTACAAGCCTTGATAAAATTATTAAAAATAGTAATAATTTGTGTAAAATCATAAGAAATGATTTGGGAAAAATTGGGATGAAAAACTCCATATTTGAAAAGATAAAAATAGATTTTTATCGAAATGAACTAGTTTTGAACTGAAATTAAAACCCATTTATTTTCAAATAAATAAATTGGATTTGAAATGGGTTTAAATAGAATTGATTCATGGGTTTATCGTGAACTGTGTTTTAAATAACACTAGTTCTTTAACCCGATAATAAATAGAATGTGATTTGGGCTTATCGTGAACTGTGTTTTAAATGACACTAGTTATTTAACCCAGTAAAAAGAGTTTTAATGAATCTTCAATTAAATTGAAATGTGGATTGATAATTTAAATTATCAACTTTAGAAAATGAGCGAGAGTGGAGTATCACCAGTTTTGCTCCAAAGCGATAGTTAAATCTTTAATCAGATTTGAACGGGAAATGGTAATTAATTTTACCGATAACACTGTGGTGTTAAATATGGAGTATTACCAGTTTTGCTTCATGGGATGAATAGGTTGGGATTGGGAAATAAATTAAATAATTACTTCGGTATGGTTCGCTAATCCCGACTAGTTTGGAAAACCATAATTTGGTTTGAAATGACATCCAATGGAAGATTAAAGGATAAATTTTAAAGAATTTATCTTGGATAAAATTAATGGGAACCTTTCCCTAAGGATTGAAATTTAGAGACTAGCTGAAGGTTAGTTAAGAAGAATGGTTTCCTGGATATTGATCTGATGTTGGTTTCGTCCTTCGGGGTTAATATTTGGGGAATTGCTCTCTTACTGATTTACGGTTAGTAACTAATGAATTGGAATGAGGCATATGTTGTGTTTGTGTAACATTTATTTTTAATATACGCGGGTTGTTCGGAAAGGCCGGGTTTATACCCATTCTGAATAACCGATTCGACGATATGTCGAAGATGAAGACGGTGGTTGAAGACCGGAAGTCTTCACATCGTTGGGATAATTACTGACGATCCTGATTGGGCTGTACACCCAAGAGGATGGAAATAGTTGGTGGTCGTCCAGACGTACTTAGAGATGGATGGATATGCGAGGAAAGTGCCTCCGGTTTCGTTCAGACCTAGAACGGACTTGTAAATGGATGGTGTGTCTGACATTGTATTCCTTTATATTGTACTCGTTGATCTCTGCTAAATATATATCTGTTTGGCGGCGGGGAATTTATTCTCTTGCTTAACGCCCTTCTCTAAGACATACGAGCTCAGAGGTTATATATTGGCAGAAATCAGTGGTACGATATGGATTGATAGTGTGGCATGCTGAGATGCAGTGATCCAGACTTTTGTTGAAAAGCAAAGTTTGGTGGATGATGATCAAAGCGCAGCTTTAATATAGCTTGGCTTTGTGTATAGCGTTGATTCGCGAGCCTCACACCCCGGTATGGTGGTAAACTGGTGGTTTGATCAGTATGCTTTTTAGTGGATGGGCACCTTAGTGGTGTCGTGGATTCGGTCGACCGAGATGAGCCTAGTGCTCAGGGATATATAGAGTAGGCGGTGTTTTCTCTCGCTGGGACGTAAGCCGCGGTGGTACTCTGGTCCCAAATGTGCGGATGTGCAGACGGTGTTTTCTCTTGTTGGGACGTAAGCCGTGGGGAATTGCATTACGCGATCGATCTTTCGAATCAGGAGCCACCATGATGGAAAATCCAATTTCCGATACGTGTATTTCGGTTTTATTTGTAGAGCCTAGTATGGCGACATAGTGGGATGGGGCACTTATGCCGTCTATGATTGATACTTATGATTTGAAGATATTTTATACAGTATGCACTTATATAAGTATCAAATGATTTGTTCTAAACGTATCAAGCATTCTTGGCTATTATAAGGTAAAAACCCTATCCTCCGGCTTGCGTTGCATTGAGTGATGGGACCTGGGTCTTATAATATCTTCATTTTTCTTTATTTTGCATTGCGCTGTTGTTTTATGCACTGGTGTTCTTGGGAAGAAACCCGTTCCGTATTATACGGCGTAGTCCCTTGATTTACCTAACTTTAAAAATAAAGATTAATAACTGTTTTAGTTCTCACACCAGTCACATGATTGACCTGGAGTTTTTTGTTTTAACCTAAACTCTGGGTGCCCTTATTTTGACACGGTCAGCTAGTAGTTTTGGTTTTGCAGATTTACATTCACAGGATCCTGGTTTACAATTGGAACGATATCCGGAAAGCTTTGTATCCGTATATCTCCTTCAGTTGTATATTTCTGTGTAATGTTCTTTCTCATCTCTTCGGAGACTGGGGAAGTTTCGGGTCGCTTCATATTTTCAGGAATATACTTCTTTAAGAAAATAAGAAAAGGAAAATGGAATTATTTTGAGATAAAACGGAATTTTTGAAATTTATGCATCCCATAAGTACTCATATTAGTGTATAACTTTGATATTTGGAGTTCAATGAAGCCTTTGGGGTTTATATAATAATAAGTATATCGCTTGACATTACATGGCCATATAAGAAATGACAATTGGTTTTATACCCTTTACTTAGTAATATATACATTTATATTTTCTGAAGGGAAGGAAAAATGATAAGGAATTGATTATAAATTGATATTTCCAAGATCAAAAAAATGGAAAGAGTTTTGGGATGTGGTGATACTTTTGAAGTAAAGAAATAAATGGAAGATTGGCGAATACGTATATTCGTTAGAGTCAAGAATATAGTTTTATTAAAATAAGTATTGGAAATCGATTTTAATTCGATGAAATGATTTTAAATATTATAAAGAGTTAATGAATGATTTAGATAATAAAGACCTGAGCTGCCAATGTACTTGATCATACTGTTTTGAGATTGATAGTTAAAACACCAAACTATCAATATATTATTAGACCTTTTTGACGTGTTGTTTCGAAGAGACCGGGATGGGAACTAGACCCAAAACCTCTTTGAATCAACGTTGCGTACGAAACTAATCTTCAGGGATATGTATAAAGACGGAGTAAAATGCAAGGGCTATTCTATTTGCAGATAGTGCCTTCAGTTTTTGCAGACCCAGGACAACTTGTATGGACGAATGTCTGACAGAGTATGCCTAATGGACCACATAGGACGATCTTTTCAAGTATTACATCTGGTGGCGAAGGAATTCGTTTCTCTTAGCTTTTATACCCGTAATATTTTTGAGAAGATCAATTAGAGATTTGACGGGTATGACAATGTGGCATTCAAAGTGAATGGTGACCAGATGTTCTAAAAAGGTAAACGTAGCCTCAAGCCTCGTAACCGGGAAATGACAAAAATCGGGTAGGTAGATGGGTAGGTGGGTCATTCCCAAGCAGCGTATACTTGTTACCGATCTAGATAAAATTCATTTCATTCTTCTTTCACTTCTGTATCTCCCGGGAACGGTCATGTCTGTACCGATAGTTGGTCACAATATATTCGATACACTCAAGCTAAATGAGTGGTCGGTCATGTGTGGGTCGGGTTGCAAGATGTTCTTATTGAACCCCAGTGTATCCCCTCTAGAGTACATTGATCGGAAGGTGGTCCCCATACCTTTTCATAGTTAGAATTCAATCTCCAATAAGCGCCCTATGATTTTTTTAATTTTATACTACGTATGTAGAGCGTGAGATGCAAGCGTTCTGCTACTTGATTATTTATTTGTGGTTTGATAGACACTATTATAATATCACTGGATTTTGATATATCAAAAATGCTTTGGGTTATGGTAAGGTAAAATTCGTCCGTGTTTATGTGTAGGCTGGTCTTACTGTTATCCTTTTCTTTCAAAAAGGGTTTTCTAAAGTTAAGAAAGTTATTTGCCATGTGAATTTACCACTGATAGTATTCCAGACTGATTCGGGTAAATTTTTCTTTGCTTTAAATGTGCTCGGGTCAGACCGAGTATATTTTCAAGTTAGGTTTCGCTTGGATTTCCAGAGACGGAGTTAATTCAAGGTGTATTCCATATATTTACTGGTACTAGTTTATTTCCATTGTATGCTGTATTGAAACAAATTTATAATCTGATGTTGTAATCATATATATACAGTTTTCTTTTTAATAAAGTACTATTGATTATTATATTTTGTCCATTCCACTGTGAGTCTCTGATCTTCTTATTCTTCTATTCTAATATTTCTTTCTTTCTTCTCTCACCCTCTAATCTCTTTCTATTAACAATCTGCTTTTCTGTGCAGTTTGAGTTGACATGGGTTGTTAGATGTTAGCTCAAACTGTACGCGAAAACGTGGGTCATTACATTTGGTATCAGAGATGAAGGTTGAGTAGTAACCTTGGCTCGGTGGCGTAACTCAATAGAGATGGGATTAGTAATATCCTAGATTAAGTTTAAGTGAATATATACTAGAGAACGTATTTGTAGATTTGTATGAAAATGGTTTTATAGTGTGTTGGTTAATCTATTGAGTGGTATATAAATTCCAAATCGATACGTTTAGCTGACGTGGTCGATAGTGATATATAAACACTTAAATGAGGCAGTTTGACATAATATTGTTTTAAAAGGTGGGTAAATGAAATAATTTTGCCTAAAATTATATTCTTTTTATAAAGCAATAATTTTCTAAAACTTATTGATGTGATTAGTTGTTATTATTATAATCAAATGAGATTATAATATGAAGATGGTTATTTATAACCAGACTGAATTTGTATAGGATAAAATATACAAATAAATTGAATTAAAATTGAATTCATACCAGTTTTGAGAATTTAAATCCTGGATATTTGAGAAAATATTTTATGAGGTATTACAAAGTATTATAATATTACTTTGGAAGGTTTATTGGATAAAAATCATTTTTAAATAGATTTTGAAAGTGATCAAGTAATGAAATCACTTCAGTAGCTGGAAAATAATTCTGATAATGGACTGCAGCATTATCGGTATTCATTTTCAAGTTTCTAAGTGATGGATTGCTACCTTTGTAAAATTTATTAATGGAAATTGGTTTGAGAAAGAGAATTTTAAAAAAATCAATTATTTGGAATTAAATTTAAATTTTTAACTTGCATGTTAAAATTAAACAAGTCAATAAGAATTCGACTTATGAATGTTGATAACAAGATTTTGATCAACGCCAATAAATAAAGTTGCAATGGGAATATTGTCATAGAGATAAGGTTATATATATACACACACATACAAACATTGAGTCGTGTTAGAATTATGTTAAAATCTATCCTCAAGTATACATGAATGTGAGAAGAATATATATATATATATATATATATATATATATATAAGCCTTTAAAAAGCCAGGAATATACAAAAACTGGTCTATCAGCCGACTGGTAGGAAAAGGACCAGTCGACTGGTCAGCCTGTTTTTATATATAACGGCTAGTTTTGGAAATTTTTATATATACGATTTAATTCAACCAGTCAACTGATGATTTTAACCAGTCGACCGATTCGACCTAGAGACTATTTTATAAAGAGTCACCATCTTTCATGAAGGGATTCCTCTTCAATAATCAATGGAAATGGACATAACTTTTTATAGAAACTCTTCATGAAGGAATGCTACTCTTATACTATTATATAAACAACTTCAAACATGTTTTACAAACATCGATTTTACAAATTACTATTCTATTCTCTCCGTTCTCTGAATTTACATTCTTTGCAAATAAAAAGCTCTCCAAATTCAAATACTTGTTCAATCCTTGAATTGATTTAATATCACTTGATCCAACAAGCAATTTTCTTCCTTAAATCTTCGCATTCAAATCATATAATCGAGGATTAGATTATAGGAAGGTTGTACTTAAACTGTTGATTATCCGTGTTGATTCAAAAACACAAAGCAGAAGTCAAATACTTGTAATTGTTGAAGACCTGTGTAGTTGTTCAGGCGAGAGGCATCCTTGTTGGGGCTTGGGTGTACTGACCTATTCCTCTGGGTTAAGAGAGGGCGTTGTTAGTGAATTCCGAAGAGGATCTTTGGGACTGGACGTAGGACGGGAAATCCGAACCCGTATAGAATTCTGGGTGTCACTTTACTTTATTTATCGCATTTATTTTGTTTGTGATATATTTCTATAGCTTATCTTTTACCTGCGTAACTATTGCATATTGACTAGTTAGCATATCATCTACATTTCCACTATATCCATATAGATCCTGCTTAAGTCGTACACATCGACCTTTTCAATTGGTATCAGAGCAAGGTCATCACATAACCGTAAAACCTTTATTTGATATTTAGATAATATGGATAATAACACTAGTACTAGCAATAACATCGGATATACTGAAGGCCAATCAACTCCTAGACCACCCTTCTTTAATGGCATGAACTATAGTTATTGGGCTACTCGAATGAGGATTTATATGCAAGCAAATAGCTTTGATGCATGGAATATCACACAAATAGAGTACACACAACCTACTACACTATTCACAAAATGGTCTGCATCTGAAAAAGCAGTGGCTAGTGCTAATGCTAAGGCTATGAACATGTTGCATTGTGCTTTAGATAGAAATGAGTTCAATCGGATTTGTATGTGCAACACTACATATGAAATCTGGAGAACACTTAAAATTACTCATGAAGGTACCAACAAAGTTAAACAGAGCAAAATATCAATGCTCAAGAATTAGTTTCAAAAATTTAAGATGAGTAAAAATGAATCCATAAATGGTATGTACTCACGCTTTCAAAACATTTATCACTCTTTTCTAGGATTAAGAGAAAAGTATTCCGACTTTGATATAGTACCAAAAATTTTGAATTCTTTAACGGACGAATGGGAGAGAAAAGTATTAGCAATCGAAGAAGCTAACGATCTCTCTGCCATGAAACTGGAAGAATTGATCGATAATCTATTGCCTTATGAAGTAAATTTACAGGCAAAGAAAGAACAGGTACAAGATAAGAAAAATTTAGCTTTCCATGCTGAAAAAGAAGATTCTGATTCAGAGGAAGAAGATACTGCATTTGTTGCTAAGAATTTTAGAAAATTTCTAAAATACAGAAAAGGCCAAAGAAAAAATGTAAAGAAGAACACATCAAAAGAACCTGACCCTGCAAGTGATAGTGACAGTGATAGTGAGCAAGCAAACGTGTGCTTCATGGCTAAGGATAATGATGTAAGTCATTTTACTTTTGATGAATTAATAGAAATTAATACTGAAATCTTAGAATCTAGGAAAATGTTTAAACGCAAATTTAAACAAGCTAACAAAAATAAAAAGAAAGCAGAATTTGAAAGAGATATTTGTACTGACCCGGGTTTTCGCGATCCAGGTAATCGACATATAACCCAATGTAGACTATCAAGCATCGGAAATACCGGATAGTTAATGAAAGAAGTTAGAGGGTGAGAATAGATAAGATAGAAAACTAGAATAGAAGAAGAAGAAGAACATACAACAACATCAGAGTAACAGGAATCTCACAGCGGAACGAATAACATATAATAGATAACATATCTTTGAAATAAAATCTCTATATGTATGCAGTAACATTATCAGAGTACAACACTTACAATACAGTGGAAATAACAATAGCTATATAATTCTGAAGCCCCCTGCTCCAAGCTCTCAGTATCTGTAAAACCTAACTACTTGACTGTCCGTACAAATTTGGGCACCCAAGAGTTTAGAGTAAAACAAAACAAAATAAACTCAGGGTCAGTCATGGGACTGGTGTGAGTAAACAATTTAAAACAGTTGAAAAAATAAACGATATCTCATAAGACCACGTCGTATAATGGAACCGATTTTTCCCTTGTGAGAATCCTAAACACTTGATTTATCATTCAAAAATCCTTTTGAAGGAAACGATAATTTTTATATCAAAACTCTTAGGATATTATAATAGTGTCTATCAACCACAATATAATAATCATCTAGCAGAACGCTTTCATCTCACGTTCCACATATATAGTACATAATCAAAAACCACGGGCACTTATTGGTTAATGAATTCCAACTGGCAAGGTATCGGACCACCTTCCGACAGTGTATCTCTAGGGGAAAATACACCGGGTTCAACAAGAACATCTTATAACCCAGGCTAAACATGACCGGTCACTCATTTCGCTTGAGTCTACCGAATGTATTATCACTAATGGTTGGGATCAACAACCGCTTCCTGAAAGGGACAACATCGAAATAGATTATAGAAGTAAATGAAACTCTAGATCAGGTGACAATATACCCTACTTGGCAGCAAACCACTTAGCCATGCGACCTACCCGATTTTGTACCATTTCTTAGTTGTGAGGCTTAAGGCCACTCTTATCTCTGATAGATCACACATTTATTCGCTTTGAATGTTACATTGTCATACCTTCCAAATCACAAATTGATTTCCCCAAAAATACCATGGTATACAGCTTAGAGAAACAAATTCCACCGCCACCAAACGTAAATACGTTTGAAGAGATCAACTTACGTGATCTATTGAATATACTCTGTAGACATTCTTACATACAGTTCATCCTACGACTGGATAGACCGAAGGTACTATTCTGTAAATAGGACAGCCCTTGCATAACTCCGTCTTTAATTATCTTCATCAGATTTGATCTCAACGCTAACTCCCATATAGAGTGGTTTTCAGATAATGAATCTGATCCCGGTCTCTCCGTATTGACGACCGAAAAATGGTCAAAAACTTTGACAGTCAATGATTTAACTATCAAAGAAAAACATGTGTGCAAACAACGATATTATTTCCAGATGGAAATTCTATCGATCAATCATCAATCAACATTTATTCATTTCCCCATTTCTCGTTTCCATATATTCATCAAATCCTTATTTTCTAATTTTAGAAAATATACGTTATTAACTTTGGAAAATGTTTCCATTTCTGATTCACGCATCACTATCTTCTCACATATATCAGTCTCTAACTATAAACTAGTAAGAGAACAACCCCATACGTATTAACCCCGAAGTTCAAAACCAACATCATATCGATACTCAGAAAGCCATTCAACTCAACTAATTTCCGGTCAGTTTCTAATCTCAGTAATTCCATTTAAATTCCTAATTCAAACCACAAATTCCTTTATAATGTTTTATTTGCAAAATATTTACTTAAATCCATTTTTCACATAGAATGAGAATAATATTTCTTTATATAATCAAAACAGTTTGATTTCGTATTTAAAAACAATACCTCAACCCAAATTCTATTTATATTTTTATTTGTAGAATTATTCATACAAATCTCCTTTTTATTTCGAACATTTAAATCTCATTTATATTTCCCTTTGTATAATTTTATTTATTCTACATAAATTCTTCTATATAATTCTATTTATTCTATATAAATCCTTTATTATATTTTCCAATATTTGTTTTTTTTCAAATATCACCTTTTATAATATCCTATTTATTTCATATATAAATATTTCATTTTCAATATTCACTTTGAAAATATCCTTTTTACGTTCCAGTATTTCATATGGTATTTAAAATACTAAATAACATGACTAGTGTCATCGTAATCAATCACTGATTTTATAGCATATCATATATCACAATATATGAAAACAAACAGTATTATAATATTGAGGAATCCAGTTGGATCCAACCTGTCTCCCTGCATCACAGATGTTAAACAATATAAATAACATCGACTTCATTTCAATATGAAATATTCTGATAAATAGAATAATATTTGATTAACGATTTATATATATATATCGTTATCTATAATTTCAATCACTAAATCAGCAATTCAACCAAACAATCAACACATAGTAATCAATCATCATTTATCAACACTAGATTATATTTATAAAAATATAAATTGTACAGAGTTAGTGAGATTTATTCACATTGGACGGTTATCGTTAAATAACGATTAACTATCTTCTGATTCAGGCGGACAATTTATTTCGCTATCAATTATCACGAGCTCCAATTCACTCCCAGTCAGTTCCATGGTGTAGCCACCATTCAAACGATCCAACGGATCCAACCATTCAAAATTCTGATACAATATGAGTGAAATATTGAAATTACAAGTTTATAGAATTTTAATTTAAATAGTTTTATATTTAGGACTTGAGTTATTGGGCTTTACCCAAATATTCATCGGCCTATCTCATCCCACTATCACTTAAAAAGTCCTCCTTCTCTAGGCAAACAAATTTGACGCTGCTTCTTTTTCAATGCATTTCTGACTACACCAACCTTGTTTAGCTCAATACCCCCACATAGCTAATCTTCCCCTGCTAGTGTCCTTCCTCCCCATCTAGTGAAATCCGACTCCAGGAAAATTCATTACGCTGCTGCATCTCAGACAACTTCACGCCAACTCCAATTAAATCCTTTACCCAAACTACCACCCTAATACATGTTTAACTCTAAAATTCTGCCACTCATTATCTCCTTACGTTTGCTATCTCCCTCTAGTTGCAGCAAGTATCTTGATGCCATGAATTTAGCTATGCAACTTCATATTTCCCCTTACACAATCACCATTATTAATAATAATTAACCTCCCTTAATTATGTCCTTTACTTCCTTAACAACAGTAAAATGCGTCACTGCTTCTCCTTTAACAGTCCATCTGCATAACCATTTAATTCCACTCGCGCTCATCTCTTCCTTCTACATCGCGTAAACACATTCCAGCATAGTCACAGATCGACATCTCCATTTCTACGATCATCATTTCATCATGATTTCAAAAATAGAAAACACCAATATCATCCCCTTTGAAATCTCAAAATCACCATCTCAATTCCCCTAAACTCGAACGCCTCTCTGTGTCGCGACATCAGGAACCAAAACTGCACCATACAGGAAAACATCAAACTCCAATCTCACCATTTTCAACCAAAATTTCCAGAGATAAGCTGCTATCCACTGTGAAACCGAATCCTCCATCCATTCAACCTCTGATTGCCTGAAACCCCATCAAATCTCGAACCCTAACAGACATTTGTGAACAGCCGTAACTACGAATGGGCATCGAACCCATTAACAAGCATACCCAAGTGAAGGGCACTCTATACAGTTCCCAATTATATAGGTATATCGATTTATGGATTTTTATTTTCATTGTTATGAATTTTTGAAGATGAGGTTTGTTTACTGGAAGAGCAAATTCTGGCGGCTCATTGGTTTGACAGGAAAAATGGAAAGTAAGGGTTTAGGAAACAGAATGGTATATTTATAGTATAAATTTAATATTTTAATATTCGATTTTCATTTTTAATCAATCGTTGTTTGTATTTATCATTAAAAATTACTACGATCACATATAATATCCAATTTCGATGAAACTGGACATACAACTACAATTCGATATTATGGACCCAACGAAACTTGTTTCGTCGAATTCCGAGTTCGTTTGCTCACACATCGTATTTTTAACCATCAAAATATTGACTGCTTTTCACGTTAAAATCCAGTATGACCACATGATGACTCCAAAAATCACGGAAATTGAAATCTAACAATAATTTAATATTCCGGATCCAACAAAATTAGTTTCAACGAAAACGGAGTTCGTTTGCAAAACTGGCTATTTTTAAAGCTCTAAATAAACCAGTTTGAATATTAATATATTTAAAAACAATTAAATTATCGTATATATTCACAATATAATATCATACAGCTCCAAAATATTCCTGTTTGAATTTATAACTCGACATTTCAAATCCAAATTAAATCTGTAATCAATTTGTATTAAAAATCCTTTTATAATATAAATAAATCGTTAAAAATTATAAAGTAATTCCATAACGACTATTTGAAACTTTGATTTGGACATAAATCAAAATCAACACGGCAAAACCCTGATTTTTCTCTTCCATTAGAAAAATATACTTCACCAGCTTCGAACGTTTCTTGTTCCGTAGAAATCCGATTAAAAACGGGTTCTTTATATTCATTTAAAGTTCGAATCGCCAAATTGCGAACTGCCTCGCCATTTCGAGCTCGATTATAATTATAATATAATTTATATGTTCAACTGTCGTTTATATAATATATTCGTAAATATAATTCAAATCTAAACTGAATTATATATTATATATGATCCAATTCACACAATATTGTGAATTCAACTATTTCCGACTGTTTTGAAAATTAAATATATTATTCTATTATTTATATTAATTAAATATTAAATATTATTTAATTTTGGCCATTTTAAATTACCAAACCATTATTTAAATAATTATATAAATTATTATAATACCGTAAAACTACGGGTCGTTACATTCTTCCGCCTTAAAATAATTCCGTCCTCGAAATTGCTAAGGTAGAAAACAAACCCTATTAACTGGGTTAAAATTTATTTGTTTACTTCTTTTAACTTCAGTTTCAATTAAACCAACTTATTTCAATTAAATTATTAATTCATTTCTAATTAAAGAAAATTTTCAAAAATCCCGAAAATTTTCTAACACCCGAAATTTCAGAAAAAAATCGCCATCACCTCCTTTGTACGGGTCAATCGGTACAACTACAACTCGCCTCTCTAGGCCTTATCCAACCCAAAAAAAATCAAACAGCCAAGCGATTTGCCAAACAGGCTCATAAAATCACCAAACTCAAATGAAAATAAACTTGTACCTTTTTTTTGGGCATATCAACTCTATCACTTCCATTTGTTGTTAATTCAACATATGCTAATACCATCCCAATCAAAACTCCAATCAATCCATCCTTACCCCAACCATTTGCTTTTACCTAAGTCAAATTTTGTTTCAACCTTGAGTCCTATTCTCGATTCCAAACCCTTAACTCGTCAAATCAATTCTATTTCAACTCCTTACCTCATAAATACAATTTGTCTCGATATGATTCTAATCCAATTCAATTTCAGTTACCACTTAACTGGCTTTATTTTAATTCCAATTTGCTTTCACAAATTCTACTTTAATTTGTTTTTAATTCAAAACAATCTTTCCCTGAGAATTTTAAATAGTTTAGCTTTTCTAAAACCAAATGTCCCTTTTCAGGATTCAAAACAACTTATTTCCTTCAAACAATTCAAAACAAAGCCTTTGGTAGTAATCCGTCACTTAGAACTCAAAAATCAACACTGATGATGTGGTCAGCATCATTAGAGTTATTTCCCAGCTATCGAAGCGAGTTCAATACTATAACAATTTCAAAACCATATTTAAACACCTTCATTTTGAAATCACTTTCAAAATATCCTTCACAATGCTTGTAAATAATTTAAAATATCCCAGGATTTTAATATTCCCAAATACTTAACCCAAATTCATTTATAAACACTTATTCAAGTTTCCAGAATTTTAGTTCCAATTCTGATTTTAATTTCAGATTTAGTTCATCTGATTTCATATATTACTCTTATCTGAATTCTGGTTGGTTATTTACATAACCTTTTCAATTATAATCTTATTCGATTATAATAATGACCAACAAATCAAATATAATAATTCCAATATATTCATTCTTTTATATCAAAATATAATTTGGGAAAAATTATTTCGTTTACCCTCTTTTCAAAACGTACTGTGTCGGTTCATCGTGTTCAAGTGTTTAGAAACTCCTACCGATACAGTGGTTCAAACTGATCGACCAGAACCCATAAAAAACTCAACCAATAAATCTCCACAATATAAAACAATTTTTTATAAAATCTACAAATACACTCTCGTATATATACACTCAAACTCAATGTTGGGTATTACTAACCCCATCTCTACTGAGTCATGCCACAATGCCAAGGTAATCACTTAACCTTCAGCTCTGATACCACTGTAACGACCCGAGTTTCCCGATCCTGTTTATCGACATATAACCCAATGTTGACTATCAAGCATCAGAAATACTGGATAGTTAATGAAAGAAGTTAGAGGGTGAGAATAGATATGATAGAAAATTAGAATAGAAGAGGAAGAAGAACATACAACAACATCAGAGTAACACGAATCTCACAACGGAACGAACAACATATAATAGATAACCTATCTTTGAAATAAAATTAGTATATGTATGCAATAATATTATCAGAGTACAACACTCACAACACAGCGGAAATAAAAATAGCTATATAATCCTGAAGCCTCCTGCTCCAAGCTCTCAGTTTCTGTAAAACCTGACTACTTGACAACCCGTACAAATTTGGGCACCCAAGAGTTTAGGGTAAAACAAAACAAAATAAACCCCGGGTCAGTCATGGGACTGGCGTGAGTAAACAATTTAAAACAGTTGAGAAAATAAACGATACCTCATAAGACCACGCCGTATAACGAAACGGGTTTTTCCCTTATGAGAATCCAAAATACTTGATTTATCATTCAAAAATCCTTTTGAAAGAAACGATAATCTTTATATCCAAACTCTTTGGATATTATAATAGTGTCTATCAACCACAATATAATAATTGTTGACATGCCTTTTTGTCAAAGCAGTCACACGTCAGGTATTTGGTGAGCGACGCGCTCAAGCATCAAAAAGCACAAAGCAGTTGGTCGAAGTCGCGTCGCAAACACACTGAAACCCAAAGCCTCTATCAGATGGCCCCTGTCGGGCCCAATGGACTTTTAGTCAAGCCGTCACCCGAGCCGAAGGCGAGCCGTCCAGCGGGTCCGGGCGCAGCGCCGGTGGGGGTCCGGGGCCCCACAGTCCCAGTGGCAATCGACCTAGTCGGTTAGGTCGAAGCTGTGGGCACCGCCCGATTCATCCGATTTTGTCCATGCAGGAAGCTCAGATTCCTTCACTCCGGACCAGCAAAACCGCAGATTCCTTCACTTTGTATCTAGGAGCATCGATGCACTAAAACGACGAGATTCCAGCACTAAGAAGATCGCCCCTTTCCCCTCCTCAAATTTCGCACCCCCGGTGGGGTTCGAAATTTCGTTCCCCTCGGGGGGTACGAAATTTCAAATCCCCTGATGAGGGGTCGAAATTTCGAGCCTCCCAGGGGGTTCAAAATTTTGAACCCCCTGAAGAGGGTCGAAATTTCGAGCCCCTCCAGGGGATTCAAAATTTTGAACCCTCTGAAGGGGTTCGAAATTTCTAGCCCGCGCCTGTGGGCTCGAATTTCCTACATATGACCTTGTTTAGGTGCGAAAATGGCTCTTGTGGGTCCCGCTGCTCACCTACTCCCACCTAACCTCCTTCCTATAAATACCCCAAACCTTGGCATTCATTTGGATCCTTCTCCCTTGGAATTTTTGGATCTTAAAAGCTCCAAAAACTCATTAATGGCTTCCAACACCTCCACCATGGCCATGGGAGACGGGATAAACACCTAAAACATGACATGCATGTTTTCCTTCACCACTTGAACATTAGCAAGCCTTGCTACACCGCCTCTAAACCTCTTGGACATTAAAGCTTACCTTTCCCATAGTTGACCAAGTCAACTCACTTCAATGATGAAGAAGGACAACTCATTCAAAGTTCATCATACATATAGCTTTGTACACAAATATTGTAACATCTCTTGTAATCGATCAAAGAAATGATGAATGAGAATTATAAAGTGGACGTAGGCGTTAGTGCCGAACCACTTAAAAGCCATGTCTCCCCGCATTTACATTATTTACTGCATATTCTGATAATTGTTCACACACACATATTAGGTGTTGGCGTTCGACAATTTTGCTCGTCAACATTTTGGCGCATCGGGAAGGGGACGCACAGCTTCGACCTCTACATCGAATTAATTATTCAGATTTGTCTTCAAACCTCGTCCTCAACTTCAACTATACTCGCTTTACACCATGGTTAAGCGCAAGAAGGTACCAGCTAACACTGAAGCCCATGAGGCGGCGGGAGACGAAGGAAGTCATAAACTTTCTTCGAATGAAGTTCCATCGAACTATGTCACTAGAGGAGTCGTCAATGGAATGATCAAGAACCTCGCCTCAGATTTGAACGCTTGACACGAGCGATAGGAAGACGCCTTCAATACCTTCCTTGCTCGCATTGAAGATAGAATAATGATCGCTTCAAGACCGACTGCCCAGGCTGAGATTATTAGAACTAGCACCAATGTTCCTCCACCCGCGACTCGAGATGTAGGGGCAACCCCGCCTATTAACCAACAGGCCGACTCCACCCCTCAAAACGGCGCCGGTCCAGCTACACGCGGGGGCATCCCAAACTCCGACGTCGCTCCTCCCAACAGTGCCGATCCCGCCACACGCGGGGGCACCCCAAACCCGGACGCCGCTCCAGCCCGTGACACTCTGGTCGGGCCAGTCGCGGGCTCTGCTGTTGGGAACCTCGCTCAAGTGCCAGCGCGGGCAGCTTTGGATGGTAGCGCTCCCACGGTTCAGGGAACCAGAATTGCACCTAATGCCGCACCTCAAGTTGGAATCCAACCAGAATTTATCCTCAACCAACCGATTCCCAACTTGGACTCGAACACTGGGGGCACCAATGCCGCCTTGGGTAATTTAAATCAGTTGCTCACTTTTGGAAATGGGTCCGAGATTGCGGATGTCCTCTGTCGGTTCACTTGAGGCGGCGCTTCATCTACGGACATGGACTGTGTGACTCGCAGCCCGCTCTCTTTGGATATCAGGAACTTTCGGAGCCCACCTGACTTCAAGCTACCAGACTTGGATGCTTACGACGGTCGCAAGGACCCCACCGCTCACCTCATGAGATACATCCGACACATGGAAGTTCTCTCAGCTTCAGAAAATGTCATGGCCAAGTGCTTCTCGCTCTTCTTAATAGACATAGCCGCAATATGGTACACGCAGCTGGAGCCAGACTCCATTACTTCTTGGAACGCTTTGATTACTCGATTCGTGGAATAGTTTAGAGTCAACATAGCTCGTCCAAAAAGCTTCATGACTCTCAATAGCATTATGCAGAAGTCCGGCGAGACTTTGCAAAAGTTCTTGAAATGGTTTAATGCTGCGATCACTTTTGTCGATCGACCTGACCCTTCCATGGTTTTAATGGCCGCAATATCTGGTGTTCTAGATAAATCTGAATTCAGGACTTCATTGCACCAGGACCCACCAAGGGACCTTAGCGAGTTCTACTTTGAAGCCGAAAGGTTCCTTTGAGAAGAAGATGCGAAGGCCAATAATAGAAAGAAGGTTCTCGAGGTTAACGCTGCTAAGGATGTAAAATCTCCCGATCCTGGAAAAGTTAAAGACCCTGCTCAGCAACCTCCAATGGGCAATGATCACAAGAACGCTAGTAGGCAACAAAGGTACTCGACTTTCACGGAGCTTACTCATACTCTCGAGGAGATCTACCGAGAAATTAACCGTATTGCTCCCTTTAAAAGGCCTTTCGCTCGGAATTCCCCTCGACTACTCACCAATCCCGGCCGATATTGCATATTTCACGAAACCGATAGTCACAATACAAATGATTGTCAACATCTTAAGAATGCTATTGAAGAACGTGTTAGGCATGGGGAGCTGGTGAAGTTTGTTCGGACCCCTCAAAGGAATCAGGACAGGCCCGGGACTGGCACGGGCCGCGGCATCGTCATCAGCTAAGTCTATCAATGAATCTGATGCCTAGGGTCCAAGCCTCCCTAGCATCAATATCTTATGGCTTTTCGGTCTTCTAGTCTTATTATGGATCTCTATGGCTCTCAAATAATGCGCTCCTCACTCACGGCTTTCTCAATCTAGCTCTACAGGCTCAAGTATTTGGGCTTCAGCCCATGGCATTGTACTTAAGGACCTTAGTCCTCTAGATGTATCCTTCCTTTTGGGTATTAATGAAAAGTCCACTTTTCTTGGCCTCTTGTCTTACTTCGATAAGGTTGCCCTGACCGTACTTGCCAAGGTCATCTCACCAATGTGAGATCTCCTTGATTGCTACCTGCCAAGGTCATCTCACCAATGTGAGATCTCCTTGATTGCTACCCGCCAAGGTCGTGTCGCTCAGGCGAGATCTCCTTGATTGCTACTTGCCAAGGTCATCTCGCTCAGGCGAGATCTCCTTGATTGCTACCTGCCAAGGTCGTCTTGCTCAGGCGAGATCTCCTTGATTACTACTTGCCAAGGTCATCTCGCTTAGGCGAGATCTCCATGATTGCTACTTGACAAGGTCGTCTCGCTCAGGCGAGATCTCCTTGATTGCTACCTGCCAAGGTCGTCTCGCTCACGTGAGATCTCCTTGATTGCTACTTGCCGAGGTCATCTCACTAGTGTGAGATTTCCTTGATTGCTACTTGCCGAGGTCATCTCACGAATGTGAGATTTCCTTGAATGCTACTTGCCAATGTCATCTCACCAATGTGAGATTTCCTCGAATGCTACTTGCCAAGGCTATCTCACCAACGTGAGATCACCATGAATGCAGTCTACCAAATGAATAAGATGGCCTATGGGAGCCTTGTCGGCAACACAACAAGATCGCTCACATATATTTGTGCATGTACCTTTTCTATGCTGGTTACTGGGATCCTCCAGTCTCTCGGATATTCTGGCTGTTCTAGCTTTCTATTAATACGAGATTCCTCTCCTTAATACGATCCCAAGCGATCGTCGGACTTCTCTCCTTAATACAATCCGAAGCGATCGCGATCTTCCACTAATATGATATGGCGCGATCATGGATATCTGGCTCATCAGCTTTGGTTTTTTGGATAATATAATCCGACGTGGTCGTGGCTCTTCCGTCTTATGAATATAGAAGCTCGCTGCGGACTTCTCCGAGCTCTGGTTTCTGGATTTCTCTTCTCCTCGCAAAACACAACTTCCTTAGACCAAGCAAGATATGTTTTGGGGGGCAAATGTTGACATGCCTTTTTGTCAAAGCAGTCACACGTCAGGTATTTGGTGACCGACGCGCTTAAGCGTCAAAAAGCACAAAGCGGTTGGGTCGAAATCGCGTCGCAAACACACTGAAACCCAACGCCTCTATCAGATAGCCGCTGTCAGGCCCAATTGACTCTTAGTCAAGCCGTCACCTGAACCGAAGGCGAACCGCACTCCAAGACGAAGGCGAGCCATCCAGCGGGTCCAGGCGCAGCACCGGTAGGGGTCCGGGGCCCCACAGTCCCGGCGAAAATCGACCTAGCCGCTTAGGTCGAAGCTGTTGGCACCGCCCGATTCATCCGATATTCTCCAAGTCGAAAGCTCGGACTCCTTCACTCCGGACCAACAAAACCGCAGATTCCTTCACTTCGTATCAAGGAGCTTCGATGCACTAAAACGACGAGATTCCAGCACCAAGAAGATCGCCTCTTTCCCCTCCTCAAATTTCGCATCCCCGGTAGGGTTCGAAATTTCGAACCCCTCGGGGGGTACGAAATTTTCAATCCCCTGATGAGGGGTCGAAATTTCGAGCCCCCTAAGGGGTTCGAAATTTCAAACCCCCTGAAGAGGGTCGAAATTTCGAGCCCCTCCATGGGGTTCGAAATTTCGAGCCCGCGCCTGGGGGCTCGAATTTCCTGCATATGACCTTGTTTGGGGTGCGAAAATGGCTCTTGTGGGTCTCGCTGCTCACCTACTCCCACCTAACCTCCTTCCTATAAATACCCCAAGCCTTGGCATTCATTTGGATCCTTCTTCCTTGGAATTTTTGGAACTTAAGAGCTCCAAAAACTCGTTAATGGCTTCCAACACCTCCACCATGGCCATGGGAGACGGGATAAACACCTAAAACATGACATGCATGTTTTCCTTCACCACTTGAACACTAGCAAGCCTTGCTACACCGCCTCTAGACCTCTTGGACATTAAAGCTTACCTTGCCTAAAGATGACCAAGTTAACTCACTTCAACGAAGAAGAAGGACAACTCATTCAAAGTTCATCATACATATAGCTTTGTATACAAATATTGTAACATCTCTTGTAATCAATCAAAGAAATGATGAATGAGAATTATAAAGTGGACGTAGGCGTTAGTGCCGAACCACTATAAAAGCTGTGTCTCCCTACATTTACATTATTTACTGCTTATTCTGATAATTGTTCACACACACATATTAGGTGTTGGCATTCGACAATTTTGCTCATCAACAATAATCATCTAGCATAACGCTTTCATCTCACGTTCCACATATATAGTATATAATCAAAAACCGCGGGCGGTTACTGGTTAATGAATTCCAATTGGCAAGGTATGGGACCACCTTCCGACTGTGTATCTCTAGGGTAAATACATTGGGTTCAACAAGAACATCTTGTAACCCAGGCTAAATTATAGAAGCAAATGAAACTCTAGATCAGGTGACAATACACCCTACTTGGCAGCTATCCACTTAATCGTGTGACCTACCTCATTTTACACCATTTCTTGGTTGTGAGGCTTAAGGCCACACTTATCTTTGACAGATCACACATTTATTCGCTTTGAAAGTCACATCGTCATACCCGCCAAATCACAAATTGATTTCCCCATAAATAACATGGGTATACAACTAAGAGAAACGAATTCCTCTGCTACCAAACGTAAATACGTTTGAAGAGATCAACTTACGTGATCTATTAAATATACTATGTCAGACATTCTTCCATACCGGTCGTCCTAGGACTAGACAGACTGAAGGTACTATTTTGTAAATAGGACATCCCTTGCATAACTCCGTCTTCAATTATCTTCATCATGTTTGATCGCAACGCTGACACCCATACAGATTGGTTTTCAGATAATGAATCTGATCTCGGTCTCTCCGTATTGACGATGGAAAAATGGTCAAAAATTTTGATAGTCGGTGATTTAACTATCAAAGAAAAACATGTGTGCAAACGACGATATTATTTCCAGATCGAAATTCTATCAATCAATCATCAATCAACATTTATTCATTTCCCCATTCCTCATTTCCATATATTCATCAAATCCTTATTTTCTAATTTTAGAAAATATATGTTATTGACTTTGGAAAACGTTTCCATTTCTGATTCACGCATCACTATCTTCTCACATATATCAGTCTCTAACTGTAAACTAGTAATAGAACAACCCCCTACTTATTAACCCCGAAGGCCGAAACCAACATCAGATCGATACCCAGAAAGCCATTCAACTCGACTAAATTTCAATCAGTTTCTAATCTCAGTAATTCCATTGAATTTCCTAATTCAAACCACAAATTCCTTTATAATGTTTTATTTGCAAAATATTTACTTAAATCCATTTTTCACATAGAATGCGAATAATATTTCTTTATATAATCAAAACAGTTTGATTTCGTATTTAAAAACAATACCTCAATCCAAATTCTATTTATATTACTATTTGTAGAATTATTCATACAAATCTCCTTTTTATTTCGAACACTTGAATCTCATTTATATTTCCCTTTATATAATTCTATTTATTCTATATAAATCCCTTTATATAATTATGTTTATTCTATATAAATCCTTTATTATATTTTCCAATATTTGTTTTTTTCCAAATATCACCTTTTATAATATCCTATTTATTTCAAATATAAATATTTCATTTTCAATATTCAATTTGAAAATTTCCTTTTTACATTCCAGTATTTCATATGGTATTTAAAATACCAAATAACACGACCAGTGTCATCATATCAATCACAAATATTATATCATATCATATATCACAATATATGAAAACAAACAGTATTATAATATTGAGGAATCCAGTTGGATCCGTCCAACTTGTCTCCTTGCATCACAGATGTTAAACAATATAAATAACATCGATTTCATTTCAATATGAAATATTCAGATAAACAGAATCAATATTTGATTAACGATTTATATATATATATATATATATATATATCGTTATCTATAATTTCAATCACTAAATCAGCAATTCAACCAAACAATCAACACACAGCAATCAACCATCATTTATCAACAATATATTATATTTATAAAAATATACACTGTACAGAGTTAGTGAGATTTACTCACATTGGACGGTTATCGTTAAATAACGATTAACTATCTACTGATTCAGGCAAACAATTTATTTCACTATAAATTATCACGAGCTCCAATTCACTCCCAGTCAGTTCCTGGTGTAGCCACCGTCCATACGATCCCAACGGATCCGACCATTCAAAATTCTGATATAATACGAGTGAAATATTGAAATTACAAGTTTATAGAATTTTAATTTAAATAGTTTTAAATTTAGGGCTTGAGTTATTGGGCTTTACCCAAATATTCATCGGCCCATCTCAGCCCACTATCGCTTAAAAAGTCCTCCTTCCCTAGGCAAACAAATTCGACGCTGCATCTTTTTCAGCGCATTTCCGACTACATCAACCTTGTTTAGCTCAATACCCCGACATAGCTAATCTTCCCCTGCTAGTGTCCTTCCTCCCCATCTAGTGAAATCTGACTCCAGGCAAATTCATTACACTGCCGCATCTCAGACAACTTCACGCCGACTCCAATTAAATTCTTTACACAAACTACCACCCTAATACATGTTTAACTCCAAAATTCCGTCACTCATTATCTCCTTACGTTTGGTGTCTCCCTCTAGTTGTAGCACGTATCTTAATGCCATGAATATAGCTACGCAACTTCATATTTCCCCTTACATAATCACCATTATTAATAATAATTAACCTCCCTTAATCATGTCCTTTACTTCCTTAACAACAACAGTAAAATGCGTCACTGCTTCTCTTTAACATTCCATCTGTATAACCATTTAATCCCACTCGCACTCATCTCTTCCTTCTACATCACGTAGACACATTCCAGCATAGTCATAGGTCGACATCTCCGTTTCTACGATCATCATTTCATCATGATTTCAAAAATAGAAAACACCAATATCATCCCCTTTGAAATCTCAACATCACCATCTCAATTCCCCTGAACTTTAACGCCTCTCTGTGTCGCGACATCAAGAACCAAAACCGCACCATACAGGAAAACATCGAACTCCAATCTCACCATTTTCAACCAAAATTTCCAGAGACAAGTTGCTATCCACTGTGAAACCGAATCCGCCATCCATTCAACCTCCGATTGCCTGAAACCCCCTCAAATCTCGAACCCTAACTGACATTTGTGAACAGCCTAACCACGAATGGGCATCGAACCCATTAACAAGCATACCCAAGTGAAGAGCACTCTATACAGATCCTAGTTATATAGGTATATCGATTTATGGATTTTTATTTTCATTGTTATGAATTTTTGAAGATGGGGTTTGTTTATTGTAAGAGCAAATTCTGGTGGCTCATTGGTTTGACCAAAAAAATTGGAAAGTAAGGGTTTAGGAAACGGAATGGTATATTTATAGTATTAATTTAGTTTTTTAATATTCAATTTAATATTCATTTTTAATCAACTGTTGTTTGTATTTACCATTAAAAATTCCTACGATTGCATATAATATCCAATTTTGATGAAACTGGACATACAACTACAATTCGATATTATGGACCCAACAAAACTTGTTTCATCGAATTCCGAGTCCATTTGCTCACACAGCTTATTTTTAACCATCAAAATATCGATTGTTTTTCACATTAAAATCCGATACGGCCACATACTGACTCCAAAAATCACGGAAATTGAAATCTAACAATAATTTAATATTCCGGATCCAACAAAATTAGTTTCCTCGAAAACGGAGTTCATTTGCAAAACTGGCTATTTTTAAAGCTCTAAATAAACCAATTTGAGTATTAATATATTTAAAAACAATTAAATTAAATATTTATAAATGAATATTATCGTATATATTCACAATATAATATCATACCACTCCAAAATATTCCTGCCTGAATTTATAATTCGACATTTCAAATCCAGATTAAATCAGTAATCAGTTTATATTAAAAATCCTTTTATAATATAAATAAATCGTTATAAATTATAAAGGAATTCCACAGCGATTATTTGAAAATTTGATTTGGACATAAATCAAAATCTACACGACGAAATCCTGATTTTTCTCTTCAATTAGAAAATTATACTTCACCAGCTCTGAACGTTTCTTGTTTCACAGAAATCAGATTTAAAACGGATTATGTATATTCATTTAAAGTTCGAATCGCCAAATTGCGAACTGCCGCGCCATTTCGAGCTCGATTATAATTATAATATAATTTATACGTTCAACTGTCGTTTATATAATATATTCGTTAATATAATTCAACTCTAAATTGAATTATATATTATATATGATCCAATTCACACAATATTTTGAATTCCACTATTTCCGACTGTTTCGGAAATTGAATATATTATTCTATTATTTATTTTAATTAAATATTCAATATTATTTAATTTTGGTCATTTTAAATTACCAAACCATTATTTAAATAATTAAATAAATTATTATAATACCGTAAAAATACGGGTTGTTACATCTTTTAATAAATGAAAAAGAATTTTTAGAAGAAGAAATTAGAAATTATAAGAATCTCTTTCAATAGTAAATTCTCAAATTTCTATGTTGAGTCAAGAAATCGAGACTCAAAAGAATAAAAATGATTTAATTGTTTATGAAAATCATGATTTAAATACTAAATTTAAAATCATAGAGTTAGATAATTCGAGTTTAAAAATTAAATTAAAAAGCATTTCTTAAAATATTAGAAATTTTAACAAAGGTAGAGAGAATTTATCTGAAATATTAGAAAATTCTCGGCTGGTTCTTAGTAAAAAAGGATTAGGGTATGATAAAAATAAATCTAAAAGAAATTCCATACCTAAAAATTCTAATATTAAACCGAAAGTTTCTAGTAGTAAATTAAATATTTCTACGAAGAAAAAATACTCAGGAAATATTGGTATATGGATTCCAAAAAAAATAATGTACTTATTACGAATAAATATATAAAAAACTTTTTATATTCTATTCATTATATTAGTAATTGTTTTTTCAAAAAGGAACCTAAGCCCTCTTAGGTTTGGCTTCCTAAGACTTAAAATTTAGGACCCTACGGAGGAAGTGGGTACCAATGAAATCTTTTTAATTATTTTTTGCAGGTCCCACTCAACAAAAACAGAGGAAAATGGATACTAGACAGTGGTTTCTCAAAACGTATGACAGGAGACAAGGAGATGCTAACAAATATCATTTACTCAAAAGGAGGAACTGTCACGTTTAGAGATAATTCCAAAGGATACATCATCGGGAAAGGCGATGTGTGCAATTACGGTATATCTAATTCACCTCTTATTTCAGAAGTTTTATTGGTTAAGAATTTAAAACACAATTTATTAAGTATTAGTTAATTATGCGATAAAGGATTTAAAATATCAATTTCTGAAAATAAATGTAGTATTTTTGACTCAAATCAAAATCTTTTTTTTGAAGGAAATTGAGACAAAAATATTTATATTTTAAATATGGCAGTTAATAATAATCCAAGTATGTGTTTATTAGCCAAAGACAATGATCCTTAGTTTTGGCACAAACTACTTTGCCATATTAATTGTAAAACAATAAACAAAATATCTAAAAATGATCTGGTACCCAAAATAAAATTCAAAACTGAACATTTATGCAATGCTTGTCAACTCGGAAAGTTAAACAAGTCTTCATTTAAATCTAAAATGGTCATATCAACCTTACAACCACTTGAGTTATTACACATGGATTTATTCGGACCAACTCAAGTTCAGCCTATAAATCAGTTAATAATAATCCAATTATGTGTTTATTAGCTGAAGACAATGATCCTTGGTTATGGAACAAACAATTTTGCCATATTAATTTTAAAACAATAAACAAAATATCTAAAAATTATCTGGTAAGAGGATTACCCAAAATAAAATTCAAAACTGAAAATTTATGTGATGCTTGTCAACTCGGAAAGTTAACCAAATCTTCTTTTTAAATCTAAAATGGTCATATCAACCTTACAACCACTTGAGTTACTACACGTGGATTTATTCGGACCAACTTAAGTCCAGTCTGTAAATCATAGTAGATATGTGTTTGTAGTTATTGATGATTTTTCAAGATATATTTGGACTATGTTTTTTAAAGAATAAATGCGATACTTTTGATATCTTTAAGAATTTCATCAAAAAAATTCAAAAATTAACTGATATAAAAATAAAGAACATATGAAGTGATCATGGAGGAGAATTTGAAAATGAGAAATTTGATTTGTTTTGTCAAAAGAAAGGAATATTTCATAATTTCTCGTTTCCTAGAACTCCATAACAAAATGGAGTTGTAGAACGTAAAAATAGAACTTTACAAGAATGTGCAAGAACGTTATTAAATGGAAGTACGCTATCAAAACATTTTTGGGCTGAAGTAGTCGCAACAGTTTGTTATGTTTTGAATCGTGTTTCCATTCGACCTCTTACTAAAAATACTCCATACGAGCTTTTTACTGGTAGAAAACGAAATATTTCCTATTTTAAAGTTTTTGGTTCAAAATGCTTCATTTTAGATAAAAAAGATCAGCTGAAAATTTGATTCAAAATCTGATAAAGGAATATTCTTAGGATATTCTGAGCATAGAAAAGCTTATCGTATTTTCAATAAAAGAACTAGTAAAATAGAAGAATCACTTCATGTTTTGTTTGATGAAAATTTTATTCAAAATTCCTTAAATACAGATATTGCAACAAATAATTCTTCTCACGATGACGATTTGTTAATATATAGAGAAGATAAAAACATTATTCATAACAACATATAAAATAATACTATGTAAACTCAAGATTATAGTAATAATCAAAATATTCCTGTTAATGTAGTCAGATCTCCACCAAGAATATTACGAGATCATCCAACACAAAATATTGTTGGAGAAATAACTTCAAACGTTAGAACAAGAAGTCAGCTTAATTTGGTAAGTAATGTAGCCTTCTTGTCAAATATCAAACCTAAAAATCCTAAAGAAGCATCTACAAATGAAAATTGGATAATTGTCATGCAAGAAGAATTGTACCCATTTGAATGTAATGAAGTCTGGTAACTAGTTCTAAGACCAAGTGATCAAACTGTTATTGGAAAAAAAATGGGTTTACAAAAATAAAGCAGATGAATTGGGTAATATCACTAGAAATAAAGCTAGACTTGTTGCACAAGGTTACAATCAAGAAGAAGGCATAGATTATGAAGAAATTTTTGCTCCAGACGCACGACTAGAAGCAATTCAAATACTATTAGAATACGCTTGTCATCATAACTTTAAACTATATCAGATGGACGTTAACAGCGCTTTCTAAAATAATCACATTAAAGAAAGAGTATATGTTGAACAACCTCCACTATTTGCTCATGAAAAATATCCTGATCATGTTTATAAATTGAAAAAGGCATTATATGGTTTGAAACAAGCACCTTGTGCTTGGTATGAACATCTCAAAACTTACTTGTTAGATTCAGGATTTTAAATTGGAAAGGTTGATAAACACTATTTATCAAGAAAGACAATAAAGATATTCTAATAGTTAAAATATATGTAGACGACATTATCTTTGGATCAACATATGATTAATTATGTTAAGAATTTTCAAAAATAATTACCAATGAATTTGAAATGTCACACATGGGTGAACTATCTTACTTTCTGGGTTTGCAAATTAATCAACTATCTGATGGAATTTTCATCATTGAAGAAAAATATTGTACTAATTTAATAAAACGTTTTGGAATGGAAAACACATCAGGTAAACCTACACAAATGAGTACGATAACACATTTAGATAAAAATGAAAATGGTAAAAGTGTCGATTAAAATCTATATCGAAGGATGACAGGTTTACTTCTATATTTAACTGCAAGTAGACCGGATATTATGACGAGTGTTTGTTTATATGCTCGTTTTCAAGCTAATCCAAAAGAATCACATTTGAGAGCGGTTAAACGAATATTATGATATCTTAGTAGTACTAAAGATTTTGGACTCTTTTATCCGAAAGAATGTTCCTTTGAATTAGTTTCATACAATGATGCTGATTTTGGAGGATCACGGACGGATCGTAAGAGTACAAGTGGAACACGTCACTTTATCGGTAAATCGCTTATATCTTGGTTCAGCAAGAAACAAAATTTTGTTTCATTATCAACGCGCGAAGCTGAATACATATCTGCTGCACTAGCTTGTGCTTAGGTAATACATATGCAGCAAATATTAAAATATTTCAATGTAAATTTGTCAAATTTCATAATTTATTGTGATAATACAAGCGCAATAAATTTATCTAAGAATCCGGTAAACCATTCCAGAACTAAACACATTGATATCAGACATCACTTCTTGAGAGATAATATTGAAAAAAAAACAATTAATTTGGATTTGTTAACTCTGAATATCAAATTGCTGATATCTTTACTAAACCCCTTTTACAGAATTCTTTAATTAGACTCCGATGAGAACTAGGAATTGTATCTTTCAAAGATCTCTAAAATATTATTCGATTATTTTGTGCTTATGATATCTTAACTTCTTTTTAATTGATGACAAAGGGGGAGAAATATCGCTCATGCTATATATGTTATATACCATTTTCATGTTTCCATGCTAATATATTCTTATGTTTCCATGTTATTGGAAAATTTGTGCTAACATATTTTGTTGTAGAAATCAAATGGTAAGGTTATAAAATTATGAACTAACAAAATATTGCAGAAATTTAGGGGGATCTAAACATTCAGGGGGAGAAAATCCAAAGTATTGTCATCAATCAAAAAGGGGGAGAATGTTGATTACAAGATTTTTATTGATGCCCACAAATGAAGTTGCAGTGGGAATCATGTCATAGAGATAAGTTTACACACATATATATATATATATATATATATATATACATATATATATATATACATTGAGTCTTGTTAGAATTATGTTAAAATCTATCCTCAAGTATACATGAATGTGCAAAACAAAGTAATATATATATATATATATATTTATAAGCCTGTAAAAAGCCAGGAATATACAAAACTGGTCTACCAGTCGACTGGTAGAAAAAGGACTAGTCGACTGGTCAGCCTATTTTTGTATATAACAGCTAGTTTTGAATTTTTTTATATATACCATTTAATTCAACTAATCAACTGATGATTTTTAACCAATCAACTGATTCGACCCAGAAATTATTTTATAAAGAATCACCATTTTTCATAAAGAGATTCCTCTTCAACAATCAATGGAAATGGACATAACTTTTTATTGAAACTCTTCATGAAGGAATGCTACTCTTATACTATTATATAAACAACTTCAGACATGTTCTACAAACACCGGTTTTACAAATTACTATTCTATTCTCTCCATTCTCTGAATTTACATTCTTTGCAAATAATAAGCTCTCCAAATTCAAATACTTGTTGAATCCTTGAATTGATTTAATATAACTTGATTCAACAAGCAATTTTCTTCCTTAAATCTTTGCATTCAAATCATATACTCGAGGATCAGATTATAGGAAGGTTGTACTTAAACTGTTGACTATCCATGTTAACTCAAGAACAAAAGCAAAAGTCAAATACTTGTAATTATTGAAGACCTGTGTAGTTGCTCAGGCGAGAGGCATCCTTGTTAGGGCTCGGGTGTACTGACTTATTCCTCCGGGTTAAGAGAGGGCGCTGTTAGTGAATTCCGAAGAGGGGCTTCGGGACTAGAAGTAGGACGGGAAGTCCGAACCAGTATAAAATTCCGGCTGTCACTTTACTTTATTTATCGCATTTATTTTGTTTGTGATATATTTCAATAGCTTATCTTTTACCTATGTAACTATTGCATATTAACTAATTAGCATATCATCTACATTTCCGCTATATCCATATAGATCCTACTTAAGTCGTATACACCAACTTTTTCAGTGAATAAATCCCAAACGAAATATTTGAAAATCAGATTAATTATATGGTTGAAATTTATTGGTTGGATATGGATTTGATTTGGAATTTCAAATATGAAAAGTACAAAACGGAATTTTACACTTAATTTACAAATTGTATAAGTTAAAATTTAAACTTGAGCATCAAAATTTAACATAAATAAGAAGTTTGACTTGAAAATAGGAATATGTACAAATAATGAATCCAAACGAAATGTGTAACAACTCAGAAATTCTGAGGCAATTCAAAAATTTTATTTTTGGCAATTTAAAGGAATTTTGAATACTTAAAATGAATTATTTTAAATAATAATGACGAGAAATTTATTTTGAATTGAATTAGAACATACATATTTATATAGATCGTCATTAGAATATAAATATTTATTTTAATTATAAAAGGAATTGAAGATGGCGCGGTAGTTTGAAATTCGATTTCGAATTTCAAATGAATGTGCAGGATTCAAAATAAACCAATTTTGGCGAAACCAAAAATATTTGAATCTATTTGAAAATATCTTTCCAACGAATCCGAAAAATCAAAATTTCATAGCGGAAATGAAAAGTTGTGTCCCGTTGAAAATTCAGAATAGTCGTTATGGAATTCTAGCCCTTTAAAATGGCCATTTTTAAAACAGGTCTCAGAATTCGGTGAAATTAGTTTTGTTAGGACCGTATCGTCAATACGAAGCAAGAAAATATTTTTTGGAAATTTTTAGAGTCCGTATGTTGCCCCGGTAAATTGAAATGTACGTTAGAATCAATATTGACCGTTCTACTTTAATTTTGATGGAAATTGATCGAAACGGTCGAATTGGCTTACGAAACATATCCCATTGTGCTCGAAATGGGGGTAATTAGCTAGCGACGACAGTCGGTGGGTTCGATTTTGAGTTCGAAATAAAAAGTTGCTTTATGGAAAAAATTAAATTAAATAAAATAATATATAATCCCCTCACCTACCTTTCTGTCTCCCCGCTCATTCTTCTTTCAGTCAGAAAAAAGGGAAATCGCGACTTCGTTCAGAGCCGCCGTCGATGAAAACCGTCGCGCCACCGCTGAAGCTGACGCACCCACTCTCTCTGGTGATCCTTCCCCGTCGCCTCCCCCTCTCTTCAATAACCCCCAAATCGAGCTAACCCTAAACTGCCGCCAGCCCTCCCCAGGCCCCACCACGACCGGCGCCACCCTCCACCGCCTAGCCGCGCCTCCCCCCTGACCTGCAGCCCCCAACGCCACCTCCTCAGCCTCCACCAGCGACCATGGACCCCCTTATCCTCTAAAAACCTAATTTTTGAGTGTTTTTGAATTTGCAAATAACCCCCTGAAGCCCACAACACCCGCAAGCATCCCCTCCTTCGATCGAGAAGCAATGTGAGTCTTATTTGTTTATTTCTTAGGTAAAGATTGATTTTTTATGATAGAAAAATAGGATTTTTATTTTTAATTAGCAAAGGTAATATTTTTAAATATATAAAGGTATGATTTTTATATATGTATGTAATCAAAATATGATTTTTATATAAAAGAGAATATAAAAATATGATTTTTATATACTAGAGAATATAAAAATGTGATTTTTTATATGAGTAGCGATATAAAAATATAATTTTTATTATGAAGTTAGCGTGATAAAAATATGATCTTTATTATATGAACACCGTTATAAAAATAGAATTTTTATCTATATAGTAGCGGTATAAAAATAGAATTTTTATCTATATAGTAGCCGTATAAAAATAGAATTTTTATCTATATAGTAGCAGTATAAAAATGTGATTTTTATATATATAGCGAAGTTATAAAAATGTAATTTTTAATATAAACTTCATGAAATAGACTGCGTTGGAAATAAGACGAAGATTTCCTACACATGAAGAGTCGTGGTGTTTGGTTTAGCTCTCGGTGAGAACTTCTCACTTTAATTCTTGTTTTCTAGTTAAAAATATATACTAGGATGCAGATCGTGCTTAGCAGCACCCGACACCCGTTGTCCACAGACCATGGATGACTTTTTTGATTTTGTTGTGTGGTGAAAATTGATTGTGATGTGGAATTAATGGAAATATATATTCATGTGTTGAAATAAATTATTTATCATTAAAAATATAAATTTAACGTGAATGTGAATAAATAAATATTCATTTACAAATTAGACGATTTGTTTATGTACACCTATTTGAAGGATATTGATTAAGACGATAAATTTTACACATCCCCCAACTGCACAAATAAAAATCTGTGTTTGTCGACTGAAACCCCACACGGGTATGGGGATGATATTTGACATACACTAATCCCGATTGTTTAGTTATATGTCAATCGATAGGTTGACAGACAGTTGTGTAGTGCACTTTGGATGATGGTTGATTATTTATCATTGCTATTATACACATGTGTTGTATGGAATCCATATAATTAACAATATATAGTAATTGGTTGGGCCTCATTCCAATTTGGAAAATAAAGAATATTATAAAATAAAGATTCATGTGTTGAATAAAATATATACTCATGTGTTGAGAATATTCATGTGTTGAAACTTATCATGTGTTGAACGAAATATTTTAACAATAAAATTCACATCTTTATAATATATAAAATTAGAAAGTAACTGGAAACTAGTTAAGATAAGTGGTTTCCTGGGTATTGATCTGATGCTGGTTTCGGCCTTCGGGGTTAATACATAGGGAATCGTTCTCTTACTAATTTATGGTTGGAGTCTGATTAAGAATTAAACAATATAAAATCACAATTTCATCAAATATATAAAATAACAAAAATAGTCATGTGTTGACGATACTCATGTGTTGAGAATATTCATGTGTTGAAAATATTCATGTGTTGAATAAAATATTTATACAATAAAATTCACATTTTTATTGTAAGTAAGAAAGAAATAAATATTCCTGTGTTGAATAAAATATATATTCATGTATTGAAGAAAATATTCATTTGTTGAATAGAATAACGAAGTTATTGAAATATATAAAGTCATGTTGATTAGATGTGTGCCATTTTGATGCGAACAATATTTATATCGATTATATTCGTTTTTATAATGAATATAGAAAAGGAAGTGATTTCAAAATCTAATATTTTGAAAATATTATCATTTATATATTAATGATATAGAATATTCAATTTTGATTTAAAATTGAATATGAAGTTGAAATCATTTTTAAAATGAATTTAAATGATTTATAAAGTACGTTTAGAATTGAAATCGATTTAATATATATAATATATATATATTATGTATTAAATGGCCTAAATAGAACGCGCCGTGCCACGGCAGTTCGCAAATTTCGACCATTGACTTCGAATTGACGTTACGGGGATCCGACCATCGGATTCTCCTAAAGCTGGAACCGTTGGGTTCGTATCGAAAAGAGCTTTCCAATGAATATTAGCAATTCGAAATCTAACAGTTGGATTTGGAATTATTTCCAAATCAAATTTGGAAAAGGTCGCTGTAAGTGCAGTTTGACGACTGTTATTGGAAATCGACTGTACGGGCCTTGATAAAATTATTAAAAATATCGATAATTTGTTTAAAATCATAATAAATGATTTAGAAAGAATTAGGGTGAAAAATCCCATATTTAAAAAGGATAAAAATATATTTTTATCGAAATGAACTAGTTATGAACTAGAATTATAATCCAATATTTTTGAATAAATAAATTGGATTTGAAGTGGTTTTAAAATAATCATAATTTCCAATATAAGAATTGGAATGGATTTGAATCGAAATTATATTCAGAATATTTCGATGTTGGATTTCGTGATTATACAGATATGGTTGTGGAAATTTGAAAGATATATTTATATCGCTATTTCCAATACGATATTTGTTGGTTTCAGAATTTGATATTGAATATAAGCCGGCATATTTTCTATTTAGAGCCTTGTATTTAATGTCAAATGGGATTGTGGGTTCGTCGTGAATGGTGTCTTAAATAACACTATTCTTGAACCCAGTTAGAAAAGAATAAATCTTTTAATTAAGATTTAGTGAAATTGTCCAGTTAATTGGTATTTAATTGGAATTGAATTTAAATTGGTTTTTGGGGTTTATCGTGAGCAGTGTTTTGAATAACAGCTGTTCTTAACCCGATTAACAATGGAATGTGATTTTGGGTTTATCGTGAACCATGTTTTAGATGACATTGGTTCTTTAACCCAGTTAAAGACAGGATATTGATTTTTGGGAAGATTAAAACTAATTGGAGTTTTAATGAATCTTTAATTAGATTGAAATGATTGAGAATGGAGTATCACCAGTTTTGCTCCAAGCGATAGTTAAATCTTTAATTAGATTTGAACGTGATATGGTAATTTATATTTACCGATAACACCGTGGTGTTAGATATGGGGTATTACCAGTTTTGCTCCATGGGATGAATAGGTTGGGATTGGGAAATAAAATAAATAATTACTTCGGTGTGGTTCGCTAATCTCGACTAGTTTGGAAAACCTTAACATGGTTTGAAATGATATCCAAAGGAAGATTAAAGAATAAATTTAGAAGAATTTATCTTTGATAAAATTAACGGGAACCTTTCCCTAAGAATGTGAATATTTTAATAAAGAATATTCTGAATTGGAATGAGGCGTATATTGTGTTTGTGTAACATGTGTTAATTATATACACGGGTTATTCGGAAAGGTCGGGTTTATACCCATTCTGAATAACTGATTCGACGATAATTCGAAGATGAAGACGGTGGTCGAAGACCAGAGGTCTTCACATCGTTTGGGTAATTACTGATGATCTTGATTGGGTTGTACACCCAAGAGGAGGGAATCAGTTGGTGATCGTCCAGACGTACTTGGAGATCGACGGGTATGCGAGGTACAAGGTGCCTCCGGTTTCGTTCAGACCCAGGACGAACTTGTAAATGGACTGTGTGTTTGACATTGGATTTTATTCTGCGTGATTGATTTCTGTTAAATATATATCTGTTTGGCGGTGGAGAATTTATTCTCTTGCTTAACGCCCTTCTCTGATACGTACGAGCTCATAGGTTATATATTGATGGATATCAATCGCATGGCATGAATTGCCTGTATGGCATGCCTAAGTGGCAAATGAGCAAGGCTTTTGTTGAAAAGCAAAGTCTTGTGGTTGATGATCAAAGCACGGCCTATGTGGCACAGCTTAATGTATAGCGTTAATTCGCGAGCCTCACACCTTGGTATGAGTCAAAAACGGGATAGTGACTACAGGGAAAGCACGACGTTTCTTTCTAGCTGTGGGTGATGTCAGTGACCTATAGCCCTGACATTTATATACCTTTTACCTGTGTGGTTGTTGGATGCAAGGCGCTTCGGATATAGGTCTGATAGGACCGGGAAACCTGTGTTCAGGAATAACTAATCCTCAAAAGTAAGAGAGGACTGGTCCTGAAGATCCAGGATCGCTATGTGTGGTCCTGAGACATTTGCTAGAGTGTCTCGAACGGAGAGGAGCTTACCCCTTGCCACGACTCATGATGGAATCCAATTTCCAATACGCGACATTTCGGTTTTATTTGTAGAGCCTACTATTGGCGACATAGTAGGTGGTAGCTATGCCGTCTATGATTGATACTTATGTTTGAAATTGTTTTAACACTATACACTTATAGTAATATCAAAATAATCTGTTTTTAAATGTATCAAGCATTATTTGGCTATTATAAGGCAAACCCCTATCCTCTGGCTTGCATTGCATTGTGTGATGGGATCTGGGTCTTATAATAGCTTCATTTTTCTTTATTTAGCATTGTGTTGTTTGTTTTATGCACTGGTATTCTTGGGAGGAAACCACGGCGTGGTCCCTTGATTTACCTAACTTTAAAAATAAAGATTAATAACTGTTTTAGTTCTCACACCAGTCACATGACTGAGCTGGAGTTTATTGTTTTAACCTAAACTCTGGGTGCCCATATTTTCCACACGGGCAGCTAGTAGTTTTGGTTTTGCAGATTTATATTCATAGGATCCTGGTTTATAGATGAAGTGATATTCAGAAAGCTCTGTATCTGCGTATTTCTTTTAGTTATGTTTTGTATTATTTTTTCCGTTGCTATGTATTTAAATGTAATTTAAATCTCTGATATTTATCAATGTGTAATATTTATTCATACTCTGTATATTCTAGTACTCTGATGGGAATTGTTGTAATAAACAATGAAATGTTCTTCTGTTTGCATTCCAATTTGTCGTGTTCTCAAAACAATCAGGGGTTTCGAACGATCTTGGTCGGTTTAGCGCTCGATTCGGATAGAGTGAAATTCCCAATTGCTGCAAAATGTTTGGAGACCAGTTTGATTGTATGGTTGGAAATGATTGCATGTTATAGATAAACTTGATTGAAAACAAATCTTGAGTGAATGAATTGAATTTGTTGAAAAGGACACAAGATAATGAACCTGAAATGGATTGTTAATAAATGGTTATGAATAAAAATTCCATATGAATTGGATTATATGTAAAACTTGTTTTGAATGGATGGCTGGAATATTTGGATATAACTGATGATTTTGAAATTAATGAATTCCATCTGTGATAAGAACAGGTGCAAAGCTATATTGGTTAAGTTCTGAAGACGATTGAATCCAGTTTGTTTAGAGCTGAATAATAATTGAGTAAGGAGAGTATGGATTATCGCTTAAAAACGCCCGCAAAAAGGTACGCCTATGCAAAATATGAATTTTGGTTTTGATTTGGGTTTTGAATTTTATTTCCGACCGTGTGGGTCGATGTATATCATTTTGTTGATCCTGCAATATTGCAGAAGTCTCTCCGTACAGGGGAGACTCTACCAAAAAATTTCCAAAATTTAACGTGTTAGAATATTTTCAGTATTTTTGAAAATTTTTAGTTTGGGTTTTCTATAGAAACTAATTAGATTAGTTAAACTGCGAATATTTTAACTAATTGAATGTTTGAAATTTACTGAGCTATAGCATTCTTCATTTATTAGTAATTTCGAGGACGAAATTCTTTTAAAGGGGAAGGAATATAACGACCTAGATTTTTAACCATTTTAAAATGGTTTTAATTTTCGTCCCTGGAACTTAATTAGCTTGAATTCAATAATTTTGAATATTTTATAAATAATGTAAAAATAAATTAAATTCTGAAATGGCTGGAATTTGTTAGGTTTGCAATATAATGTGAACGGGAAATTTAAAAGAATTTAATGTTGCTTGGTTCTGAAATATAATATCAATTTCGTTACTAAACGTCGTTTGAACGTTTAATTAACAATTTAATTATAAAACGAACTGCAGCAGCGTAGTAGTTCGTAATATAACGTTTTGAATTTTAAATGGTTGTACATGATTCAATATAAGTCGGATTTCTTCGAAATAAGAAATGTCCGAATGTATTGGATAATATTTTTCTAATGAAAGAGAAAAAATCGAGTTTCCATATTGTAGATTCTGTTTTATGTCCAAATCAAATTTTTAAATAGTCTCTATGGATTTCCTTTATAAATTATAATGTTTATTTATATTAAATAAAGGTATTTTTAATATATTTAGTATCGATTTAGCTTAGATTTCAATTCAAGATAATTTATTATGAAACTACATAAAATTCTGGCAAGTATGACCAATTATAATATTTTAATATTATTATATTGAACTATTTAAAAATTTGATTATTTTAATTTAAAATGGACCCTTGAAAAGGGACTTTATTCAAACGACCTCCATTTTCAACAAAACAAAATTTATTGAGACAATAATAGCAAATTATTTCTAGATTTCAAGTTTTGCGTCAATTGGAGTTATTTTGTGAGCATAGCAAAATTAAATGCAAATAAGACGACCATTTAAGCTTAAACAAGCGCCATTTGAGCAAACGGATTCGGAATTCAATGAGACAAGATTCATTAGGATCGTAACGTCAAATTATGCTATGACGTGTATTCTCGTCATGAACAGAGTTTGTATGTAGCCACAGAAATAATAAACGTTGATTCGAAATGGCGATAGACACAAATAAAAATCGTTAGTCCCTTCGTAAAAATATCATTGGTCACATCAATAAAAATTGTTCGCCAAATCAAAAAAAAGAATATAATAATGTAACTGTATCTATAAATCCATCGTTACTCTAAAGAATCCCTAAGCACCAAACATTACTCCCTATTCTCATTTTAACGGCAGCTCAAATTTAGAAGAAAAAAATTGTAAAGGATTAAATCCTTATAAGTTAAATCTCGTTCCTCCTGAAACCAATACATGCCGCACCCTCCTGAAAGTAAAACGCGAGCCTCATTATGGGTCGATCGGAAATTTCTTGGTCCTGGTTTCTTTTTGGAGGCAGCGGAAGTAAATGGGGTCATCACGATGAAGTTGGAGGGCATGGGAGGCAACCGTGAAGATCGCCAGAAGTCTGACGCTGGGGAGTGGGGACGGCAGTTTGTCAGCTGGAGTTGATGATCGAAAAAAGGGAACTTTTGACGGGCTGAGTAAATTGCGATGTTCAAAACTGAGAGAAACTCACGTGGAAGGGATGCTGTGAGAGCTGCGGGGTGGTGGTGAGCTTGGATAGGGGAGATGCGGTGAAAGTTCACAGGGTGGCGGTCATCGCAACGGCAGTTCAGTGATCTGCAATGGGGGCTCTAGCCGGAGGACTTATCGAGAAGGCTTGCAGTATAAAGGGAATAAGAAAGTGGAAAGGCTGTTCCATGTGAAGACCTGGGGCGTGTTTTCCTTCATAAAGAAGGAGAAACCATCGCGTTTTATTTGAGGAAGGGACATAATAAAGGTTTGTGTTTCTGAAATGAGGAGAGAAGGGGGAGCTCCAACGAGCTAAGGAGGAGTGGAGCGGAATGGAGTTTGGGGTGGGTTCTTGGGAGCATGACAGGCGAGTGGGGGTCTGGGAAGTGGGTAGCCGTCCATGGCAGTTGAGTGGTTTCACGTGGGGAAGATGATGTTTTGGTGCCTGAAGGGTTAAACAATGATGTGGTTATCGTGATTTTTCTATCTGAAAGGAGAAAGCATCGGGCTCGAAGAGCCGGTGAAATGGAAACTGCGTCAATGGATTATGGTTAAGGGTGACGTGGCAAGATTTATTTAAGGTAATAAAGGTAACCATGGTATTAAGTTAATTTAAATAATTATTTACAGTTAAGCTAAATTAAGTTAATTAATTCATAATCATTGAAGGGTTTGTGTGGGAGAATTGGGCTTCAGATGGCTTGAAGAAGAGAACACACGTGGATCGGTTTTACAACGATGACGTGGCACACGGTACTTTATTAATCAAATTAATTAATTTACATTATTGAAGTTTAAAACTATTTTAATTTTAGTTAATGTTTAAACCGCGATATCTTGGTCGTGCATTAACAGAATTTAACGAAATTGGACACGTTGAAATCACAGTGAAGTGCACTACACTACTGAACTGGTCTGGAGTGATTTAGAAGTAATCGGTGTCTTATATAATTTCAAACTATGTGTTTGAAATTGTTTAAATCAACCAGAATCGATCGTCGAAAACAATAAAGGTGAGTTAATTTTCACACATTTCTGGAATCTATGATGTGCTAAATTCATATAATTAAAATTTATCATTGATAACATATATTGGTTGTTTTGGATGCCTTGGATGCCCATTGTTGATTGGAATGGTTAACGTAAATTATATTATCATTGTTTAAATTATTGAATTTAAATTATGCTATTATAATGATCTGTGATGCAGGGAGGAACAGGTTGAAGAAATCTGGTCGGATTCCTCAAATATTATGTGTGCTGTTTATTTTTATATTGTTTATATATGAACTGTTTGAACCCCATTGTTGCAAAAACATGTTTGATTGTTGAACGTAGAATTAAAATTCAACATTGTTGTGATTTGAATCAGTAAACGGTATTGATCGAGGGATTGGCAGCAAATGGCCTAGAATCCACCTTTTTGAACGTTGATTTGTCGTTTAGCGAATTAATGAAGTAGGATTATAAAATTTATTTTACAACAGAAGCGAGATTTTTAATTATATTACATGTGTTATAATTAAGTTTTAAAAATAAGTTGATGTTTATAAATTGGTTTTTATTTAATATTATAAATGATAATATAATAAGGATTTAACGTAGAAATCAGTGTTATAAGCAAATAAAACTGTAATTAACCTATAGTTAATATTTTGGAATAATTATATTTAAGTAAACAATTTAGTAATATTATTAGATTAATTTAATTAATCTAATAAAGGAAGAGTAACTGAAAATCAGTTAACAAGTTAATCGATGGTTTAAAGTTAACTGAGCCAACTGGTTTGTCCAAAAGTGATTATTGATGAATAATTATTTAATATAATAAGATTTCTTTAATGGAATTTATTTTTAATTAACGATGTTTAAAGATTATTGTTTTGATTAGTTATTGTTTGATAATTTCAAAGCCGATTAACTGAGCTGTGTAGTTAATGAAGAAATAACTTGTTTTTACTTCGGTAAACAAGGAAATTAATTATATTTGAGGTGAGTTTCCTCTTAAACGAAATCTATTTAATAATAAAATCGAGTACGGAATAAGATTGGTTGATTTTATAAAGGAGTTTATAAAGTGATCGAAAGTAATAAATGGAATACAAAAGGGGTGTAAGCTAATGTGACAAGTTTAAATTAAATATTTTTGCTAGAAACTCGAGTAGATCTAAAAAGAAAGGGGTTTGCGAGAGTGTATAGGGAATTAATACTGATTTTAAGCGAAGAATGTGACATGTGTGTCCAGTTTTAAAACCCAAGAAATTAGTTTATAATGTGTTCTAAAATGGTTTTGGACGAGGTATCTTTTTTTCTTTTGAAACTAAGGACGAGGTATCTTTGGAAATGGATCAATATATTTTTAATTATAATTGGAATTGGGTAATCGAACGAGAGGGTAATATTTAGTAAGAACGGTCATAATCGACCTAGATTTTCCAAAGTGATGGTTTATAAAGCCATAGTTTAAAATAAAATAGAAAATATAATTTGATTGTAAATATGGGTTTTTGAGTTACAAACTTATGTTTATTCCAAGGTAAGAACGTTGTCTATCAAGGTCTAAGAGGTAAATAAGATACCCCAACTTGAACGATGTAACGACCCGCATTTTATGCATCGAAGGATCGTAGAATATTTATTTCTTTCACATACGAAGTCATACGGTCGTGTAACTTTGGGAGACGACTATTGGGGTCATTTCCATGTTCATGATTTTTGCCGATTTTTAAATGACCGTTTTTCCCCTAGCTGATCTTGTTTTGGCCATAATTTTTGATTGGAAGGGATTTTTAACCTGAAACTTCAATTAGATTTAGATGATGGTTTACGTTTCCGTAGAGTGGTCGTATGTGAAAAACGGACTTACCATTTGGGAGATATGGCCGAAATAAGGTTTAGAAGGTGAAAAACTGCTTAACCGAGCCAAATGAGGTGATTAGTGAATGGGCCCATAACCCATTTCGAGATTAGGGTTATGGGAAGGCTGAAATGAGTTAGGGTTTCATTCTATTTCAGTTTTCTAGCCGCCATTTACCTCTTAGAAACCTTAATAATGGCCTCCACCTTCTAATTTCATCCCAAATCGCTCTCTAATCAAGGATTAGGCTTAGCAACACCAAATTAAGGAGAAATAGCACCAAAGCAAGGTTGGAGCTACTGTTAGACATTGGTATTCGCCCAAATCAGAGGAGTTTCAGTTCTGAAAGTTTTAATTGTGGCAAAGGTGAGTGATTAGCCTTGTTTTTTTACACTAATTAAGGTTAATTAAGGGTAATTAGTGAAAATTGGTGAATTTATACATGATTAAATTTTGGAAAAATATTTATAAATTTCGAAATATTGTTTTAGGCCTTTGTTAAAATTTAGTTTAATTTGGTTAAGTTTTGCTAAACCTATCATTAATTATACTTAAACATGATTGAAGGGAAAACATGGGTTTTTGGTATGTTTGATCCGTATAAACTTGTTATTTTATCATTTTGGTGTTTATGGATGAATATACATGCTGCTATGACTATTTGGAATGATTTGTGATTGCATAGAAAAGTTAGATTAGTCGAAAACGCTGTCGTATGGCGCAAATAGCTTGCTGGAAAAGTTGCAGGAATTGGTCATGGACCCGTTCGTGAAGCACCATAGCGACCCGACCCCGTTCGTGAAGCACCATAGCGACAAAACCCCCTTCGTGAACACATATGGCGAACCGATCTCCGGTAGTGAAGGACCATCACGAGTCATACCACCCCTTCACGAGCCAATGGTGACGAACGAAGACCACGATCCATGCTTGGAGGAGGACCACGATCCATGCTTGGAGAAGGACCACGATCCATGCTTGGAGGAGGACCACGATCCATGCTTGGAGGAGGACCACGACCCAGATGCTCATCACGAGCCGCCCACGAGTCACGACCCGTAGCGCTATGAATAAAGGAGTCACGAATCGAGCATATCTGAGCTGAAGTATGGACACGAATGGAAACCGAGGTGCGAACGGGATAATGACTAAACCCAAGATGCAAAGGTAGTCCAAATGGGAAGTAGAACTCGGGATCCAGTTGGGAACCAACAGGTTAACTTCTTGAGTTGGACTTTGCTGCGGGATGCGTGCTAAGGGGTTATCGATGTCCATAACTTTGATTCACCACTGAGACGGATGTTAGGCTACGGATCAGTGCAATGGGGTTGTTATTACTCCATGGGGCATAGTGATTGTAGCATAGTTATGAGCCAGTGCAGTGGAGTCATTATGACTTCATTGGGCAGAGTGGACATTGGCACAGCGCACTTTCATTGGAAATTGCCATAGCTATGAGCCAGTGCAGTGGCGACCGTCTCGTGCTGGTTGGACATTGGCACAGTGCACTTTCATTGGAAATGGCTGGTGCAGGGCAGGCCATCACAAATGACTTCACAATTATCGAGTAATGGTATTACTTTGTGATGTTAGAGGATAACGAGATTTGAAATGTAAAACATTGGTTGTGGGGTTGGAATATAAATAAGACCATATCACCTGACACTCCTAGCTCAGTTGGTTAGAGGTGGGCGAATTGGGATGAGATGTAGGTCTCAGGTTCGAGGGCCACCTCTGCCAATTTCTAGTGGTAACTACCTGTGAAGGCGTCGAAAAATCGGGGTATATCACTACCCGTGGGTTTACTAAGACCAACAGCCAATGGCTTGAGTGAAGTCTTAGGTTCCACACGTAAATAAAAAAAAGACCATTGGGTATTGAAGCAAACAATATATATTAATGATTGTTTGGCCAAGTTTAAATTATGATATTATTCGGTTACATATACACATATACGGTGTATCACTATTTTCTAGATAAAGCCATAAAGGAAATAGTTATTTTTGGGAATATACTTCTTTAAGATAATAAGAAACGGTAAATAGAATTATTTTGAGATGAAACGGAATGTTTGAAATTTGTGCATCCCATAAGTACTCATATTAGTGTGTAACTTTGAGATTTGGAATTCGATGAAGTCTTTGGAGTTTATATAATAATAAGTATGTCGCTTGACATTACATGGCCATATAAGAAATGACAATTGGTTTTATACCGTTTACTTAGTAATATATATATATATTTTCCGAAGGGAAGGAAAAATAAGAAGGAATAGAATATAAAGTGATATTTCCAAGATCAAAAAAATGGAAAGAGTTTTGGGATGTGGTGATACTTTAGAAGTAAAGAAATGGAAGATTGGCGAATATGTATATTCGTAAGAGTCAAGAATATAGTTTTATCGAAATAAGTAAAGGAAATCGATTTTAAATCGATGAAATGATTTTAAATATTGATAAAGAGTTAATGAATGATTTATATAATAAAGACCTGAGGTGCTAATGTACTTGATTCTATTGTTTTGAGATTGATAGTTAAAACACCAAACTATATTATTAGACCTTTTTGATGTGTTGTTTCGAAGAGACCGGGATGGGAACTAGACCCAAACCACTTCGAATCAACGTTGCGTACGAAACTAATCTGCAGGGATATGTATGAAGACAGAGTAAAATGCAAGGGCTATTCTGTTTACAGATAGTGCCTTCGGTTTGTCCAGACCCAAGAAAACTTGTATGGACGAATGTTTAACAGAGTATGCCTAACGAACCACATAAGACGATCTTTTCCTGTATTACGTCTGGTGGAGGAGGAATTCGTTTCTCTTAACTTTTATACCTGTAATATTTTTGAGAAGATCAACTAGTGATTTGACGGGTATGACGATGTGTGTAACGACCTGCAGGAAATCGAGCCCGAATTTTGACAATAATACAAATCCTGTATCACTTGTCAGAACCCGAGTATCGAAAACATAGGTAGTTATTAGAAAGAAAATCGAGGGTGAGACAAGAAAGAAAGAAAGTTAAGAATAGAAGAATAAGAAGAACCAATATAATACGGAGTCTCACATCGCAACGGAAAAAATATAATATCGAAATAACTTTTATTGAGAGCTTGAAATAATACTTACAACATCAGAGTACATCAATTCATCTGTACAATTATGACAGCCTGTCCTTATATATATATAACACCCAGCGGAATAATAACATTATCACATCATGCGTCTGAAACTCTTCCAGCTCGTTTTTGTACTTCACAACATCTGATAACTTGAACCTACACAACCCGGTCTAAACCGAGCATTTACAAATACCGGGTCAGTTTGGTGAACCAGAGTGAGAAAAGTCGCAAAATTTTAAGGAAAGTCATCAAACTTGATTTTAAAGTTCGAAAATCTTTTCGAAAGAAAAGGATAATCGTAAGACTAAATCCACACACAAATACGGATGGTTTTTACCTTACTATAATCCAAAACATTTTGAAATAGTATATATATTCTGATGTTATAATAGTGCCTAAATACAAGTAAATAACAATCTAGCGAAACGCTTGCATCTCACGCTCCACATATATAGTATACAAACAAATAGTATACAAACAAAACTGCAGGCGCTTATTGGATATTGGATTCCGACTATGACAAGGTATGGAACCACCTGCCGATAGTGTATCTCTAGAGGGGAATACACTGGGTTCAACAAGAACGTCTTGCAACCCGGCCCACATATGACCGACCACTCATTTTGCTTGAGTGTATCGAATGTATATCACCAATGGTTGGGCTCAAACCACCATTTCCCTGAAAGGGACAGCATAGAAATAGATTAAAGAACCAAAAGGAATTTCTCTAGATAGGTGATTATACACCCTAATGGGAGCGACCCACATAGCCATGCTGCCTCCCCGATTTTTGTCATTTCCCGGTTGTTGAAGCTTGAGGTTTGAATTCACCTTTAGAACATCTGATCTTCATTTACTTTGAATGCCACATTATTATATCCGTCAAATCACTCATTGACGTCCACAAATATACTCTAGGTTTAAAAGAAGTGCCCCCACTTCGCCACCAGCTCAGTATATTTGTAAAAATCAACGTACGTGGCTTCAAGAAATACCCTGTCAGACATTCGTCCATACAAGTCATCTAGGAATAGGATGAACCAAAGGTACTCTCCTGTTGCATCCAATATAGGAATCACCCTATGGATTAGTAGCAAGTAGTCCTTGCAATCCATAGATTCCAGTTACTACAGAATCATTGTTAACTCTAGGGATCAACCGGAGGTATTTAACAATAGTTCTTCCGCTCATGAAGATTTATGGTCTTCAATTGCTCCATCTACCATCAGCATTAGATATTTACTTCATTTACGTATTTGATGGTTCGAAATGGTTTTCGAATATAAATTCGATCCAGGCCTTTCCGTACCGACAGCGCATTGGGCATGATTTTGATAGTTGGTTATATAACTATCAAAATAAAAAATCGTAAAAATAAAATAAAATAGATTCATTGGTTGAGTACCCAGCGTCACTTGGCCATTAAAATAATATATCAGTTAATATATATTAATATTCTCTAATCATTTTATTTTGGTACTTAGAAAAATATCTAAAAGTTAATATTCCATTCCCCGTGAACTACCATTTCAAAATATTTGTTACAACGTTACTTACTATTTAAAATTTGAAAACCAATTCAATTTATCATTTCAAACAATTGTTACGATATCTCCTTTGTTTTTGTTATTCGGACACCATAATTGTCACTTTCCCTTTTAGAATAAACTCGTTCCAAATCACATCTCCTTATTTTGAAAATATCATTATATTTTCACCAATCTCCTTTTTATTTCTTTAATTCTGGAAATATCACTTCATATTCTAAAGCCCTTTTCCAATTCCTTTTATATTCTAGAATCCCATTTTGTATATTCCCAAACTCTTTAAACAACGTTACGTTATTACCCCTCATAATAAATTACTTCAAACATCTCTACTATTACAACTAATATCATTTTTCGATAATCCTGAAGTCGTTCAAGTTAGGGTATTTTAATTACCTCTCAGACCTTGATCAACAATGTTCTTATCTTAAGATAAATATGAATTGTAATCCAAAAACCCATATTCATTCTAATGCCAACAATTACCATTTCACTATTTTATTTAACATACGGTTTTATAAACCTTCTTACTTATGAAATCTCCTTTTTAGAAATTGTACTCACAATATGTATATTTAATGCCAATTCACAATATGTATATTTAATATTTTCCCATTGTCCCCACGTCGTACGTACATTTAATATGAAGTATGTTAGACTCGCAAATAGTCTGACTCATAAGAAAAGAACATCACAACTTGCATAACACATAAAATAGATCTAACTTGCAAATAAGAATTATAACATAAATTTTCATAGCCAATAACTTGCATAGGCTATGAACATATAGAACATAAATTTGCATAAACTATGTACTGCCATGGATCTAAATTAGATCTAAACATGAAATTGTGAACTTGCATATATGAATATGGTTTTCACTTAAACTTGCGTATGTGAATATAGTTATCACCTAAACTTTCATATGTGAATATAGTTTTCACCTAAACTTGCATATGGATTACTACAAACTTGCATATGAATTTAAACATGTAAACTAATATCACATGTTTTACATATAAACTAGCATATGTATATACTTGATTCACACATAAACTTGTGTATAATTCGCATACAGACTTGCATAAGATTCACATACAACTAGCATATGATTTACATCCCAAACTTGTATATAAACTGACGTCATAAAACGAATTAAGTTAAACATATGTGATTGGACATATGAAATAGATCTACTAACATAAGTTAACAAAACTTCATATGTTCAGCAACAGACGATAACAAAGTTAAGTAACATCACATGATTCAGCAGACATGTTCTCATAATCCCAGTTATAACTTATCATAATTAATTTATTAATTATTTTGTGAAAGAACACAAAGACGGATTAGAGAAGAGAATAATTCGTTCGTCGTTTGTATTAGAATCCAGACTTGCAATTCCTAAGCTTTAAGAAGAAGAAGAACTATTCTAGCAGCAGCATGGAGGCTAAGAGATTAATTTAGTTTAGGTTCAGAGCTTGAGTCTATGTGTGCTTATATAGAAATTTAAATCAATATAAGCCGTTAGATTATCATAGGAACAAATCAGAACCATTCAGACTAGATAGAGTTATTCAGAACTGCAACCTATGCCCTAGTGACTCAGCAACAGGTCAGAAAAGACTCAGCAACAGGTCAGAATCGTCACAGTTCAGATCTACCCGAGGGGGTAGGTCGACCCCCGGTCGACCTGTATAGGGGAGGTCGACCCCCTGGTCGACCTGGCCAGGGGCGGGAAAAATCCCGCCCAGCCCGCTTCCTTGTTTGAATTTGAATTTTGAATTTCATTCTAAACTGTTTTTAATTTATTTAAATTCCTGAAACTTCTGAGGGCCATTACTTCCTAATACAAAGTCCGATTTACGAAAATTTGGATCTATTCCAAGCAGAATTTCGAGACGAACGCAATGGCGTAACCCGTTTCCCTTAGTTCTTAGTTTAACAGTTAAATGTTCTTAAAATTGTTAATTTTAATATTTAAAATTACCGGGTGTTACAAAACCCTTTCCCCTCTTGATTTCCGTTCTTAATTCAAATATTAAGTAACATTTATTTAAGCTTGGTATTCGCTTAAAATCCCTTTATAACTTAATTTGCCAAACTCGGTTTAAAGGTAAACCGTTCATAAACTCACTTTGAAATTCAATTTTTATGCATTACCAACTTCAATTCCTTGCTTAAATGAACTTCATTTAAGATAATGATTTCTTATATTATTATAATTACAAATTATAATTTACTTCACCATTAACTAAAATTAATATAATATTCTCTTCCTTTTTTAAAAATAATCTTATCAAGTTAAACAAATGTTTGTTAAATTTTCCCATTAGATTAGTCGACATAAAATAATTTAATTAAATAATCAATTTCAGTTAAAATAATTGGCTTGGTTCATTTAAAACATCATTAACTCATTGATCAATCCTAAGTTGTCTTTTCATTTAAATTAATAAATAACATTTTTAATTTAAATAATCCATTTCAAAATAATCTTATTATAATTGTTCCTTAAAAACAATTAGTCGCTATTATTAACCATTTCATAGTTGTTTAACAATCTTATTAATACAAGAATTTGCATTATAAAAGATAAACACGTGCTTCGCACACGGTAGATATTGATACCAAAAATGGTGATTAAAACAATCAAGATGTTTTTTTGTTGGTTTATTTTCCTTTTTTTAAACCTCATTTAAAATAATATATGTTAAAAAAAACTATATTCATTTACAAAATGGATTTCATGACTTCACTCCTATCGATTCACTTGGCGGCAAATGAATCTTTATAAAACAGTTTGTATTTTGGCCATCTGCTATAAATTTATCAACAATATTACCCATTGGTTAATAACTAAATGAATGTTGAATTTGGGTTTAACAATCAATAACCAATTCAATAATCCAATCATATTGGTTAGACAGTTCATATGATGATGATAAACAATAAATTTAACTGATAATGATCGACTAATAACAACCATTCAAGCAATCAAAACACCAAAAGCCATCCTTCATCACGCACGTTATAAACTCTCCCTCCTTTCATGCTTGAGTTTATACCCAACTTCTTCAAACAAGAAAACTTCCCATAATACTGCTTCTTGTTTCCAAACCAACACGTCATTCGCCTTCTTTTTGAACAATGCCCACTGAACTGAAATCATATGGTAGATTCATTTTCCAAGTAGGGCCATCATAATTTAAATTAGATGGTTACATCTACATAATTATTTATTGACGTATCACATATTTAGTTTTGTTTTCTTTTGCATGGTTCTTACATGTAGTGGTATTATTCATAGCGGCAAACAACAATGTTTGCTGAATAAATGAATTTGATATTCAAGGGGTAAAGTATGTCCTGAAATATACACATATATTCAAAGTCACTTTTATTTTGACATTAAGTTGGTACACTCGTTTTAGTAACGTCTAATTTACGCATCATCATATCTGAACTTCAAACACAACGAAAATAGACACAATGCTATGTCTTGACATTCAGGCTCCAACGAAATAAATTTTGCCGAATTCCGACTCCGTTTGTACAACGACCTTATTTTAATTTCAATTTATTTATCGGTTCTCATTTAAATTGAACGTACCGACAAAACAACTCCAATTAGTCCCGAACTGGAAATTTTACAATAACTAATGATACGTATTCCAACAAAATTCGTTTCGTCGAAAACGGAGGTTGTCTGAAAAATAGTTATTCTTACCGCTTATAAAATATCGTTAAATAATTAAATTAAATAATAATAAATATTATTTATCAAATATATCCAAATAAAACAATATATCACTTCAAATCCTAACCAAATGGATTTACAATCAGCATTAATATATTCGGGTTATACGATGTCCAAATATATGAAATTCCTTATTAAATAAATTAAATGAATGATATAATTTATAAACGATTTCCATAGCGACTATTTCAAAATTTGATTTGGACATAACTTACAACATATAAGCTGAAATCTCGATTTTTTCTTTTATTAGAAAATTATGATAAATCTGACTCTAGTGTTTTTTTGTTTCACATAATTCTGGCTTATAACGGATTTTGTATATTCAGTTGAAGTTTGAAACTCAATATTACGAACTACCATGCCGTTTCGTGCTCGTTTTAAATTAAATGTAAATATAACATTCGATAGTCGTTTGATAACGAAATATATATTATCAATCCATTAATAATTTCAAATAAAATATTTAAAACAGGTTTGAATATTCAAATCAAATAGCTAGAAAATCCGAGTCGTTACAATGTGGCATTCGAAGTTAATGGTAACTAGTTGTTCTAAAAAAGTTAAACGTAGCCTCAAGCCTCACAACCGGGAAATGACAAAAATCGGGCTGGTAGCATGGCTAGGTGGGTCATATTCCCAAGCAGGGTATATTTGTCACCGATCTAGAGAAAATTCATTTCATTCTTCTTTTGCTTCTATATCTCCCAGGAACGGTCATGTCGGTCCCGACCATTGGTGACAATATATTCAAGACACTCAAGCTAGATGAGTGGTCGGTCATATGTTGGTCGGGTTGCAAGATGTTCTTATTGAACCCCAGTGTATCCCCTCTAGAGTCACTGATCGGAAGGTGGTCCCATATCTTGTCATAGTTGGAATTCAATCCCCAATAAGCGCCCTGCAAATTTTTTTATTTTATATTATGTATGTAGAGCGTGAGATGCAAGCGTTCTGCTACTTGGTTATTTATTTGTGGTTTGATAGACACAATTATAATATCACCAGATTTTGATATATCAAAAATGTTTGATAGACACTATTTATTTGTGGTTTCAGACTATTCAACATGATCTAATGGCTCTAGGAGTAAAATTCATCGATTTTGATCTAATTTCTAGAATACTCAATTCCTTGATATCTAAGTGGGAAAGGAAAGTATTGCCCATCAAAGAAGCTAATGACCTTTCAACATTTAAAGTTGATAAATTGATAGGAAATTTAATGTCTTATGAAGCTAACTTGCAGGAAAGAAACGAACAGAACAACAAAAAAAAGAACATAGCTTTTCTAGTATATAATGAAGGTACTGACTTAGACGAAGACGAAATTGTGTTCATAGCCAAAAACTACAACAAGTTCAGAAAAATGACTAAATTCCAAAAGGATGGAAAATCAAGCTCAACAAATGAAACAACAATGACGTGCTTTGAGTATGATGAATTTGGTCATATGAAGAAGATTGTCCAAAGATTATTAATGAAAAAAGAAACATAAAAATGAAAATTTTAAAAAGAAAAGAAAATCTTTTCAAGCTACTTGGATGATTCTGACTCTTCCTCATTAGATAGCGATAGCGACAAAGTAGAGCAAAAAAATGTATGTATTATGGCAAACACCAATGAGGTATCCAAAATAGGAAAAAAAGAAAAATGGAATTTAGATAGTGGCTGCTCCAAGCACATGACGAGAAACAAAAATATGTTATCAAATATAACATACATGGATGGTGACATATTGACTTTTGGCGACTATTCAAAGGGATACGTCACTAGCATTGGTGAAGACATCAATATCGATTTATTCGGTTCTCCTATTATTACTAATGTTCTATTAGTTAAAAATTTAAAGCATAACCTTCTAAGTATTAGTCAGTTATGTGACAAAGGTTTACAAATCAATTTCAAAAAAGATAAATGCAACATACTTGATAATAATAAAAAAAATCGAAGGATTTAGAAAAATAAACATCTATATCTTAAATATGAATATATAACAAAATTCTGATTTACATTTAACCGTAAAACATGATGATCCATGGTTATGCCAACCAGTTTTGTCATATAAATTTTAAGTATATTAACAAAATAGCTAAACAAGAATTGGTAAAGGATCTACCAAAAAAATAAATTATAAAGTTAATAATATTTGGAATACATGTTATTTTGGTAAATTAAAAAAGAGTTCTTTCAAAACTAAAAATAATATTTCAACAAAACAACCTTTAGAATTGTTGCACTTGGACTTATTTTCTTCTACCCAAATTCGTTCATTAAATCATAATAAGTATTTTTTTGTAATTGTAGATGATTTCTAAAGAGATACACATGGACTTTATTTTTAGGACATAAAAGTGATACTTTTGGAATGTTCAAAATATTCGCTTAACGAATAAGACATCTTATGGATTTGAAGATAAAAAATATACGTAGCGATCATGGTGGCGATCAAAATTGAATTATTTACTGATTTTTGAAATAAAAAGGAAATATAACATTGGAATTTTTTACAACTGATAAACAAATTGTAAACATATTTACAAAACCACTATGTGAAACGACATTTATAAAGTTACGTAGAGAGTTAGAGATATGCTCGCTGTATGAATTATAAAATCTTTACATATAAATCTTTTAAATATAATCAATGTTTAGGCTGCTTTTCTCAATAAGTTCTCCACTTGGACAGTTAAAATTTATACAAATATTTTTACTACACAGGAATATTTCCTATTTTTAGTAAATGATTTACTATATATATATATATTTAAATAGTGTTAAAACAATGAATTCAAACAATGTCTTCTCACGAGATTTCTTCGTCATTTGATTCAACTTCACCTTCGTCTAACACAACTCTAACTTCATCTGCTCATACAACTCCAGCTTCTTCACCGAGAAATCAATGGAGTATCTCACCCTTACTTAAGAAACTTAAGAAAGATAAGTATCCAGCTACTCACAACTCAGTTCATGGAAAATTAAATGAAATATCACACTACCAAACATAAACGATGGAACTTCAATATGAGGTGTATTATAAACAAAAAGGACAAGGGATGCATCTACGTTATCTTGAGAAGGGCTTACTTTTGATTTTTGGAAAATCACCAACAAAAAAGTGCATTCACTAAAAATCATTGTGGTGCATTCACAAAAAATCGTTGTGTTTCAAAGATAACTACTTCACTGTAGCACCCCGTAATTTTATAACATTAAAATTCAAAAATTAAAGTATACTTAATTTTTAGAAGAAGAATTAAGTGAAATGGGTTGCGCTATTATGTTCATCTCAAAATTTTGGGTCAAGATAGACATTTGGTTTGCATAAAACGGATAACTTATGAAGAAGTTATTAAGCCTTGAAGTTTGGATGCATATGAGAGAAATATATATACATATATATATAGATATATATATATAATATTCAAAAAAAGTTCAAAACAGCGAATCAGGAGGTGGAATAGTCGAACCGCACCATTTATGGAGTCGACCCAGGCCCTGCTGGGTCGTCTAGGGGTCGATCCAGGGTGTTTGGCTGTCAACCCGTGGCCCGATTCGCCCTAAGGGCTGATGTGGCATCTGAGTAGTCCTGATGGTTCTGATTATCCCTAGGTTAATCTGTTGGCTCTTATTAAATTAAACTTCTATAAAAACACTCCTAAACACCTATCCCAAATCACATTAATTCATAACAAGAGCCGCCATGCCGTCAATGGAGAACCTAGAGTAGCCGCCATACACTTTCAACCTTAAAGCAAGATAGAAGCCTGAATCAAAATCAAATCAAATCTAAATAACGATTAGTCTACATTAAAGGCGAGCAATTCAGTTTCAGAATATAGATCCCAGAAAGACAAGACTATTCATTTTAATTGTGAGTATGATAGCTTTCACAAATTAATTAATTAATTTAATTATGATAAGATATAATTGGGATTATGAGAATATGATTTTGAATCATGTGATGTAAATTATATGTATGTTTGTGTTGTCGAATCATATGTTAGTCTTATGCAAGTTGGATCATATGTTAGTTCTATGTGAATCTTATGCAAGTTGAATCATATATCTTATGCAAGTTTGTGATGATTGGATCATACATTCATGTATGAATCTTATGCAAGTTTGGGTTGTTAAAACATATGTGAGACATGTATATGCATATGCTAGTTTATGTGACATTAACCTTTATGTCTAGATCCATATGCAAGTTTACATCTTTATGTTTAGACCCATATGCAAGTTTACATCTTTATGTTTAGATCTATATGCAAGTTTACATCTTTATGTTTAGATCTATATAAAAGTTTACATCTTTATGTTTAGATCCATACGCAAGTTCACATCTTTATGTTTGGATCTATAGCAGTACATAAGTTATGCAAGTTTATGCCCATTACCTATGCTAGTTTTGTATCATATGCCAGTTTGAATGAAATTCATATGCAAGTTAGTAGCTATGTAATCTTATGTCATGATCCTTAGATCTATTTCATGTGTTATGTGATGTTGTTTTTTTTTTTATAAGATAGACTACTTGCGAGTCTAACATATGTCATATAAAAACATACGAATAGCATGGGGAAGATGGGATAACATTGAATATACATAAATTGTGAATTGGCATAAAATGGCCTTAAAAGGCATATAATTAATTTGAGACATTAATTGGCATAATTGGTATTTATGGACATAATTTTAAGAGACAATTATAGACATAAATAAATTTGGAATTTACTGACAAATTTGAATAGGGATATTAATCCAATTTGGGGCTAAATAAAGATGTGTAATAATTAACCGCCTAAGACAGGAGGTTAGACTCTTTTGTGGTGTAAGACTGCCTGAACCCGCCCGGCAAATCCAGCAGCCACAAATGCCAGTCTAATATGAGAGGTCAAAGGCATGAATTAAATATGTAACAATTGTAAAGACATGAGGTTAGGCTCGTTTGCGGTATAAGACTGCCCGGACCCGCCCGGCAAATCCAGCAACCACAAATGTCAGCCTAATGTGGGAGGTCTTTACAAGGTTACGGTTCTAATGAATTAAGTAACACTTAACCAGATAAACATGTGGTGGGACATGGGGGGTTAAGTGGGTGCCTTGGGTGGCATGTGAAATTAAGTGGGTGCCTTGAGTGGCATGTGAAATACGATAAGATGCACTTAACCAAGATTGAAACATGTAAGAAGATATGAATAAGAATGAGGTTAAGTGGGGAAACCTTAGTGGGGACCAAGCATAGGTGGAAGGCTTGTGTCAAGCATGGGGGCCCTTTTCAAACCAGTAACCCATTAAGTATCTTTGTGAGCTCGACCCAAGTCGAGGACGGCACACGCTTACTGGATTTGATTGTAAGAGGTCAAAACGGGTTAGCGGTGGCAACGCAAGTCCAACGGGGTCATATGTGTGTGTGGGCCCGGGCTGGAAGGTAAGACGTTGTTGCATCGTGTAGATATAAGTCGTGCATCTTTGGTGGTATCGGATTGCCACTTTGGGGAGTGATACACCCCATTGTGGGACCAACACGGGTATCTACGGGTTTGGGAGCCGATCGAATGGGGGTAGTGGGTACAACTAGTGGAGATAGGGGAAGATGGCACCTATGAAGGCAGCTAGGGGTACAGGAAACTACCATTATCATGATTAAGTTATGTATGCGGGATCAACTTTTAGGGTGACTAGTGGTGGTGCAGTATAGTAATTATCCTATAGTGATTAGGAACGAGATTAACGCCAGAATATTCCTCTTATTTGTTTTTTCATGCCCACTTGTTTCATGGTCATATCTTATCTTACTAATTTATGCCTTATCCTAGTTACTTTAATAATTATATTGTTAAAGTTATTATACTCACCAAACTTTATGTCTGACTCCCTTGTTTTCGCCTCTTTTCTTCCTTCCCCCCTCCCTCCAGGTTCTCAGGGTGGGACTAGTACTAGTGGAGCTTGATCTCGGATCTCTTTCTCTCTCTTTTGGAAGTGCTTGGATTGCTGAAAGTAAAGTTCAGCTCATCTCTTTAATGGCTACTTGTGTTGGAGTTTATGCTTTTTATTTTAGGTACTCTGAAATAATTTATCAGGATGGATATTAAGTGTACATGGTTTATGAAGTTGTCGTAATCAAACTATTTCTCCGCTGCAATAAAAGTTGTTTTAAATTTTTCAAGTACTATTATTTATATCTGTCTTGTTATATTCTGTTCTATACACTAAATACGCTCCATGGAAGTTAATTCATTCCCTTTGTGAGTGACATTAATGGACGTGGGGTGTTACACGTGGTATCAGAGCTAAAGGTTACCAGACCAGATATGAATTTTGGAAAACTATTTTTCAAAAATCATTTTATAAAGAAATACTTTCAAAAGTATGCTTTAAGGAAAGTATTTTCAAGAGAAAAGTTTGTTTTAAAAACATAACCCCCAAGAGCCATATATCTTTCTTTCGAATTCTCCGTTTTGAATCTCTTCATTTTCTTTTCAGCATGTCTGGAATTCCCGAGATACCCAAGGGGATACCGATACCAGGATGGTTTAGAAGGTATCTGGAAGCTAAGACCAATGTCGTAGGCCCAGCAAATGCTCCTCCCCCTCCTCCTCCCCCTCCTCCCTCTCCTCCTCCCCCTCCTCCTCCTCCTCCCCGTGTTGATACTTTTGCAAAGATATGCAAAGATTTTAGGGCAATGGACGGGAAACCTTTTCACGGATCAGAGACGTTTGTTGAAGCTCGAAATTGGCTTAAGGAGGTGGAAGATTTATTTGGTATTTTCGAAGTAGAAGATAGAAGGAAGGTCCAATTGGCTGCTTGGTTAATGAAAGATGAAGCCTCATTTTGGTGGGAGGTCATGAACGGAGAGCGTCCGGTGGAGACATGGATGGATTTCAAGCATAGGTTCGAAATGAAGTTTCTCTCACGAGTAGAAGAGAATTTATATATGGAAAGATTCTTGGCGTTGAAGCAAGGGGATTTATCAGTAAAGGAGTACGTCAACAAGTTCAATCAATTGGCGAGATTTGGCTTGGAATTGGTAAACACACCTGAGAAGAAGGCCCTGAGGTTCGTTAAAGGTTTGAATGAGTCGCTACAAGGGTTGGCGATGACCCATATTCCGATGGGGGCTACCTTTGAGAAACTGGTTGACGTGGTGCTTATGCATGAGGAAGAGAAAGGTGCGAATGCTAATAAGGCACCGGAGAAGAAAGGAGACCATAAGAAGCCACAATAGCAAAACAAGAAAGGCGGGAAGAACAATAATGGCAAAGGAAAGAAGAAGTGCTTTAATTGTGGGACCCCAGGCCATCTGAGCAAAGACTGTAGGAAAAAGAAGAAGACTGACTGTGGTTTCCAATATGGAGAGGCAGGTCATCTAGTTAAGGACTACCCAAGGAAACAGGGGCAAGGGCAAAGAACTTCTGGAGGGCAGCTTTAGGCTCTCATGGCACCAGGGCAGGCGAGAGGGAAGATTCAGGCTCTCATGGCACCAGGACAGGAGAGAGGTAGAAACATTTCCGTTGAAAGTTTAGTTTCTCTATTTGATCATCCTGTTCATACTTTGTTTGACTCTGGCACTTCACACTCGTTTGTATCTGCTTCGTTAGTTGAAACACTGCACCTAAATACTAGTCTAGTTACGGATTCCATAGTAGTCTCAAATCCTATTGGTGGTTCGTCTCATCTTTCTATGATTTGTCGGGATTTGAGAGTGTCTATCTTGGGCATTGGGTTTGAATGCAACGCCTTTGTTCTTGGCTTCATGGGCTACGGCTTGATGCTAGGTATGGATTGGCTAACTAGATATGGTGCCATCTTAGATTGTGAAAGAAGGGTAGTTAGATTGTTGACTCGTTGTGGAAAGACCCTTGATATTTCTTGTGACCCTAGAGGTCCGGTAATGCTTTGCTACCTAGAATCCCCAGACACATCCAATGATGATTTGAAATGTTCGTGTGGTCCGTGAATATAGTGACGTCTTCGATGAAGTTCGAGGTTTACCCCCGAGGCGCGAGATAGACTTTCAAATATATCTAGTAGATAATGCAAAGCCAGTTGCATTACTAGTGCGCCACATGGCTCCGAGAGAGAGAAGAGAACTCAGTAAGCAAGTGAAAGAATTGCTTGAGAAGGGGTTTATAAGAAGAAGTATTTCGGATTGGGGTGCTCCAATCGTTTTTGCTACAAAAGCTAATGGTTCACTTAGATTGTGTGTGGACTATAGAGAGCTGAATAAGCTAACAAAGAAGAACAGGCACCCATTGCCGAGGATAGACGATTTATTCGATCAGTTGGTGGGTGCTTCAGTTTTCTCGCAACTGGATTTAGCTACAGGGTTTCATCAGCTAAGGGTGGCTGAAGATAGCATCGATAAGACTGCCTTTAGAAATCCTGACGGTTTCTTTGAGTGGCTCGTCATACCTTTTGGTTTGACGAATGCACCTGCATACTTTGTTGACTTAATGAGTAGAGTGTTTAGGGAGTTTCTAAACAAGTTTGTGGTAGTCTTTGTAGACGATATTCTGGTTTTCTCTAGAAATGAAGAAGACATGCCCTACATCTTGGGGAAGTCTTATAGACCCTACGAGCGCATTAGCTAAAAGCTAAGTTCTCCAAGTGCCATTTTTAGAGAAAAGAAGTGAGGTTCTTAGGACACGTGGTCTCTAAGGAAGGGATAACTGTGGATCCCGCCAAGGTGGTGGCAATCCAAGATTGGAAAACTCCTAAGAACGCAACAGAAGTAAGAAGCTTTTTAGGGCTGGCTGGCTATTATAGGAAGTTCATTAAGGACTTCATGAAGATATCAGCCCCTCTCACTCGATTAACGAAGAAGAATTTGACTTTTACTTGGGACGTTGACTGTGACGATGCTTTCCAACCTCTGAAGAGGGCTTTGACAATAGCTCCAGTTTTAGTTTTGCCAGACGGGAGTAAGACATTCACTGTATATACCGATGCTTGCGGGACAGGGCTTGGCGCAGTTTTAATGCAAGAGGGAATGGTGATATGCTATGGCGGAAGACAGTTGAAAGCCACGAGAAAAATTACCCTACCAACGACTTAGAGTTGGCGGCCATAGTTTTTGCACTTAATTCATGGCGTCATTATTTGCCTGGCAAGAGGTTTGAGTTGTATACAGACCATAAGTCGCTAAAATACTTATTCTCTCAGAAGGACCTAAACTTGAGGCAACAGAGATGGATGGAGTTTTTGGTATCCTACGATTTTGAGATCGCATATACCCCTAGAAAGGGGAACGTTGTAGCCGACGCCTTAAGTAGAAAGAAATTAACTTTAAGTCGTTTGTTCGTAGAGCGGCAAAGTTTGGAGTATATATCTTCCTTTGACTTCAGACCCTCTGTCGATTATGTACCCGGATTATTGGCATCGTTAGAGGTGCAATCTACACTTTTGGGTTTAGCTGGAGAGGCACAACAAAATGACACACAGTTGGTTGAGATAGTAGGCAAGCTTATAGGAGGGGAGTCCTCGAGTCATCATGATAGATATGTTATAGATAAGAGAGGTTGGCTACGTAGAGATGGAAGACTTTGCGTACCACAAGACGAGAGTTTGAAAAAGGCAATTCTTGAAGGCTCACATCGCTCTAAGATGACCATACATCCCGGTGGTGATAAGATGTATAGGGATATGAAGCGAGTTTTCTTTTGGGCCGGAATGAAGAAGGACGTGGTCGAGTTCGTTGCTAGATGCTTAGTGGGCCAACAAGTCAAGGCAGAGCAAAAGAAGCCTGGAGGTTTGCTCCATCCCTTAGAGATTCCGCTTTGGAAATGGGAAAGCGTTTCCATGGATTTTGTAGATGGGTTACCAAGATCAAGGAAGGGTAATACAGGGATTTGGGTAATTGTAGACAGACTTACCAAAAGTGCCCGTTTTATTCCCATTAAAAGTAGAAGGACCGCCGTGTGGTTAGCATTTGTTTACCTTCGAGAGATAGTTTGTTTGCACGGCATACCCTCTAGCATTGTGAGCGATAAAGATCCCATTTTCACAAGCGAATTTTGGAAAAGCTTACAAGAGGCAGTTGGAACGCAATTATGCTTAAGTACCGCTTATCACCCTCAGACGGACGGCTAGACCGAGAGAGTAAATCGGGTTCTAGAAGACCTTCTCAGACTATGCATCCTATACTTTGGAGGAACATGGGGAGAACACCTTCCACTAGTGGAGTTCGCCTATAATAATAGTTTACAAGCTAGCATTGGCATGGCATCTTTTGAGGCTCTTTATGGACGACCGTTTCGATCACCTACATGTTGGTGGGAATCCACTGATAAGGTTTTGCTTGGACCCGACATGATTCGGGAGACTTCGGAGATAATAGACCTGATTCGACGACAAATGAAGACGGCGCAGGACCGACAGAAGTCATATGCTTATAGGAGACAAACCGATCTTGAATTCAATATTGGGGACATGGTTTTTGTTAAGGTGTCACCGTTAAGAAACGTAGTCCATTTTGGATCAGTAGGGAAGTTGAAACACCCCACCTCCGTTAAGGTCACTCACAAAGGGAATACCTTAACTTTGGTGGAGGGTTATAGGTACAAGACACAGAAAATTTTACAAGACAGATAAGTATAAGCAGCGAAATTCAAATTATTTATTGAATATGTGGTTCAATACAAAAGCATTACATCAAATTGTCTCAAAACAACTTCCAAAACATTACAACATAATTTTTGTCTTGATTATTTAATAAAGAAGCATAAATCATAAATAAAACTGCATAAATCCCCAAGGATAATGTCCAAGAGCCATAGCCAAGATTGAGAGAGAGTCCAAATCATACATCTACTTTCTTGAAGCTTGCAAAGGGTCTGACTAAGCTACAATATTCCCTCCCTGTGGACCTGGGGGGCACGAAAGAAAAAAGGACGAAAGAAAACGGGTCAGACAATAAGTCTGGTAAGTTTGGTGATTACTAGTGTTTAAACAAGGAAAGGGATCATGACAGTAATAACAGAACATAGGACAATACCCTAATATAAGATAAGAGGAACATGTGATCGCACCCATTACTATAATCTCTGCACCTACTTAACCATTGGTTCAACCAGCCCTACGTGTTCGTAACAAACGATCCCCTTAATGATCGGCTCCTACTCGTATGCATTCATATTCTATGTCATTCGGCCCCGCTTGACTAGAGATACCTGTGGTTGTCCCACCATGGGGTGTATCAGTCCCTCTAGTGGCAACCCGACACGATTCAGGATGCAGTGTATACTACTGATGCCCAGTGCCTGATTTTTCCACTCAGGAGTACGTGCACGCCCATACTCCGTCGGAACCTACACCGGCCCACCAACCGCCGACGTTTTGACCACTTATACTCAGCCCAGTAATTGTGCCCCACCCTGCCTAGTTTCAGGGTACCATGATACTTATTTGTGGGTTACTGCTGAAATGGGTCCCCGTTACTAGGGTTTTCTAATCAACATGTTTATTTGGCTAAGTGTCCAAGTTTACTCAACCCCACCCATTCGTTTAGTTAACATGTTGAATCGGTTAAGTGTTTCCCCTAATTGACTTAACCTTACCAATCCTGACTTAGATTTAATTTATTAAATCACCAAGGCACACACATTAGACAGGTCTTGTTGTGGTTACTGGATGTGCCGGTCGGTTTCGGGCAGGTTTACACCACAACTCAGTCTAACCTCGGGTTCTTTTTGGGCTTGATGCACTAACCACCCACATTAGACAGGTTTTGTTGTGGTCACTGGATATGCCGGTCAGTTCCGGGAAGATTTACACCACAACTCGGTCTAACCTCGGTTTAGGCATATTCGTCTTTTTCTAAATTCACATTTTTTTATATGTATCTAATTTCTTTATGTAAATTTAATTTAATTTAATCATGCCATAATTATCCTTTGATTATGCTCACCATAAATGGTATATCAAATATACCATTTTGTGAACAAATCTATGCCATGAATTTTCATAATCGCTACCCCCGTGGAACGAATGCATGAATCACACAAAATGTTGGACTAGTAAATTAGCCCAAACTCATAAACAAAAAGGGTAATAAACAAGGGACATAAAATATCATACATTTCAACTTGTCATGTGTAACTTTGCATAGAGGTATCATTAACTTTAATTAAATGGGTAAAGGTGAACTTGTGACTAAGTTGGGTCTAATTGTCATGTAAATTTGACAAGGGTCTAGCATGGAGGTTTAACATATAATCACACTTTCAACCCACAACTTAGCATATTAACTTATGTATGTCAAAACATAAGAAAACTATTATTAACATATTTGGATCATAACTTAACATGATGACTTATGTGTTAAAACATAAGAGGACTACAATTCCAAGTTTTTCAACATAAATAGATTCAAACTAACATGAATATACATGAGTGTTGATCTAACATATAAGCATGTGTCTAAGATCATAAACTTGCAAATAACTACCAATCTATAACATGACATGTTCCACCATTTAATTGGTAAAATAAATCCATTACCCAATCATAATAGATTCCAATGACATACAATATGTTCATCATCATAAGCATATAGACATGATTAATATACAATATGTTCGTCACCGCAAGCATGTAGACATGATTAATATACAACATGTTCATCGCTATAAGCATATAGACATGATTAATTACAATGATACTTTAAGATAAACGAGAATCAAATCTTATACATAAGCATCATTCTATATTCACATTACAACATGTCACGATTCATTTGAAGGAACGTTTAAATCTGCGTAATAACCAACTTACAAACTAAAAGGAATTCTTGCGTTCTGAAATCTGAATTCTGAAATTGGTAAGCTCACCTTTGATGTAGATCGTTAAATTTGATAATCTTTCAATTTGATTTTTGATTCAAGTTCTTATCTTGTCTTTGAATTGTTGACGGCTACTCCAAGTTTTCCACTGACAGCGTGATAGTTCTAGGCTTATTTTTGTGTAATTTTTAGGTTTGAGCATAGGGTTGTTTATATAGAATTTCAACTCAATTTGAGCTGTCAGATGATCCTAGGGTTAACCACAGCCATCCAATGAAGATAGGGTGACACCTCAGCCCTAGCGACTCAACACTGAGTCACAAAATCGTCACCATTCAGATCTGCCCGGGGGGAGGGGGGCAGGTCGACCTGTAGGGGGGAGGTCGACACTAGGGTCGACCTGGGTCCTGGGCGGGAATTTTCCTGCCCAGCCCGCTTTTGACTTCTGATTTGAATTTGAATTTGTTTTCGAGCTATTTGAATTTATTTGAATTTTCTGGAAACTTCCGACAGCTATAACTTCTTCATATGAAGTCCAATTTACGCAAACTTGGACTCTATTTCAACCAGAATTCTGAGACGAACACAGTGGTGTAACCCGTTTCCCTTAATTCTCAAATTTTAAATTAAATATTGTTTAATTCGTTACTATATCGTTAACAGAAAAATACGGAGTGTTACAGAAGTTGGCACCGAGGTTCGTAGGACCCTTTCCAATTACGGAGAGGATTCGACAGATGGCGTGTAGAGTAAAGTTACTAGAGAAGCTCAGCGGATTTCATGACGTGATTCATGTTTTGCATTTGCGTAAGTGTTTACACGATACGGCAGAAGTGGTAGTGCCGAGCACGCTCGAAGAAGTGGAAGTAGAGCGCAATGCCACGATCAGACGAGCTCCTACACGTATTCTCGGATCGGAGGTCAAAAAGCTTTGCAACAAAGAGGTCAAGTTGGTCAAAGTGCAATAGGGAGATGATCAAAGCGACGCGACTTGGGAGAAGGAAAACAAAATGTGTACGATGTACCCTTTCCTTTTTGAGGGTATGTCTTAATTTCTCCTTTTTCTACCGCTTTGTTAGCGCTTGTCCTATCTTTTACTATTATCTTTGCGATGACATCTTCGATCTTTAGTTAGGAAGAACCCTATGGTTGCAAACATGTGTTTGAGACATGTTATGTTTGGTGGATGCAAATGGATGCAAGTGGTTGCTAGTGGTTGCTTGTGGATGCATGTACACACACATTATGCACTAGATCGGCTCAATCACCTTCATGTTGCATATAAATGCATGTGCATATCTAAATTAACGGATGTATAATGGTTGTGTTATCATATGGATGCTGCATTTTGATGAATGGTTGTGCACACATGTAGAAATAATATGTATCGATAGGATTCTTTCGCATACATAATGGACGCATGGCACTATCATGATTTGCATTAAGGATGTCAACTGTATCAGTGGACCGCCTGATCTTTGCATTAGATAAGGAACATATCCACACATTTTTGCATAAGTTCATATAGCATTAGAAATTTCTTTAAGGACAATGGATGCTTGTGGATGATGGTTGAGTAGATGGATGATTGGTTGGTAGGATACATTCTTCCTAACTTAGAGATTTCGGGGACGAAATCCTTTAAGGAGGGGAGAATGTAACACCCCGTAATTCTTTAATATTAAAATTCACAAATTAAAGTATACTTAATTTTTAGAAGAATAATTAAGTGAAATGGGTTGCGCTATTATGTTCGTCTCAAAATTTTGGGTCAAGATAGGCATTTGGTTTGCATAAAACAGATAACTTATGAAAAAGTTATTAAGCCTTGAAGTTTGTGTGCATATGAGAGAAATATATATATATATAATATTCAAAAAAAGTTCAAAAAAGCGAATCGGGAGGGGGAATAGCTGAACCACACCATTTTTGGAGTCGACCTGAGCCCCGTTAGGTCGACTAGGGGTCAATCCAGGGTGTTTGGCTGTCAACCCGTGGCCCGATTCGCCCTAAGGGCTGATGTGGCATATGAGTGGTCCTGATGGTTCTGGTTATCCCCAGGTTAATTCGACGGCTCTTATTAAATTAAACTCCTATAAAAACACTTCTAAACCCCTAACCCTAATCCAATTAATTCATAACAACAGCCGCCATGCCGTCAATGGAGAACCTAGAGTAGCCGCTATACACTTTCAACCCTAAAGAAGATAGAAGCTTGAATCAAAATCAAATCAAACCTAAATAACGGTTAGTCTACATCAAAGGCGAGCAATTCAGTTTCAGAATACAGATCCCAGAAAGACAAGACTATTATTTTTAATTGTGAGTATGATAGCTTTCACAAAATAATTAATTAATTTAATTATGATAAGATATAATTGGGATTATGAGAATATGATTTTGATTCATGTGATGTAAATTATATGTATGTTTGTGGTGTTGAATCATATGTTAGTCTTATGCAAGTTGGATCATATGTTAGTTCTTATGTGAATCTTATGCAAGTTGAATCATATATCTTATGCAAGTTTATGATGATTGGATCATATATTCATGTATGAATCTTATGCAAGTTTGGGTTGTTAAAATATATGTGAGACATGTATATGCATGTGCTAGTTTATGTGACAATAACCTTTATGTCTAGACCCATATGCAAGTTTACATCTTTATGTTTAGACCCATATGCAAGTTTACATCTTTATGTTTAGATCTATATGCAAGTTTACATCTTTATGTTTAGATCTATATGCAAGTTTACATCTTTATGTTTAGATCCATATGCAAGTTCACACCTTTATGTTTGGATCTATAGCAGTACATAAGTTATGCAAGTTTATGCCCATTACCTACGCTAGTTTTGTATCATATGCTAGTTTGAATGAAATTCATATGCAAGTTATTGGCTATGTAATCTTATGTCATGATCCTTATATCTATTTTATGTGTTATGTGATGTTGCTTTTCTTTTTATAAGTTAGACTATTTGCGAGTTTAACATATGTCATATGAAAACGTACGAATACCATGGGGATGATGGGATAATATTGAATATACATAAATCGTGAATTGGCATAAAATGGCCTTAAAAGGCATATAATTAATTTGAGGCATTAATTGGCATAACTGGTATTTGTGGACATAATTTTAAGAGACAATTATGGACATAAATAAATTTGGAATTTATTGACAAATTTGAATAGTGATATTAATCCAATTTGGGGTTAAATAAAGATGTGTAATAATTAACCGCCTAAGACACGAGGTTAGACTCTTTTGTGATGTAAGACTGCCCGGACCCGCCTGGCAAATCCAGCAGCCACAAATGCCAGTCTAATGTGAGAGATCAAAGGCACGAATTGAATGCGTAACAATTGTAAAGACATGAGGTTATGCTCGTTTGCTGTATAAGACTGCCCGGACCAGCCCGGCAAATCCAGCAACCGCAAATGTCAGCCTAATGTGGGAGGTCTTTGCAAGGTTACGGTTCTAATGAATTAAGTAACATTTACCAGATAAACATGTGGTGGGACATGGGTGGTTAAGTGGGTGCCTTAGGTGGCATGTGAAATTAAGTGGGTGCCTTGGGTGGCATGTGAAATACGATTAGATGCACTTAACCAAGATTGAAACATGTAAGAAGACATGAATAAGAATGGGGTCAAGTGGGGAAACCTTAGTGGGGACCAAAATAGGTGGAGGCTTGTGTCATGCATGGGGGCCCTTTTCAAACCAGTAACCCATTAAGTATCTTTGTGAACTCGACCCAAGTCGAGGATGGGACACGCTTACTGGATTTGATTGTAAGAGGTAAAACGGGCTAGCGGTGGCAACGCAAGTCCAAGGGGGTCACGTGCGTGCGTGGGCCCGGGCTGGTAGGTAAGACATTGTTGCATCATGTAGATATAAGCCATGCATCTTTGGTGGTATCGGGTTGCCACTTTGGGGAGTGATACACCCCACTGTGGGACCAACACGGGTGTCTACCAGTTAGGGAGCCGATCGAATGGGGGTAGTGGGTACAACTAGTGGAGATAGGGGCAGACGACACCTATGAAGGCAGCTAGGGGTACACGAAACTACCATTATCATTATTAAGTTCTGTAGGCGGGATCAACTTTTAGGGTGACTAGTGGTGGTGCAGTATAGTAATTATCCTATAGTGATTAGGAACGAGATTAACGCCAGAATATTCCTCTTATTTGCTTTGTCATGCCCACTTGTTTCATGGTTATATCTTATCTTACCAGTTTATGCCTTATCCTAGTTACTTTAATAATTATATTGTTAATGTTATTATACTCGCCAAACATTATGTCTGACCCCCTTGTTTTCGCCTCTTTTCTTCCTTCCCCTCCCCCCCTCAGGTTCTCAGGGTGGGAGTAGTACCAGTGGAGCTTGATCTCGGATCTCTTTCTCTCTCTTTTGGAAGTGTTTGGATTGCTGAAAGTAAAGTTCAGCTCATTTCTTTTATGGCTACTTGTGTTGGGGTTTATGCTTTTTATTTTATGTACTCTGAAACAATTTATCAAGATGGATATTAAGTGTACGTGGTTTATGAAGTTGTTATAATCAAACTATTTCTCCACTGCAATAAAAGTTGTTTTAAAATTTTCAAGTACCATTATTTATATCTGTCTTGTTATATTCTGTTCTATACACTAAATACGCTCCATGGAAGTTAATGCATTCCCTTTGTGAGTGACATTAATGGACGTGGGGTGTTACATTCACCATGTCGTGTTACTCCTAGAAATCTTTGGCAAGAAGGAAAGTCTCATCATAGTCCTAGACGCCCTGAATACTCGCCATTCAAACCGGTCATTCAAAACAAATCAGACTCGTTTGATAAAGAAATTGATCATTCAAATAGTTCACCCAGGTGAATCTAGTATGCGTTGACGTTATATGTATGGTTTTTAATATGTAACAATAATCTATGCATCGAATATAATATGAATAAAAAAATTATCTTGTGTCCAAAAATTCTGAAAAGAAATAAAATAGACGTCTGTCAGCAATCATGAAAAACCAATTTTTTTCAGCACAGACGTTTGTTTGAATATCCAAAAGTCTGATAAAACTTTCGGGTTTTTAACCCCTGTAAAAACAGGCGTCTGCTTATATATATATATATATATATATCAAACGTCAGTAAAAAAAAATCAGGAAAATTTTCTCTAAAACCACAGACTTCTTTGGAGAGCAACATACGTCTGTTGGGATGTTTAGGATAAGTTTCCTAAAATAACAGACGTTTGTCAAATTCTTACAGACATCTATAAGGTCAAAAAGTCACCTTTTTTTAACTGATTCTTATTCACTTTTACTTTTTGACTTTTCACTTTTTAATAAACTTCTCTTCCAAACCCTAAATTCCCAAATCAATTTTAACCCCAAATTTCAAAATCATGGCACCAAACAAACCATGTTACAAATGTAAGAAGACCATCCAACAAGCCGAATCTTCTGAAACATAAGTAAGATTTTCTTTTGGATACCAAATAACCGAATGCATGCTTGAAAGTGATGGACAAGATCAAATCAAGGAATTAGAGAAAAAGAACATCCACACAGGTCCTTTTTACTCTTTATTACCTTCAAGAAAACATGACATTGAAGATTTGGTTTTTGATGTTGAAATTAGGAATTTGATTGAATATGAGTCCAATAAAAACTCCATAAATCCAATAGTAATTTATCTATTCTTCAAAAACCTTTTTTTGATACATGTTTGGAACCCTACCGACCCCGAGAATTGGATTTGGACAAGTGTTTGTGGACAAATAGTTAAATTCAAAATTGAGATGATTAGGCAAATATTACAATGTTCGTACCATGGAGCACGACCACAAGATATTCTGGATATGCATTATAAACCGAGGAATCAAATTGCTCATCTTATTTGGGAAGATCAATTTCCCAAAATGATTCCTCTTTATTTTCATCCATAAGCTCATCTACTAAATAGGATTCTTATTAACACGGTTACTCCGAGACGTGGAAGTCATGAACAAGTTTATGATCACGACCATAAAGCATTATATGCCATATTCAGAAACATAAAAGCTAGTTCGGCTTAATATATTTTTCAACAACTCAAGAGTTTTTGGACTCTGATGAAACAAATTATTTTGTATGCAACATATATAATGATGATTCTTAATTCCTAAGGAATAACTTCGTATCTTTCCAAATATGAAGCAATTAATGTTAAGGTAAGCGGAATTCAGTTTGCATCACTTATGCATCTTCTTGAGTCCACACTACCTATTATTCCTTTTGAGGATTGGTTACAAAGACAGGATCAACCACCTCCTCTACAAAAATGACGACGACATCAACAAACTACAACTTCTTTTGAACCAATTGAGACTACCGAGTATCATTCCGATCTGGAAATTCAAGAAGCTTGTGTTGCGGCAGAAACGAGAGAAGGTATTCATGACGTTGTTCTTCAAAATGAATGGTTTTTTTTCCCTAAATCAAAAGATTTTAGGTAAAGAAAGTTAATCGCTTAGAACATTCATTTTCTACCTAAATGACCAAAGTTGAAAAGACTCTTGACAAAGTGGTTTTCTCCTTTGGAAAAATTATACGGAAAGTACGCGGTCGTTCGTCATCGCGATCTTCTTCTCATTCTCCTACAACACCACCTCCTCCTCCAAGGACTCATCAGTATCCACCAGGTCCAAGTATAGAAACCGAACAATTTGAGGATCATGCACCGGGGAAGGGACAATAGATCTTACAACCAAGAAACAAAGGATGAAGAGGATGGAGAGAGTTCACGGCCTCCGAAAGACGTACCCCATTACGGTCAATATCAATCCTTTAAAGGCTCGTCGATTTAATAAAATACCGAATACCATGACGAGTCGTAATGGCCAAACTATGCGTACAATTGCAAATCTTCAGACTTAGGGATACTTCACCAGTTCTTAACTACTTCTTTTAATTTCTACCTTTTCACACTACTTAAAAAACGCTTTTAATTTGATTTGATGGTTTGTAATATTGAACTTGTAACAACTATGTGACACTTGTATGTTGTGTTATGGCTTGGTTTTGGTTTTCTCTTTACTATGTTTTTTGATAATGCCAAAGGGGGGGGATAAAATATAGGGATCATTAATTCAGGGGGAGCACTTAGATGATTATGATTGTATAGTTGTCATCATCAAAAAAGGGGGAATGTCAGATCCTCTAATTCATGATTTTAATGATGACAATAATACAATAATAAAACATGACATATATATACACACAATATTTATCTTTGTAGGAGATATACATGCAGAAATATCGTCGAAGGTTGGAAGACATGTACAAGAGCTACGAAGTAAGATAATAGTTTGTATATTATTTGAGATAATATGTAAAATCTCCTTGGATAAATACATTTCAATAAACTCCTTTAAGAAATAAAACTGTGCATATGTCAGATGTCTGTCTAATATGGTCAAAGTCTATACATACACTCTAGAAATTTTTCAGACTCAGCATAAACATATGACCATTAAGGGCAGACGTATGTCATTGAGTTCAAGAAATTATACAGGGATAGAACATACGTCAGTTCTAAGGGACAGACATATGTCCTGAGTGATGGCACATTTTCCTGAATGGGTTTCTTCCAATATTAGAAACATGACTATTATTTTAAATCTTGTTTCTTTTTTTAATGGTTACAACTTTACAATTGAAGAGTTTTCAGTCTGAAAGCTGTATCTCTTCAATAAAACTCTTCAATCTCTATATATAGATTGAAGATAAAAGAGTTTACTTACCAAATCTCTCTAAAAACTTTATACTCTCTTGCAATCCTCCATTACTCAAAATCACACTTATTCTTCTATACAAAAGCACTTTAGTTCATATATTTACTCAAGGAGATTATAGGAGAAGCCTTGTAAGCATTCAGTCAATATCTGTGTTGTAAAAATCACAAGTTTGTCAAATAAACTACACCTCTGTATGCCTATTCCTCCGGGATAAGAGAAGGTTGTTTTGGTAGTTAGAAAGTCGAAGGGGATCTTCCAGACTGGACATAGGACGGAAGGTCCGAACCAGGATAAAAGATTGGTGTGTTCATTCTTTACTTTACTTACTTTAGTGTTAGCCTTTATATAAACTATACTTGCTTATTTAGACATATATGATCCACATGCATTCTTTTAGCATCCACACATACACCATCATATGAAAAAATAATGAAAAAGCCTGCAGTAGAAGCACGAAGTATCGGCATTAATAGATATAATACGATAGAGTGGCAAGTAACCAACACAAGTGTATTAACTACACGATAAATATTGCTAATGAAACGTATAATTGTTTATGCAATATTCATGTTTTTTCATACTTTCCATGCTTTCGTGTTTTAGCTACATGTGGATGATGCATATGAGGAGATAATAGAGCTTATTATTATCTTATTTCACCATGGCTTAGAGTTGAGAGTTATAAGAAGAGTTATTCCATTGTTTTTCACCATGTTCCTGATAGTAGATATTGTGTTGCAGATGAAGTTCCGAGTATACAACTTTCGTCTGCACGTAGGAATATAGGAAATCCAAGATCAACAAGAATTAAAAGGGTAATGGACGAGATTTGTGATAGAAAGAAACGTCGGGTAGACGACAAGACAGATGTGGCCAATGTGGTAACATTTGTCATAAGAGAAGAATGTGCAAAAAACAATAGTTTGATATTTGTTTTTACTCCTTCTGTCATTTATACACTGTAAAACTTGTACTTTAAAGTTTTATGCAAGATCTGTATGTAATTATTGTGTTTTCTCAAAATATTATATCACTTGCTATGTTCTGTGAATGTATTTTGCTTTATACAAGCTCTTCTCATAAATATAGTCGAACAACGTGATAATAATACAACATCCATCACATAATCATATCAACCAAGAAATACAACAAAAAATTTGTACATTAACCTTTACGGTTACTCAATATCAAATCAATCTGATACATAACAAATGCATAGCAATTTGCCTTCACTGTTTCTTTACACCGTTCTTTTAATTAGATTCATAGACTATAGCCATGTAACATTCAATTTTCCCTTTCCAAGTGACAGTTTCATCTTGCATCTTTTGGCTGTACTAAACTCCACTAAGTCAAAACTTAGGATCTATCCATTGGTAGAGTTTGTAGTAAGAAAAAGCATAATAGTTGTAACCATTTTCACCTTGGTATTGCAAACATTTGCAATAAATACTTCCTACATTTTTCCTATTTAAACACATAAATTTGCATAGATAACTTTGCTGTGACAATAAAGCCTAGATGATTGTCAAAGTCCATTGTTCCTTATAATTTCTTTTCCCAGACTGCGATATGATGAATCTATGCGAACATGATTCTTTAACATACTTTCAATAGTAGGAATGGTATTCTAAGGAACTGAATCTAAATATGTTTCGGGAACAATACTCGGAATAACTAGATCTGACTGAGTTTGTGAAAAAAATTCATTTTCACGTTCTCATTCTTCTTAATATTTCATAGACTTCATCATTGATTTTACAATTAGCTATATATGTTCGATTAGCGTAATTTGCAATGTACAGAAATACAAATCAGCACAAAATTATATATGAAATCAAAAAATATTTTACATTGAGCTTTACTCAATCACCTTCCAAATATTGTTATAACTTTGTTCTACACGTGCAATGGTGCAGAAATAAGAATAATTTGAATCTATTTGATGAAAAAAAATGGTGATTGAGAGGTTATCTGTCCGAAGTTGAGGTAGTAAGACGAAAGAATGATTTGTAAAGTGAAGACGGGAGAGAAAAATGAGGCTGCTGCTGTATAGATGTTACAAGTTTTTACAAGGGTGCGACTATGAGTTGCGTCCCTATATGAAAAAAATATGATGCAACTGTAACAACCCATATTTTCTACTATTTAAATTATTTAATTTAATATGATTTTAACTATAGTTATTATTATAACCAAAATGTAATGATTTAATTATGCAATTTTGTGACGTAAACTTAATTAAATTGATTAAGTAATGAGTTTCAACTAATTATAATAATAATAACTTGCACTGATTGTAAACTTAACTATGATTTTTGTTTGTATTGTTAAATATTAAAATTTGAATTTAATATTAAAATATTTGAATGAAATTGATTTAACCAATTTATAAATGAAATTCAAATTGAATTTGGTAAATAATCTAAGTTGGAATCCAATATAAATAAAATCGATTTATAAAGTTGATTTGAATTCTATTTTAAAATGAGTAAAATTAATAAGTTTTGAATTAAACCAAAAATTAATATTTGGTTGAAAGGGAAGTGGTTAAAATGATTGGTAATGCAATTGGGAATTTATAATGAATTATTAAGACTTAAAATGAATGATTATTTTAAAATTAAAGTTCAACTGAAATTGTTGAATAATTGAATTTGAGATTTATTATATATGTAATTGATTCCTATAACTAATGTAAGTCCTATTTTGGATTGAATTTAAATTAGTAACCTTTGGAATTGAATTAAAGGTGGGTATCATGTTGAGATTTTGTTGCCTAAAAATAATCATTTTCTAAAACCTAACTTCTCGTTTCTATCTCCTGTAACAAAATGAAAACAACCAGTCATCCTTTCATGTCTTTTAGAAAAACTTAAATGACTCCTCCCTCTTTCAAAATCAAATAACTCACTCAACAAAAATCCCAAAAACTGATTCATTAGGATTGTGATGAGAAGATTCAACACACATACCATTTTGATAGTATCTGATAGTTTCACGTTCATGGTTTCACGTTTTTGGAGGATGGTTTCACGTTCATGGTGGGATGGGGTTCAAGCTGCAAATCTTGGTTAAATTCGACATAGATGTCGCAACCTACATGTGTGCGTAAGGGAAGGGTCGAGGATGCGAATTGATGGAGATGGCTGAGTTTGAGATGATAGTGATGGAGAGGGAGAGTTCACAAAGAGAAGTTCATTGGATCCATCGGTTGATATTTCATAGAGAGACTAGGAGGGGTGGAGAAGAGAAGATTGGTTTTTTGGTCATGAATGGTTTGGATTCCTTTGCTGTAACATGGGAATGAATGGGTAGAAGAAGATGGATGACGTGGCATTTTACGTTAGAGAGAGTTTTGTTTATTTTGTTTTAATTTAAAATTTCAATGATCAAGTACGAATAACTTTCTCATATGAACTCGGATTGATGCGCAGTTTGTTTTGTTGGAATCGTACCGAAATCCGTACGACGTGGAGTTGGTTTGGTTAGGTTGAAGGCTGTTAAATTTTGGGCTTTTATTTGGATTTCCAACAAGTTCAAACCAAAGGTGAGTGATTAAATTCACTCATGCTAAACAAAATATTTAGTTATCAGTCATATTAAAATCATGTATTGATATGATTGTATTGATGGTTGCTCGTTAGTATAAAATGCATAGTTATGCTGATTTTGCAACGTGTTAACTCCAAAAATGGCGATAAGCATCGTTTATTGTGAAAGCACCATCCCTCAATGGGGAAAATAAAAATATAACGGCAAAAATAAATGAAAAAGGAAAGAAACGGAAAGAAGGGAAGAAGAAACGACACAATTTTTTAGTAGTTCAGTCTAAGATCTAGCCTACGTCCATTTGAACATTTTTATTACGATCCTTTTGTGATGACCCGTAAATCCCCACCCCTTGAATCGACCATAAACCACAAAGAAACGTGCTGCTCTCCCTGCGTTCCCTTCTCCCGTTTTAGACTCCACCGGGGTGTGAGGCTCGCGAAGTCACGCAATACACAAAGCTATGCCTAAACAGATTATGCTTTGATCATCCCACAAGGCCTGCTTTTCAACAAAGCCTTGATTATACGCATCTTAGCATGCCACATTGTCAGACTCTACCATACCATTGATCATCTACCAATATATATATAACCTCTAAGCTCATACGTCTTAGAGAAGGGTGTTAAGTAGAGAATAAATTCTCCACCACCAAACAGAAATATATAATCAGTAGCGTTCAATAAATATAGTAGAAAGGAATACAATGCCAGACATACAATCCATTTACAAGTCCGCTCTAGGTCTGAACGAAACAACGTGTCCGTCGATCTCCAAATGCGTTTGGACGATCATTACCAAGTACCTTGCCTTGGGAGGCCAGTCCCAATTCAAGATACCAGTCATCATCATCCCAACGATGTGAAAACCTTCGGTCTTCAATTGCCGCCTTCATCTTCGACTCTTGATCGTCGTGATGATTATTCAGAATGGGTTAAACCCGGTCTTTCTGAATAATTCGCATATCTTGTGATTAAAAAGCAAATATTGAAAAATCACACATTACGCCCCATTCCAACTCCGAATATTCTTTTAATAAGGTATTCATATTAAAAGATTCTCATAAATTTTATCAACGATAAACTCTGAAAATAAAATTTCAAATCTTCTTTAAAGGATTTATTAGAACTCCAATTTTGATTTGATATCAAAAATCATTCTTACAAGGTCATTTATTTTCAGGAATAAATATTGTCTTAAACAGGTTAAAGAACTAGTGTCCTTTAAAACACAGTTCACGATAAACCCTCAAATCAATTTCCAAAATATGGAATTCCACAGAAATCAAATCAATACATAATCAATATAAAATTTCTGTATCAGACTAACAATATACATGGAATAACGGCAAAGCCTCTTAAATTCCATATATAATATAGGTCTTCTTTTACAGAAGCCCATCTCAATTATAACCAATCGAATTTCCACTTAATTCCAATTTAATATATTAAATTGGAAAACTTGATTTTTAGAAAATGCCTTTTTAAATCTATAAAATAGATTTATAAATTCCAAATAATAATTTCAATGTAAATTGGATTAAAGTACAAATGTCGTTTAAAAACACCGTCCACGATAAATCCACTTCACACATCAATTTATTTCATATCACACAATATAATTGCACATTCTACTAATCGTAAATAAAAGGTTGCGCTTTAAATATTAATTCATTATTATAAGAACATATTTAAAATAATCGTTAAAAATATTCTTTATCTTAAAAGGTTTTTAATGTACAAATATTCTCCTTTAAAAGAACACCTGAATCGAAGTGTGACTCAATCTTTTACCATATAATTTGGATTATATGGATTTCACACCCATCTCATATAAATGCCAATAACCGTATAATCATCAAGTCATCCATTTAGATCCAGAGTGTAATTTCTACTGTGTGAGCATTATAAATTAAATAATAACGCTCATCGCAGCCTGTCGATCTAACGATAGACATACAATTTAACATTGGGATTTGTGTCAGTCAAATATCGTCCCAATACCCATGTGGGGTTTTCAGCCAATCACAATCCATATAGATATACAAATAAATAATTGGTTAATGGATTTAACCAATTTAAATTTCGCTAACAATTGATGATAATGAACATGTCATTTATTTCCAATGTTGAATAAAAATATAATTTCCTCGAAATATAATTTGATATGGCATTCCATTTATTTCTTTTATTCACACCGTAAATTTTTCTTTTTATTTCTCATTTTTTTTTTTACATTGAAATTATAATCAACATTATAATGTAAAATTTCTATCTTTCAGTTGCATTTTAAAATTTCCTTTTTAATAATATTATAAATATGTAATTTTATTTTCAATGCTAGTTACCACTTCTAACTACATATAAAAATGTAATCTTTATTTTACAAGGTAAATCCCCTTTTCTAATTACATATAAAAATGTGATTTTTAATTTTAATGTGAATCCTACTTCTTTATTACATCATATAAAAATGTAATTTTTTATTTACATTGTAAATCGCATCCTACGCTACATATTAAAAGTAATTTTTAATTCACCATGTGAATTCGTATTTTAATTACCATAGAAAAATGTAATTTCTATCATATGACGTAAATTCATATCTAAATTACATATAAAAATGTAATTTTTATCAAACAGTGTAAATTCACATATTAATTACATATAAAAATGTAATTTTTATTCTACCGTTCTCATTCATATCTAAATTACATGTAAAAATATAATTTTTATCCTATAATGCAAATTCTTGCTTTAATTACATAGAAAAATGTAATTTTTATCATACGGTGTAAATCTATGTCTTAATTACAAAGAAAAATGTAATTTTAATCATACGGTACAAATTCCCATTTTAAATACATAGAAAAATGTAATTTTAATCATACAATGTAAATTCATGTCTTGATTACATATAAAAATATAATTTTTATCATAATATATAAATTCATGTCTAAATTACAGATAAAAATGTAATTTTTTTTCATATGATGTATATTCATTTAAATGCAACTCTTTTCATAAAAAAAATGTAGCCTTTTGTATTTCACAAAAGAATGTAACTATTTTGTCAGCCAAATTCTGTAAAAATAAAAATATATTTTATTTGTAGTTCAAATTCTATTGTAAGAAACAAATAAAAATAATATTTTATTGCTGTTCATATTCTATTGTAACGTAACAAATAAAAATATCTTTTAGTTGTTGACCAAATTCTGTTGTTATGTAAACAAATAAAAATAAGATTTTATTTGTCGATCAATTACTATTGTAATATAAACAAATAAAAAAAATAAGTTTTTATTTGTTGATCAGATTCTACTGTTCATTTTAGAATAATAAAAAAAGATATTTTAATAAATTAGAACACTGGATCCAATTGCAACTAAAAATTCAGAAATCATAAAACAATCATCATCGACTATTTTTTTTAAATCTGACTAAAATATGAATTTTAGATCTAATTTAGATTTACTTTTCTAACCGCAAATAACATTTAACAATATATGAAATTCCAATGCGGATCTAGCATAACATGAACAACAAACATATCACAAGCAACCGTCAACAATTTATAAAACACATACATTCCAGGTCTAAATTAACATCACAATACAATTATTTTAAAGCAAGAAAATTAATTAATAATTAATTAAATAATAAAATTAGAGTTCTCACATTGATTTTTGGTTGAAATTCAACTGTCTCTGTTTCAGCTGTGGTTGGTGCCATCGCGTAGATCTCGGAAAGAGGAATCCAACGCAACTGACGGTTCGAAAAACAGACCTCGTATGAGAGAGTTACGAATGTTTAATGTTTGGAATATTAAACAATTAATTTAAATCATTAAAATAAGTTTATACCCATTGTTAACAAAATTTGGTTGCTCCCTTCATCTTCTTCTTCGTTGCTTGGAACCCATCACTCCACCGTTGACCACCTCTACACACGCCTACCCGAAGCCCTGACCGACGATCAAACTCCACCGCACCAACGCCCTAGCCGAGCTCCACCGTCGGCCGAAACCCCAGCAAACTCGCGGGTCCCACCTCCCCTAAAATCGAGGTCAAAGTCGGAGGCTTCCTCACCAGTATTCACGAAATATGTGAACTAAAACCCGATCTTAACCGTATGGATCTGTAGATCTCTCCAAGAGCTTCGATTTGGTACCAAGTTTGTCAATTTTCGTTGAGCGGATCAAAAGTTATTAACGATTGAAGTTTGGGACATTTCCAGCCATCGAAAATAAGGGCGGCGGCTGGCCATAATTAGGGTTAGGGTTTTCCGGAATATTATATTATTTTAATAATAAATCTCGTTTTTTCGTGTTTTAAAGGTGGATTTCTGGACTTTCTCCGAATTGGGCCTGCTTACTGTCATTCTTAAGGTTTTGACACCTTCTGAACACAATGGGACAGGTCCCGGGGCCCAATTCCGAAATCTGTAGAATATTTATTTAAAATTCCATTAAAAATTAATTAATTAAATATTTACCGTACATTTAAATATGCCGGGGCCACATATGACCTCTAAAAATTTCAGAAAAAATATTTTTGGCTTCGTATTGACAATACGGTTCTAACGAGACTAATTTCATCGAATTCTGAGACTGTTTGAAAAATGGCTTTTTTCCAGGTAGATTAAATTTAACTAAAACAGTCAAAACACATTTTGTTTTGCCACTCTCACATGTTAACTCGAAAAATTCAGAAAATTGAAACCTAGCAATAATTTGACATTCTGGTTCCAACAAAAGTGGTTTCGTTGAAAACGGAGGCCGTTTGAAAAATGACTATTTTTAAGGCCAATATATTTAATATTAAAAATACATTTTTAAACAAATAATTTTCAAAACTCAAAATATATAAGTGTTTACTATTTTTCAATGCAGAAACGTCATTCTGAACTCAATGGAAGTGGTTTCGAGTCCAAATTCCTTCGTATGCAAAAAGTAGTGTTTTTGTCCTTTGTAAATTACATAGCGACCTTTCTAAATTTTAATTTTGACATAACTTTTGATTCCCGCTATGAAATTTCAATTTTTCAGATTCATTAGAAAGATATTTTTAAATAGATTCTAATATTTTTGGTTTTACTAAAATCCGTTAAATTTTGCATCCTGTACGATCAGTCAAAGTTCAAGTTTGACCTTTCAAACTACCGCGTTGTTTCTAACACTTTTTATAAGTAAAATTAAATTATTCATTCTAACTTCAATTCAAATCAATTTTTAATCATTATTATTCTAAATAAATTATTTTAAATATCAAAACCCATTAAAATTAGTTAAAAATAAATTTTAAATTTTCCTTCAAAATTCAGGGTTGTTACAGTCTCCCCCACTTAAAAAAATTTCGTCCTCGAAAAGGAACGAAGCCAAAGTTGTTTAAGTATCCTATCTCATCTTTCATTCTTTAATTCGTTTCTATAATTATATTAGTTGAACTAATAATTACACTACACAACCATCAATCAATTAGTTGATTAATTTTTAAAATAAATAACTTTTATATATTCAAAAATCATATTTTCTAAAATAGATTATAATTACAAATACGTATATTATAGGCTTGTTGCTCTCAACTCATTCTAGGGCATTACTGACCCCATCTCTAATGAGTTTCTCATTATAGGATACAACTGATCCTATCTCTAATGAGTATTCTTATTGGATATTACTAATCCAATATCTAATGAGTCTTTTGTTCAGTTCTAACGAGTTGTATCCCAAAGATTTTGAACTAACCAAAGCTCTGATACCAACTGTGATGGCCCGTAAATCCCCACCCTTTGAATCGACCATAAACCACAGGTCTGAACCAAAGGATGGAAATATGCGGATACATCAACTTTGGGAATACAACACATTAATACAAAAACAGAAGACTTTTATAACATCATAACAGAGTTACATCAGAGTACAGAATATCAGAGTACATCGAATATAAATTACAATGGAAGATAAATTACAATATTATAATGCAATACTGTGGAAACAATAAGATAGATACAGAGAAAGACAATTATGCTTTGGACACAGCTTTAAGCTTCAATCCGGAATCCTGCTCAAGAAGTAAATATCTACAAAAAGCTACTCGACTGCCCGTATGGAAAAAGAGGGCACCCGAGTTTGTAAAGGTGGAAACAAACAACGGGTCAGTCATGGGACTGGTGTGAGAATTCTTATCTAATTTCACTATTAACAATAAGACAAATCCAAGGACCACGCCGCTAACGCGGAACGGGTTTACTCCAATGGATTGTCGTGCATAAATTAAAGTAAATCCTTAAACAACGCAATGCTTTTTGGAAAAATGAAACCATCATAAGACCCAAGTCCCATCACACAATGCAACGCAAACCGAAGGATAGGGATTTACCTTATAATGGTCAAAAATGCTTGATACGATAAAACGAATTTGATATTATTATTAGTGTGTATATGTTTCAAAAACATTTCAAAGTAAATGTATCAATCCTAGGACACATAGATACTATAATACTATGCTTCCATACTAGTAATACAATCAAAATTGCAGGAGGTCATATTGGAAATTGGGTTTCCAACATGAGTCAAGGCTAGGGAGGAGCTCCTTACCGATTCGAGACAATCTGGCTAATGTCTCAGGATTCCCCGCAGTTAACCCTTGGATCCTGCAGGGCCGGTCCACACATACAGCTTCGTGGATTGGCAATTCCTGAACACAAGTTTCCCGGTCCTATAGGACCTATCATCCGAGGCGCCTCCTTCCATCATCCACATAAGCAAAATGTCTGGCCGTGTTAGAGCCCAAACACCACTTCTAGCTACAAAGAAACGTGTTGCTCTCCCTGCGTTCCCTTCTCCCGTTTTAGACTCCACCGGGGTGTGAGGCTCGCGAAGTCGCGCTATACACAAAGCTATGCCTAAACAGACTATGCTTTAATCATCCCACAAGGCCTGCTTTTCAACAAAGCCTTGATTATATGCATCTTAGCATGCCACATTGTCAGACTCTACCATACCATTGATCATCTACCAATATATATATAACCTCTAAGCTCATACGTCTTAGAGAAGGGTGTTAAGTAGAGAATAAATTCTCCACCACCAAACAGAAATATATAATCAGTAGCGTTCAACAAATATAGTAGAAAGAAATACAATGTCAGACATACAATCAATTTTCAAGTCCGCTCTGGGTCTGAACGAAACAACGTGTCCATCGATCTCTAAATGCGTTTGGACGATCATTACCAAGTACCTTGCCTTGGGAGGCCAATCCCAGTTCAAGATACCAGTCATCATCATCCCAACGATGTGAAAACCTTCGGTCTTCAACTGCCGCCTTCATCTTCGACTCTTAATCGTCGTGATGATTATTCAGAATGGGTTAAACCCGGTCTTTCTGAATAATTTGCATATCTTGTGATTAAAAAGCAAATATTGGAAAATCACACATTACGCCCCATTCCAACTCCGAATATTCTTTTAATAAGGTATTCATATTAAAAGATTCTCATAAATTTTATCAAAGATAAACTCTAAAAATAAAATCTCAAATCTTCTTTAAAGGATTTATTAGAACTCCAATTTTGATTTGATATCAAAAATCATTCTTACAAGGTCATTTATTTTAAGGAATAAATCTTGTCTTAAACAGGTTAAAGAACTAGTGTCCTTTAAAACACAGTTCACGATAAACCCTCAAATCAATTTCCAAAATATGGAATTCCACAGAAATCAAATCAATACATAATCTATATAAAATTTCTGTATCAGACTAACAATATACATGGAATAACGGCAAAGCCTCTTAAATTCCATATATAATATAGGTCTTCTTTTACAGAAGCCCATCTCAGTTATGACCAATCGAATTTCCACTTAATCCCAATTTAATATATTAAATTGGAAAACTTGATTTTTAGAAAATGCCTTTTTAAATCTATAAAATAGATTTATAAATTCCAAATAATAATTTCAATGTAAATTTGATTAAAGGACAAATGTCGTTTAAAAACACCGTCCACGATAAATCCACTTCACACATCAATTTATTTCATATCACACAATATAATTGCACATTCTACTAATCGTAAATAAAAGGTTGCGCTTTAAATATTAATTCATTATTATAAGAACATATTTAAAATAATCATTAAAAATATTCTTTATCTTAAAAGGTTTTTAATGTACAAATATTCTCCTTTAAAAGAACACCTGAATCGAAGTGCGACACAATCATTTACGATATAATTTGGATTATATGGATTTCACACCCATCTCATATAAATGCCAATAACCGTATAATCATTAAGTCATTCATTTACATCCAGAGTGTAATTTCTACTGTGTGAGCATTAAAAATTAAATAATAACGCTCATCGCAGCCTGTCGGTCTAACGATAGACATACAATTTAACATTGGGATTTGTGTCAGTCAAATATCATCCCAATACCCGTGTGGGGTTTTCAGCCAATCACAATCCATGTAGATATACAAATAAATAATTGGTTAATGGATTTAACCAATTTGAATTTCGCTAACAATTGATGATAATGAACATGTCATTTATTTCCAATGTTGAATAAAAATATAATTTCCTTGAAATATAATTTGATATGGCATTCCATTTATTTCTTTTATTCACACCATAAAATTTTCTTTTTCTTTCTCTTTTCTTTTTTTTTACATTGAATTTATAATCAACATTATAATGTAAAATTTCTATCTTTCAGTTGCATTTTAAAATTTTCTTTTTAATTACATTACAATTATGTAATTTTATTTTCAATGCTAGTTCCCACTTCTAACTACATATAAAAATGTAATCTTTATTTTACAAGGTAAATCCCTTTTTCTAATTACATATAAAAATGTGATTTTTAATTTTAATGTGAATCCTACTTCTTTATTACATCATATAAAAATGTAATTTTTCATTTACATTGTAAATCGCATCCTACGCTACATATAAAATGTAATTTTTAATTTACCATGTGAATTCATATTTTAATTACCATAGAAAAATGTAATTTCTATCATACGACGTAAATTCAAATCTAAATTACATATAAAAATGTATTTTTTATCATACAGTATAAATTCACATATTAATGACATTTAAAAATGTAATTTTTATTCTACCGTTCCCATTCATATCTAAATTACATGTAAAAATGTAATTTTTATCCTGTAATGCAAATTCATGCTTTAATTACATATAAAAATGTGATTTCTATTATGCGATGTAAATTCATAGATAAATTACATAGAAAAATGTAATTTTTATCATATGGTGTAAATCCATGTCTTAATTACAAAGAAAAATGTAATTTTAATCATACGGTACAAATTCCCATTTTAATTACATAGAAAAATGTAATTTTTATCATACGATGTAAATTTATGTCTTGATTACATATAAAAATATAATTTTTATCATAATGTATAAATTCATGTCTAAATTACAGATAAAAATGTAATTTTTTTTCATACTATGTAAATTCATTTAAATGCAACTCTTTTCATAAAAAAATGTAGCCTTTTGTATTTCACAAAAGAATGTAACTATTTTGTCAGCCAAATTCTATAAAAATATATTTTATTTGTAGTTCAAATTCTATTGTAAGAAACAAATAAAAATAATATTTTATTGTTGTTCATATTCTATTGTAACGTAACGAATAAAAATATCTTTTAGTTGTTGACCAAATTCTGTTGTTATGTAAACAAATAAAAATAAGATTTTACTTGTCGATCAGTTACTATTGTAATATAAACAAATAATATAAAAAAATTATTTGTTGATCAGATTCTACTGTTCATTTCAGAATAATAAAAAAAGATATTTTAATAAATTAGAACACTGGATCCAATCGCAACTAAAAATTCAGAAATCATAAAATAATCATCATCGACTATTTTTTTTAAATCTGACTAAAATATGAATTTTAGATCTAATTTAGATTTACTTTTCTAACCGCAAATAACATTTAACAATATATGAAATTCCAATGCGGATCTAGCATAACATGAACAACAAACATATCACAAGCAACCGTCAACAATTTATACAACACATACATTCCAGATCTAAATTAACATCACAATACAATTATTTTAAAGTAAGAAAATTAATTAATAATTAATTAAATAATAAAATTAGAGTTCTCACGTTGATTTTTGACTGAAATTCAACTGTCTCTGTTTCAGCTGTGGTTGGTGCCATCGCGTAGATCTCGGAAAGAGGAATCCAACGCAACTGACGGTTCGAAAAACAGACCTCGTATGAGAGAGTTACGAATGTTTAAAGTTTGGAATATTAAATAATTAATTTAAATTATTAAAATAAGTTTATACCCATCGTTAACAAAATTTGGCTGCTCCCTTCATCTTCTTCTTCGTTGCTTGGAACCCATCACTCCACCGTTGACCACCCCTGCGCACGCCTACCCGAAGCCCTGACCGACGATCAAACTCCACCACACCAACGCCCTAGCCGAGCTCCAACGTCGGCCGAAACCCCAGCCAACTCGCTGGTCCCACCTCCCCTAAAATCGAGGTCAAAGTCGGCAGCTTCGTCACCAGAATTCGCGAAATCCGTGAACTAAAACCCGATCTTAACCGTATGGATCTGTAGATCTCTCCAAGAGCTTCGATTTGGTACCAAGTTTGTCAATTTTCGTTGAGCGGATCAAAAGTTATTAACAATTGAAGTTTGGGACATTTTCAGCCATCGAAAATAAGGGCGGCGGCTGGCCATGATTAGGGTTAGGGTTTTTCGAAATATTATATTATTTTAATAATAAATCTCGTTTTTTTCATGTTTTAAAGGTGGATTTCTGGACTTTCTCCGAATTGGGCCTGCTTACTGTCGTTCTTAAGGTTTTGATACCTTCTGAACGCAATGGGACAGGTCCCGGGGCCCAATTCCGTAATCTGTAGAATATTTATTTAAAATTCCATTAAAAATTAATTAATTAAATATTTATCGTACATTTAAATATGTCGGGGCCACATATGACCTCTAAAAATTTCAGAAAAAATATTTTTGGCTTCGTATTGACGATACGGTTCTAACGAGACTAATTTCATCGAATTCTGAGACTGTTTGAAAAATGGCTTTTTTTTCCAGGTCGATTAAATTTAACTAAAACACTCAAAACACATTTTATTTTGCCACACTCACATGTTAATTCGAAAAATTCTGAAAATTGAAACCTAGCAATAATTTGACATTCCGGTTCCAACAAAAGTGGTTTCATTGAAAATGGAGGTCGTTTGAAAAATGACTATTTTTAATGCCAATATATTTAATATTAAAAATACATTTTTAAACAAATAATTTTCAAAACTCGAAATATATAAGTGTTTACTGTTTTCCAATGCAGAAACGTCATTCTGAACTCAATGGAAGTGGTTTCGAGTCCAAATTCCTTCGTATGCAAAAAGTAGTGTTTTTGTCCTTTGTAAATTACATAACGACCTTTCTAAATTTTAATTCTGACATAACTTTTGATTCCCGCTATGAAATTTCAATTTTTCAGATTCGTTAGAAAGATATTTTTAAGTAGATTCTAATATTTTTGGTTTCACTAAAATTCGTTAAATTTTGCATCATGTACGATCGGTCAAAGTTCAAGTTTGACCTTTCAAACTACCGCGTTGTTTCTAACACTTTTTATAATTAAAATTAAATTATTCATTCTAACTTCGATTCAAATCAATTTTTAATCATTATTATTTTAAATAAATTATTTTAAATATCAAAACCCATTAAAATTAGTTAAAAATAAAGTTTGAATTTACCCCCAAAATTCAGGGTTGTTACAGTCTCCCCCACTTAAAAACTTTTCGTCCTCGAAAAGGAACGAAGCCAAAGTTGTTTAAGTATCCTATCTCATCTTTCATTCTTTAATCCGTTTCTATAATTCTATTAGTTGAACTAATAATTACACTACACAACCATCAATCAATTAGTTGATTAACTTTGAAAATATATAACTTTTGTATATTCTAAAATCATATTTTCTAAAATAGATTATAATTACAAATACGTATATTATAGGCTTGTTACTCTCAACTCTTTCTCGGGCATTACTGACCCCATCTCTTATGAGTTTCTCATTTTAGGATACTACTGATCCTATCTCTAATGAGTATTCTTATTGGATATTACTAATCCAATATCTGATGAGTCTTTTGTTTTGTTCTAACGAGTTGTATCCCAAAGATTTTGAACTAACCAAAGCTCTGAAACCAACTGTGATGACCCGTAAATCCCCACCCTTTGAATCGACCATAAACCACAGGTCTGAACCAAAGGATGGAAATCTGCGGATACATCAACTTTGGGAATACAACACATTAATACAAAAACAGAAGACTTTTATAACATCATAACAGAGTTACATTAGAGTACAAAATATCAGAGTACATCGAATATAAATTACAGCGGAAGATAAATTACAATATTATAATACAATACAGTGGAAACAATAAAATAGATACAGCGAAAGACAACTATGCTTTGGACACAGCTTTAAGCATTAATCCGGAATCCTGCTCAAGAAGTAAATATCTGCAAAAAGCTACTCGACTGCCCGTGTGGAAAAAGAGGGCACCCGAGTTTGTAAAAGTGGAAACAAACAACGGGTCAGTCATGGGACTGGTGTGAGAATTCTTAACTAATTTCACTATTAACAATAAGACAAATCCAAGGACCACGCCGCTAATGCGGAATGAGTTTACTCCAATGGATTGTCGTGCATAAATTAAAGTAAATCCTTAAACAACGCAATGCTTTTTGGGAAAATGAAACCATCATAAGACCCAAGTCCCATCACACAATGCAACGCAAACCGAAGGATAGGGTTTTACCTTATAATGGTCAAAAATGCTTGATACGATAAAACTAATTTGATATTATTATTAGTGTGTATATGTTTCAAAAACATTTCAAAGTAAATGTATCAATCTTAGGACACATAGATACCATAATATTATGCTTCCATACTAGTAATACAATCAAAACCGCATGAGGTCGTATTGGAAATTGGGTTTCCAACATGAGTCAAGGCTAGGGAGGAGCTCCTTACCGATTCGAGACACTCTAGCTAATGTCTCAGGATTCCCCCCGTTAACCCTTGGATCCTGCAGGGCCGGTCCACACATACAACTTCGTGGATTGGCAATTCCTGAACACATGTTTCCCGGTCCTATAGGACCTATCATCCGAGGCACCTCCTTCCATCATCCACATAAGTAAAATGTCGGGCCATGTTAAAGCCCAAACACCACTTCTAGCTACAAAGAAACGTGCTGCTCTCCCTGCGTTCCATTCTCCCGTTTTAGACTCCAACGGGGTGTGAGGCTCGCGAAGTCACGCTATACACAAAGCTATGCCTAAACAGACTATGCTTTGATCATCCCATAAGGCCTGCTTTTCAACAAAGCCTTGATTATATGCATCTTAGCATGCCACATTGTCAGACTCTACCATACCATTGATCATCTACCAGTATATATATATATATATATATATATATATATATATATATATAACCTCTAAGCTCATACGTCTTAGAGAAGGGTGTTAAGTAGAGAATAAATTCTCCACCACCAAACAGAAATATATAATCAGTAGCGTTCAACAAATATAGTAGAAAGGAATACAATGCCAGACATACAATCCATTTACAAGTCCGCTCTAGGTCTGAACGAAACAACGTGTCCGTCGATCTCCAAATGCGTTTGGACGATCATTACCAAGTACCTTGCCTTGGGAGGCCAGTCCTAATTCAAGATACCAGTCATCATCATCCCAACGATGTGAAAACCTCCGGTCTTCAATTGCCGCCTTCATCTTCGACTCTTGATCGTCGTGATGATTATTCAGAATGGGTTAAACCCGGTCTTTCTGAATAATTCGCATATCTTGTGATTAAAAAGCAAATATTGGAAAATCACACATTACGCCCTATTCCAACTCCGAATATTCTTTTAATAAGGTATTCATATTAAAAGATTCTCATAAATTTTATCAAAGATAAACTCTGAAAATAAAATTTCAAATCTTCTTTAAAGGATTTATTAGAACTCCAATTTTGATTTGATATCAAAAATCATTCTTACAAGGTCATTTATTTTCAGGAATAAATCTTGTCTTAAACAGGTTAAAGAACTAGTGTCCTTTAAAACACAGTTCACGATAAACCCTCAAATCAATTTCCAAAATATGGAATTCCACAGAAATCAATACATAATCAATATAAAATTTCTGTATTAGACTAAGAATATACATGGAATAACGGCAAAGCCTCTTAAATTCCATATATAATATAGGTCTTCTTTTACAGAAGCCCATCTCAATTATGACCAATCGAATTTCCACTTAATCCCAATTTAATATATTAAATTGGATAACTTGATTTTTAGAAAATGCCTTTTTAAATCTATAAAATAGATTTATAAATTCCAAATAATAATTTCAATGTAAATTGGATTAAAGGACAAATGTCGTTTAAAAACACCGTCCACGATAAATCCACTTTTTACATCAATTTATTTCATATCACACAATATAATTGCACATTCTACTAATCTTAAATAAAAGGTTGCGCTTTAAATATTAATTCATTATTATAAGAACATATTTAAAATAATCGTTAAAAATATTCTTTATCTTAAAAGGTTTTTAATGTACAAATATTCTCCTTTAAAAGAACACCTGAATCGAAGTGCGACTCAATCATTTACCATATAATTTGGATTATATGGATTTCACACCCATCTCATTTAAATGCCAATAACCGTATAATCATCAAGTCATCCATTTACATCCAGAGTGTAATTTCTACTGTGTGAGCATTAAAAATTAAATAATAATGCTCATCGTAGCCTGTCGATCTAACGATAGACATACAATTTAACATTGGGATTTGTGTCAGTCAAATATCGTCCCAATACCCGTGTGGGGTTTTCAGCCAATCACAATCCAATTAGATATAGAAATAAATAATTAGTTAATGGATTTAACCAATTTAAATTTCGCTAACAATTGATGATAATGAACATGCCATTTATTTCCAATGTTGAATAAAAATATAATTTCCTCGAAATATAATTTGATATGGCATTCCATTTATTTCTTTTATTCACACCGTAAATTTTTCTTTTTCTTTCTCTTTTCTTTTTTTTACATTGAAATTATCATCAAAATTATAATGTAAAATTTCTATCTTTCAGTTGCATTTTAAAATTTCCTTTTTAATTACATTACAAATATGTAATTTTATTTTCAATGCTAGTTCCCACTTTTAACTACATATATAAATGTAATCTTTATTTCACAAGTCAAATCCCCTTTTCTAATTACATATAAAAATGTGATTTTTAATTTTAATGTGAATCATACTTCTTTATTACATCATATAAAAATGTAATTTTTTATTTACATTGTAAATCTCCAACGCTACGTATAAAATCTAATTTTTAATTTACCATGTGAATTCATATTTTAATTACCATAGAAAAATGTAATTTCTATCATACGACGTAAATTCATATATAAATTACATATAAAAATGTAATTTTTATCATACAGTGTAAATTCACATATTAATTACATATAAAAATGTAATTTTTATTCTACCGTTCTCATTCATATCTAAATTACATGTAAAAATGTAATTTTTATCCTATAATGCAAATTCATGCTTTAATTACATTAAAAAATGTGATTTCTATTATGCGATGTAAATTCATATATAAATTACATAGAAAAATGTAATTTTTATCATACGATGTAAATCCATGTCTTAATTACAAAGAAAAATGTAATTTTAATCATACGGTACAAATTCCCATTTTAATTACATAGAAAAATGTAATTTTAATCATACGATATAAATTCATGTCTTGATTACATGTAAAAATATAATTTTTATCATAATGTATAAATTCATTTCTAAATTACAGATAAAAATGTAATTTTTTTTTCATACGATGTAAATTCATTTAAATGCAACTCTTTTCATAAAAAAAAATGTAGCCTTTTGTATTTCACAAAAGAATGTAACTATTTTGTCAGCCAAATTCTGTAAAAATAAAAATATATTTTATTTGTAGTTCAAATTCTATTGTAAGAAACAAATAAAAATAATATTTTATTGTTGTTCAAATTCTATTGTAACGTAACAAATAAAAATATCTTTTAGTTGTTGACCAAATTCTGTTGTTATGTAAACAAATAAAAATAAGATTTTATTTGTCGATCAATTACTATTGTAATATAAACAAATAAAAAAAATAAGTTTTTATTTGTTGATCAGATTCTACTGTTCATTTCAGAATAATAAAAAAATATTTTAATAAATTAGAACACTGGATCCAATCGCAACTAAAAATTCAGAAATCATAAAATAATCATCATCGACTATTTTTTTTAAATCTGACTAAAATATGAATTTTAGATCTAATTTAGATTTACTTTTCTAACCGCAAATAACATTTAACAATATATGAAATTCCAATGTGGATCTAGCATAACATGAACAACAAACATATCACAAGCAACCGTCAACAATTTATACAACACATACATTCTAGATCTAAATTAACATCACAATACAATTATTTTAAAGCAAGAAAATTAATTAATAATTAATTAAATAATAAAAATTAGAGTTCTCACATTGATTTTTGGCTGAAATTCAACTGTCTCTGTTTCAGCTGTGGTTGGTGCCATCGCGTAGATCTCGGAAAGAGGAATCCAACGCAACTGACGGTTCGAAAAACAGACCTCGTATGAGAGAGTTACGAATGTTTAAAGATTGGAATATTAAATAATAAATTAAATGATTAATTTAAATTATTAAAATAAGTTTATACCCATCGTTAACAAAATTTGGCCGCTCCGTTCATCTTCTTCTTCGTTGCTTGGAACCCATCACTCCACCGTTGACCACCCCTGCGCACGCCTACCCGAAGCCCTGACCGACGATCAAACTCCACCGCACCAACGTCCTAGCCGAGCTCCACCGTCGGCCGAAACCCCAGCCAACTCGCAGGTCCCACCTCCCCTAAAATCGAGGTCAAAGTCGGTGGCTTCCTCACCAGAATTCGTGAAATCCATGAACTAAAACCCGATCTTAACCATATGGATCTTTAGATCTCTCCAAGAACTTCGATTTGGTACCAAGTTTGTCAATTTTCGTTGAGCGGATCAAAAGTTATTAACGATTGAAGTTTGGGACATTTTCAGCCATCGAAAATAAGGGCGGCGGCTGGCCATGATTAGGGTTAGGGTTTTCTAAAATATTATATTATTTTAATAATAAATCTCGTTTTTTCGCGTTTTAAAGGTGGATTTCTGGACTTTCTCCGAATTGGGCCTGCTTACTGTCGTTCTTAAGGTTTTGACACCTTCTGAATGCAATGGGACAGGTACTGAGGCCCAACTCCGAAATCTGTAGAATATTTATTTAAAATTCCATTAAAAATTAATTAATTAAATATTTACCGTACATTTAAATATGCCGGGGCCACATATGACCTCTAAAAATTTCAGAAAAAATATTTTTGGCTTCGTATTGATGATACGGTTCTAACGAGACTAATTTCATTGAATTCTGAGACTGTTTGAAAAATGGCTTTTTTTCCAGGTCGATTAAATTTAACTAAAATAGTCAAAACACATTTTCTTTTGCCACGCTCACATGTTAATTCGAAAAATTCTGAAAATTGAAATCTAGAAATAATTTGACATTCCAGTTCCAACAAAATTGGTTTCATCGAAAACGGAGGTCGTTTGAAAAATGACTATTTTTAAGGCCAATATATTTAATATTAAAAATACATTTTTAAATAAATAATTTTCGAAACTCGAAATATATAAGTGTTTACTGTTTTTCAATGTAGAAACGTCATTCTGAACTCAATGGAAGTGGTTTCGAGTCCAAATTCCTTCGTATGCAAAAAGTAGTGTTTTTGTCCTTTGTAAATTACATAGCGACCTTTCTAAATTTTAATTTTGACATTACTTTTGATTCCCGCTATGAAATTTCAATTTTTCAGATTCCTTAGAAAGATATTTTTAAATAGATTCTTATATTTTTGGTTTCACTAAAATCCGTTAAATTTTGCATCCTGTACGATCAGTCAAAGTTCAAGTTTGACCTTTTAAACTACAGCGTTATTTCTAACACTTTTTATAATTAAATTATTCATTCTAACTTCGATTCAAATAGATTTTTAATCATTATTATTTTAAATAAATTATTTTAAATATCAAAACCCATTAAAATTAGTTAAAAATAAATTTTAAATTTACCCCCAAAATTTAGGGTTGTTACACCTTTCCAAGCCAAATAAAGTAAACTACAGATGATTACAATTTTCTCCATAGTAGAGATTTACAATAAATAACATGGTTCGGTACCTCTATATGGAAGATGGACCGGTATCGATCCATATAGATAGATAAGTTTAGGCCAAAACTTTTTGTGTTCTTTTCCATTCGCCTTTAGGTCCTTCTTACAAAGTTTCACTTGGTTTAGGGGTTGTATAATATTGTTTCTTACTTCGATTCTACACCTATTTACTTTGGATTTATAATTGGGTTAGCATTTTCTTTTCAGAGTGCATTCACGTTGAAAACATATGTTGTCTGGAATTCTTGTTTTCTGCTTTTATAATGGAACTATTTGGAGTTGAGAAATTAGCTCCCCTTGAAAGATTATTATGCTCTAATGACTGTTAACTCGACACTTTCGACTGGAGTTCATGTTGATCATCAAAGTAGGCTTTGCTATCACAGAATTTCATGTTGCAGACTTAGAATTACATACATGCGCTGCTCGGACCAGAATAATGAGTTTTCATCGATAAATGATGGATCGGTACCGGTCCATAGGTGATAGATCGGCACTGGTCCTCGTACGTAGCAGAAATTTTTGTTGTTTCCTTTCCTCTTTAAATCTACTTCGATCCGTATTTTTATTATTATTTCATGTGTTGAAGAGTTCTAGGGTTCCAGTCCTTGTATTATTTCATGTATTTTTATTATTATTTCATGTGTTGAAGATCTGAGCCACCTGACTTCGCCGCCATCCTGCAGCTGTCCATTTAGACCCAAATCCATCTCCCAATCGCTCGATCTCGATTGAATCTCCCCCAAATCGGTTCATTTGACCGCCATGGAACCTACTCCAACCAAGTCCAGCTCATTTCAACCTGTTACTACCCGTAAATGATATCTCTTTGTTGGATTTTAATCAAATTGCAATTGGGGATAGGCTATTCTCGACTTTCTAGGGTTTGTTACTCTGATTGGTCTTAAAACCAACAATTTGGGCATGGTTAAGCCAATGACGACTATGGCCTAGGCTTTGAGTACTCGAGCTTGGTCATGCGGTGATGTATGCATACTTCCTACCTTAATTTGATGATACACATAGGATTTGAATTAAATGAACATAAGGGATTCACATATGATTTCGGATTTCATTGGCAACACGACTTTGTTCCCCAGTAATAATAGCGGTGTTCTTTCCAGACTAATGATACAAATTTAACAAATATCGGGCCATTTATCAACCAAAAATTCGGCTTTACCACCCAATTAAATTGAATAGTTAGTAGTATTTTAACCCAAGGATAGAAACTCCCAAGCTTTACTGAGTGAGCAAATTTGTTTGGCATCAATACTTGGCTCTACTAGCTAAACTAGTCAGCCCAGCCAGCTTATGTATTTTAGTACATGTGCATTTCTAGCAGATCTGTACACTACAAGAACGGCTTCATATAGCGACGACTTTTAGTCGTCAATGACCGTAACCAGCCATCGCAAAAAGTCATCGCTACATAAGCTGACACTAACGAAATAATGTCAATTCTAGCAATGGCTTTGGTCACCTTACTAGGTACGATTAACAACGAAACATCTGGACATGTGACTTTTTTGTGGACCATCTCTATGTTGCCACTAGCTATAGTAAAATTATTGTAACTAGCCATCGCTAACCGTCGGTAGGCGGTAGTGCGGTGGCAGGCGGCTGACAGAGTTAGTTTTTTTTTATTTCAGTGGTGGTTCGCACAAAATATTGGTAGGAAAAGAAAATGAGATCGATGAAGCTGGGTTCCCAGGTTTTACCCAGGTAAGTATCGGTTGGCGACAACTGCTTTTTTAAGATCGTTGCTGGCCATTGCTAGGGAAGACCACTATTTTAACACTTCCTTATAGTGGTAACAAAAGAGATTTTCACGCCAATTCAAGCGACGCATTTGTTGTCGATCGCTCAAGTCAATAACGGATTAGTCCAGTCAAAGAAAATGAAGCGTTGAAAGTTCTTTTGGCTATCTTTATGAACCTGGTCCATTTGAGAGTTTACAATTTGCGGGATATGACTCATGTAAATTTGGTACTATACTTAAACATGGGTAACATTTGGGATTTGCTGACCAATACGCATTGGTTTCGAATTCCAAATGTCATTTTCTCACACAACACTCTACACTTAGGAGCGTGCGTATCTGATTATTCTAAATACAAAGTTTGTTATGTAGAATGGACTCTCGACATCCAAAGAACCTTTTGCTTGGAGAAGGTGATTCTTTTCAAGTTCAAGTTCAGTCTACCTCAAGTGCGCATTCATTGTCTTTTCAAATGGGAGCCTCTTCACACGTGCCCCTTGAAAGAGCGATTGTCACAATAGGGCCTGTAATTGATCGATCCCGTCCTGTTCTCCGACTTATCCCGAATATGCTAGAGATATGCCTTTCTATGGCGACCCATAGGATTCTTCAACATGTCTGTATATAATTTAGCATTTCAGAAGAGGATGTCGACATGCTTGAGAGGGAGAAAGTGGCTAATCGCCCTCCTGGTGGGATTACTGCTTGTCATTGTAACATGTGTTCTCATAGCATTGTTCCCCCTTTTAACCCCTACTTGTAGTCAGCTCTTGAGGAATTAGGAGCTGCATCTTACCAGTTGCACCCAAATGGATACGTTGTGCTCACTGGTTTCTACGATTTTTTGTGAACTTTACAGCGTGTGCCTAGTTCGAGGAAATTTGTTACCATTGAGTTTTAAAAAGTAGGAAAGACGATTCTTTCTTGATTTTTGTTGAGGCTGCTAAAAACCGAAAACTCATCCTCGATTTACAAGACAAGATTCCTCCTTTTATGAATCCGTTTTTCTATGTCAAATGTCTGAGGGGTTTGGGTTTTGGATGAGAGGAGGTGAGCGCTCGAGCTAAGGTCACTTTCCTTATTGAATTCATAAGTTTGCAACATTTTGACTGAGCTTCATTTTTTCCTTTTACCCTTATAGCTTTACCCTCCCAAGTTAAGGATTCCAAGCACTTAACAATATTCGAATCTTTAAGGGCTGTTGAGGAAGATGTGAGACAAAAGGAATTCCTGCTTCAAGATGAATTTCTTTATCAATTCGAATTAACGGAGGCCTCTCGATCTGTTATTACCTGAGAGGTTTCGACCTCTGCCCGTGTTATGATCGATGACCCGTATACTCAACAGATGAAAGGGGGCAAAGTGGAGGGAATTCCTCCTAAAGATGCTCCCGTTATTGAAGGACCGAGTCAGCGGGCTGATGAGGAATAAGGTACTCTGCATAAGATGTAACCCGTTAAAGATGGTGATGAGAGAGAACTTATAAAACGCGAAGGGAAGGCGCTTGTGGATCCTGAGATGGATATAGTGGAGGGAGAGTTTTTGAGTGATAGCGACACCAATGTCGGAACTCGTGACCATGACACTCAGTTTGCAAATTCTTCTAGTGGAGAATACTCCAACGACGAGTCTGATGCTGATTGATAATGCTCAAACTGCTTCGGCCTAAACTTCTCCTGCTCAAACTTTGGATGGGAATGATCAAAACATTTTTGGTGACTTGAGTGCAATATATGCGACAGCCGCCGAAATCTTTAAGGATGGCTCCACATCGATTACCTCTGCAAAGTCTAGTTCGGGAACTCCTACGACCCATTCTTTGCTTTGCATGCCCCGAAAATCATTTCCACATTTTTATAAGATTCTTATGATTATTTCCATACCGACCAGTTCGTAGGGGAGTTGCGTTTAGATGACACTCACATGCACCTTGCACCACATATACTTAACGCTAGTGCTTTTCTATTCTCTACCTCTGTTTTGACTCTGTCGCTATTTCGAACTCCTTTTCTTGCAGGTTCCTCCGTGAGCTACCAATACGACTATTATGACGATTTCCAACATCGAGCCTCCAAGGGTTTTAAAGACTCGGGTCACTTTTATCTGAGACGCTGTGAGATAGAGGAGAAGAGGAAAGAGAAAAAGTTCGTGAGGGGTATGCTCGCAAAGATCGAGAAGAATGAGATACGAGGAATCGCGAGGAATGGGAGAAAAGAGATCGTCAACGTCGTGCCCGATATCATAGCCAAGAAGAGGATAGACATAGGAAGCACAAAACGAACGATAGGAAGACAGATGTCGACTCTGGAGAAACATCTAAGCATGCTTAAACCAATCAAAGCTTAGTCCCTCATGCTACAACATCCATCGATCTTGCCCTTGTTAGCCCTTCTAGTTCCAACCCTCTTGTCACCACTTTGACTGAGACTGACATTTATAAAATCGTACAGAGGCCACCCTATTCACTCCCGCAAGCTCCCGGTTGATTAGAGTAGAGATTTCTGGAATGGTTCCTGGGCGGAATGCAATTAGATCTGAATATTACTCCAATTGATAAAGAGGAAATGTTGAAGAATATTGAGGTTTTTAAGGATGATGTGGAGAAACTCATTAATTATCAAAAACTGGTCTCGGAACTCCAAAGACTTAATAGGTTGAACTATGAACCACAACTCAGAATGAAGAGTGATCATATTGAGTAGGAAAAAGGGATCAAAGAGAGGGAGGCTTAAATCAAACATATTGATGTTGCCTATGATGAAGTTGTAGTTGCTAAGAAGAAAACTGAAAAAGAGTCGGCGGCCATAATCTAGTTCGATCAGCAGAAACATGCCTTGGTATACTCTCAACTGCATGATGCTCACGCCGCACAAAAGCGGGCCAAAGATTTTGGAGGTGGAAAGATGGACCTTTGAAGAATATAGCAAACAAGTGGCAAATATTATCATATAGGTCAATAACGAGTCTCTTGAAAATGTAAAATTGAAAGGCCAACTTGCCAAGGTCTAACGAGAGTGTGATTTAATGAGGCAAAAGCGTGATCAAGCCATTCATGAAAAGTCGTTGTTGAAAGTACCTATGCCAACACCATGAGCACTCTTAATGCAAACATGTTTGAGTTTTATGTTCTTTGCGATATGGGAAGAGGTAGTTTGGAATTTTTGAGGAGAGGTATCCCCGCATTTTGGTTGAGGTATGGGAGGAGCATCTGAGACCGACAATTGTTGATGGAAGTTATATAAAGAAGGAGCTCTTGGCATTCTATTTGAATGATGACTCTCGGGATACTCTTTCCAAAGGGAAAGAGGAGTTGAGATGCGAAAGAGAATTGTTACTGTAGAGAGGGACAAGCCTTCTGATGAATCTTGCCATGACTCCCAAACTGTTTTGGATGCCTTCATTCCCCTTGAGACCCCTCGCATGCCAAAGTTGCCCCATCCAAGACCACCATTGGTGTTACTGCTATTTCTACCAAAGCTACCCTTGCTACCATGGCCCTCATCAAACGTTTCTACCCAAGAAATTGCACCTTTGACCACAACTGCTGATGAAGTAAATGCTAGGGCGAACTTATCGAGTGACGACGGCAACGGCCAGGGTGAGCAAGACTTCGAGATTGCAGCACGGGTATCCTCAATGGCAGGTAATGTTGATATCGTCTTCAACTCAGGTAATCACTTTCCTTCCTTATACGAGTTTGATGATTTACTCGCTCAGTTTTCACTTGATATGGGATTGGGCCTACGGAAATATTTCCCTTCTATTGCTGGCAGTACACAGACTACTATGATTTTTACTTGTTTCGACAGTGTAACACCCCGGATTTTTGAATAATCGAATTAACTAAATTAAAGAATAAATGTTTAGCATTGTTCTAAGGTTTTTAAGCAAAAGACTAAGTAGCTCATTTGGCTGGAACATGTGACTTGCATACAAGAGGTACAGAGTTCGATCCCCGCCAATGCCATATTTTTGTTTTAGGGGAATGGCTAAAAAGCGGCTTAGTGTAAACGCGGCTCAAAAATTAGTTTAGTGTAAAAATGGTTAATTAGGAAGACAGAAATATATATAGATAATTGGATTCATATGTATATATACAAGTTCACACCTTTAAAGTTTAGATCCATATTCAAGTTGACATTTTTATGTTGAATCTATGACATGCCTAGTTATGAAAGTTTACACCTTTATGTGGATCCATAGTTTACTCAAGTTAACACCTTTATTGGATCCATAGTTATGCAAGATGACACCTTTATGTTTAGGTTGACAACATACACCGTTTATGTAAGTTTGTGATAATTACTTAGGCTAGTTGGGTGTAAAATTATGTTCATACATGCAACCCCACACCTTTTAGATCTATGATTTTTGATCCTTGATAATACAAAGACTATGCAAGTATGTTGAAATTCTTAATTGTAAGTTTGATGCAAATTAGATCTATTATTGTTTGTATGTGAATTTGTGACATTTATTCTTTCTTTTAAGTATTAGACTAATTGCTAGTCTAATATGAATATGTCATGTTCAGCGAACGAATGACGGGGGTACGAAGGGGATAATATTAAAAAGATTTAATTGGCATGTAATGGCCTAAAAAGGCATGTAATTAATTTTAAGGAATAAAATTAATTAGTAATGAAATTGGTATAATTTATATACCATAAATAGATGAGCATAAATGCCTTAAAAGGCATAAAATATAATTATGGTGAAAATTGGTATGATTTTACATACCATAAATGGATGGACATAATTGAGTCAATTATGGACATCGTTAAATTTGGAATTGATTGATAATTTGAATAGGGAAAGTAATTCAAATTGGGGAATGATTAATTAGGAGTAATTAATCGTCTAAGACACGAGGTTAGGCTCTTTTGTGGGGTAAGATTGCCCGGACCCGCCCGGCAAATCCAGCTGCCACAAATGCTAGTCTAATGTGAGAGGTCTTAGGCGTAAATTAATTACGTAACAATTGTAAAGACACGAGGTTAGGCTCTTTTGTGGTGTAAGACTGCCCGGACCCGCCCGGCAAATCCAGCTGCCACAAATGCCAGTCTAATGTGAGAGTTCTTTATGAGGTTACGGTCTTAATGAATTAAGAAACACTTAACCGGATAAACATGTAGTGGGACATGAAGGGGTTAAGTGGGTGCCTTGGGTGGCATGTGGAATCTAGTAGGTGCCTTGGGTGGCATGTGGAATCTAGTGGGTGCCTTGGGTGGCATGAGGAAATACGATTAGTAACACTTAACCAAGGTAAAACATGTAAGTGAGACATAGGGGTTAAGTGGGTGCCTTGGGTGGCATGTGAAATTACTAATGGAAACCCTTAACCAAATTTAAAACATGTAATTGAAACATAAATAAGAGGTGGGTTAAGTGGGAAATACTAGAGGGGACCAAGCTTAGGTCGATAGCTTGTGTCAAGTCATGGGGGCCCATTTCAACCAGTAACCCATACGTATCTTTGTGGGCTCGACCCAAGTCGAGGACGGGACACGCATACTGGGCTTGACTGTAAGAGGCTAAACCGGGTTAGCGGTGGCAACGCAAGTCCAACGGGTTCATATGCGTGTGTGTACCCGGGCTGGTAGGTAAGACGTTGTTGTATCGTGTAGGTATAAGTCGTGCATTATTTGTGGTATCAGGTTGCCACTTTGGAGAGTGATACACCCCACTGTGGGGTCAGCACGGGTATCTACGAGTTAGGGAGCCGATCGAATGGGGCAGGGTAGTGGGTACACCTAGTGGAGATAGGAGCAGACGGCACCTATGTAGTCAGCTAGGGGTAAACGAAGCTACCACTATTATTAATAATTACTAAGGGGGTACACCTAGTGGAGATAGGAGCAGGCGGCACCTATGACGTCAGCTAGGAGTACATAGAATTACCATTATTACTTATTGAAGGGGGTACATCTAGTAGGGATAGGTACACGCTGGGTACCTATGATAGCAACTAGTGATATACAGTCAAACATGGAGGATAGTGGGTACATCTAGTAGTACACAAAGCTATCATCGTTCTATTTAACCAAGAGGGATCAAATTTCTAGAGTGACTAGTAGGGGTGCAGTTAGTGTTAGTACAGTACGGTAGAGTATAGTAATTATCCTATATAGATTAGGAAGCGCCATTTAAGTTATCTTTGTTTCTCTTGATTGCCTTGCCATACCCATGTGGTTCACACAGTCATTACCTTATTCTCCAGCTTATATCTTATCATATTGCTTTAATAATTATGTTGTTAGAGTTATCGCACTCGCCAGACTTTATGTCTGACCCCCTTTGTTTCCACCTCTTTTCTTCCTTTTCCCCCCCAGGTTCTAAGGGTGGGACTAGTACTAGTGGAGCTTGATTGGGATCTCTTTGGGAGCACTTGGATTTGGATTGCCGAAGTAAAGCTCAGCCTATCATTTTCTTTATGGCTATTTGTAGTAGTGGGATTATGTAGTTTGTTTTATCAAGATGGATATTATGTACTTGACTTTGGTTTATGGTTTTTGATGATGTAACCAAACATATTTATCTTCTGCTGCAATAAATAAAGTTTTAAATTTTCAAGTACTGCTTTATATCTGTCTCGTTGTGATTTTTTGTTCTATATTCACTTAAAACGCTCCACTGAAGTTAAGGCATTCCCTTTGCGAGTGACCTTAATGGAGGTGGGGTGTTACACGTGGTATCAGAGCTGAAGGTTACCAGAACAGATAAGATATTTTGAAAAACTATTTTTCAAAAGCATTTTTATAAAGAATACTTTCAAAAATATGTTTGTAGAAGAGTATTTTTGAAAGAAAGGTTTATTTTAAGAACATAATCCCCAAGAGCCATATATTCTTCCTTCGATTCTCCATTTTGAATCTCTTCCTCTTTCTCTTTTTGAGTTTTTTCCCCCTCCGCGTACAGATGCTTTTTCTAAGATAAATAAGGACTTCCGTACGAAGGACGGAGAACCACTTTAAGGGGCTTAGGCGTTTGTCGGGCTAGAAGTTAGTCCAAGGAAGTGGAGGGCTTGTTGGTACCTTTAAGATAGATGATGGGAGAAAGGTTCAAATAGCTGTTTGGTTAACAAAGGACGAAACCTCATCTTAGTGGGAGGTCACGAATGGAGGATGTGAAGAAGAAGGCTAGTTGTTTTGGAGAAATAGGACACCTTAGGATTGTCCAAAGAGGCAAGGACAAAGTACAGGATCTTCTGGAGGGTAGCTATATTCCCTCACGGCTGGTATACCTGATGGGGGTAGGACCGTCTAGGTTGAAATTTGGTTTTCTTTATCATCCTGTTTGAACTTTGTTTGATTCTGGCGCTTCATACTCGTTAGTATCTGCTTCGTTAGTTGAAACACTGCACCTAAATACTAGTCTAGTTAAGGATCCCATCCTAGTCTTAAATCCTATTGGTGGTTCGGCTCATCCTTCAAGGGTTTGTCGGGATTTGAGAGTGACTATCTTGGGCGTTGGATTTGAATGCAACGCCTTCATCCTTGGTTTCATGGGCTGTAGTTTGATCCTTGGGGTGGATTGGCTAGCCAGACGGGGTGCCATCCTAGATTGCGAAAGGAGGGTAGTTAGACTATTGATTCGTTATGGAAAGACCCTCATATTTCTTGTGACCCTAGGGGTTCAGTGATGCTTAGCTGCCTAGAATCTTCTGACGCTTCCAATGATGATTGGGAGTCTGTTTTTGTGGTCCGTGAGTATGGAGACGTCGTTGATAAAGTGCGAGGCTTACCCATAGGCGCGAAATAAGTTTTCGTATGTGCTTAATAGATTAAGCAAAGCTAGTTATGTAATCAGCGGTAGTTTTGGAGAAAGACTGGCAAGGACAGCCAGAGTCGGTCAAGTGCTCAATTGGTTGGCCGTCTTACTAGTATCATCTCACGTAGGTCGTCTGAATTCGAAGGAGGTATCCCTTGGGTGTTTGTCTGATATTGGTTTAGGCCTTTGGGGTTTGCACTTGGGGGATGTCGAGTTCGACTAGGATGGTCTGCGTGAGAGATGGATAGTAGTGACGATTTTGCATGGGATAATATCCTGGTTTTCTCTAGAAGTAGAGAAGAGCATGCCCTACATCTTAGGGAAAGCTTAGGGACCCTACAAGTGCACCAGCTTAAAGCTAAGTCCTCCAAGATACCATTTTTGGAGGAAAGAAGTGATGAATTTAGGGCATGTGGTCTCTAGGGAAGGGTGATATGTTAGGGTGGATGGAGTTCTTGGCGTCCTACGATTTCGAGATAGCATAAACCCTGACAAGGGCAACGTTGTGGCAGATGCTTTGAGTAGGAACAAGTTGACATTGAGTCCGTTGTCGAGCAGCGAAGTTTAGAGTTCATCTCTACATTTGACTTTGCACCTTCCATTGATTTTGTACCCAGTTAGCTAGCATCCTTAGAGGTCAGACCTACGCTTTTGGGACGGATTGGCGAGGCATAGCGAGACGACCCACAGTTGATTGAGTTAGTAGAGAAGCTAGAAAGAGGGGAGTCATCAAGCCATCTCCGTAGGTATACCCTAGATGATAAGGGTTGGTTGCGTAGGGACGGTAGACTTTGTGTACCACGAGACGAGAATCTTAAGAAGACCATTCTTGAGGATGCCCATCGTTCGAAGATGACCATTCATCCCGGCGGGGACAAGATGTACATGAGACGAGTTTACTTTTGGGCCGGCATGAAGAAAGATGTGGCCGAGTATGTCGCTAGATGCTTGGTGTGCCAACAAGTAAAAATAGAGCAAAAGAAGCCCGGTGGATTGCTTCACCCATTGGAGGTCTCACAATGGAAGTGGGAAAGTGTTTCGATGGACTTTGTTGATGGATTACCAAGATCAAGGAAGGGCAATACGGGGATTTGGGTCGTGGTAGACAGACTTACTAAGAGTGCTCATTTCATTCCCGTAAAGAGTAAGAGGACTTCTCCATGGTTAGCCTCCGTACACATTAGAGAGAGAGTTCGTTTGCACGGTGTTCCTTCTAGCATAGTAAGCGACCGCGATCCTATTTTCACTAGCGAATTTTGGAAGAGCTTACAAGAGGCGGTAGGGACTCAGTTATGTTTGAGCACCGCATATCTTCCTCAGACGGACGGCCAGACCGAGAGGGTGAATCGTATTCTAGAGGACTTATTGAGATTGTGTGTCTTAGATTTCGGAGGTACATGGGAGGAACATCTTCCGTTGGTAGAGTTCGCATATAATAACAGCTTTCAGTCTAATATTGGCATGGCACCGTTCGAAGCTCTTTATGGACGGACGTGTCGTTCGCCTACATGTTGGTGGGAATCTACAGACAAGATCTTGCTTGGACCCGATATGATTAGAGAGACTTCGGAGAAGATCGATTTGATTTGAAGGAGGATGAAGATGGCGCAAGATAGACAGAAATCTTATGCGGACAAGAGAAGGTCAGATCTTGAGTTTGATATTGGGGACATGGTCTTTGTCAAGGTGTCTCCATTACAGAACGTCGTTCGCTTTAGGTTCGTTGGGAAGTTAGCACCAAGGTTCGTAGGACCGTTTCCTATTAAGGAAAGGATTAGGCAGATGGCATATATAGTGGAGTTGCCCGAGAGACTTAGTGGTGTACACGACGTATTCCATGTATCACATTTGAGGAAGTGCTTGCACGAGACCGCGGAAGTGGTAGAGCCGAGCTTGCTTAGAGAGGTGGAGATCGAGCGTGATGTGACGATTCGACGAGCTCCTACGCGCATTCTTGGGTCGGAGATTAAGAAGTTGAGGAATCGAGAGGTCAAACTAGTCAAAGTGCAATGGGGAGATGATGAGAGCAACGCTACTTGCGAGACGGAAGCGAAAATATGTTCATTGTACCCTTTTCTTTTCGAGGGTATATTTTTTTATTTCTCCTTTATCGCTTACCTTGTACTTATCTTATCTTTAGTATGTCCTCTCGCTAGTATCTTTGACCTTTAGATAGGATAGTCCTATGGTTGAAACATATGTTTGAGACATGTTATGTATGATGGATGCATGTGGATGCAAGTGTTTGCTAGTGGTTGCTCGTGGATGCATATACACACACTTTAGGCACTAGATCGGCTCAGTCACTTCATATTACATATTGCATATAAATGTGTGTGCATATTTAAGTAATGGATGAATAATGATTGTACCATCATATGGATGTTGCATTTTGGTGAATGGTTGTGCACACATGTAGAAATAATATGTATCGATAGGGTTTTTTTTCGCATACATAATGGACGCATGGCACTATCATGGTTTGCATTAAGGATGTCAACTGAATCAGTAAACCGTCTGATTTTGCATTAGATATGGAACATATACACGCACTTTTTGCATATGTTCATACAACATTAGAAATTCTATAAGGACAATGGATGCCTGTGTTTGATGGTTGAGTAGATGGTTGTTTGGATGTTAGGATATGCATTCTCCTTAACTTGGAGATTTCGGGGGCGAAATCCTTTAAGGAGGGGAGAATGTAACACCCCGGATTTTTGAATAATCGAATTAACTAAATTAAAGAATAAATGTTTATCATTGTTCTAAGGTTTGTGAGCAAAAGACTAAGTAGCTCATTTGGTTGGAACATGTGACTTGCATACAAGAGGTACAGAGTTCGATCCCCGCCAACGCCATATTTTTGTTTTAGGGGAATGGCTAAAAAGCGGCTTAGTGTGAACGCGGTTCAAAAAGTAGTTTAGTGTAAAAATGGTTAATTAGGAAGACAGAAATATATATATATATATTTATAAAAAATAAAATAAAATTCAACCTAAAATTCAAGAAAAAAATTCAAAACAGCGGAAGCGGGAAGGCAAAACACCAAACCGACCTATTTTATGGGTCGACCCGAGTCCCGCTGGACTCGGGTCGACCCCAGGGTCGACTCAGGAGGTTTGGAATTGGTCCCGTCGGCCCTAAATGGTCTATGACAAAATTTTATGTTTTAGGGCTTAGGTGGCAATTTCTGGTTGGTCTGTTGACATCATTTCTTGGTTTCTAAGGCCTAGTTGGATCCTAGAGTGATCCGACGGCTTAAATTAATTCGTAACTCTATAAAAAGACCCATAGACTCAAACCCTAAATCGGAATTAAAACTAAAACTATGGTCGTCATGCTGTTGTCTTGAACCCTAGAGCAGCCGCCACCAAAATTAAGAGGAGGAACAGCAACCAAATCAGAACTACTCAACCCTAACAACGAATCTTCATCAAAGGAGCGCTAATTCAACTCTAGAAATCAGAATTCAGAACTCAAGACTGCTTTTGAGTTGTGAGTTCGATCACCTTAACAAAATAATTGCTAAATCAGTTATGATGTGATATATGTTGGATTATAAGTTGTGGTTGTGAATCTAATTCATATGTTTAATCATGTATGTTAACTTGATTCATATTATATGATGTTATGAAAGTTTTATATATGATGTTATGCAAGTTTCACATATGATGTTATGCAAGTTTTATATATGATGTTATGCTAGTTTCATATATGATGTTATGCAAGTTTTATATATGATGTTATGCAAGTTTGTATATGATGTTATGTAAGTTTGGATCTAAAATATACGCTAGTAGTTCATGATGTTAACTTGTGTTAATGAATCCCTTTTTATAATCCAACCACCTTGGTTTATAACATTAATTTTTATGTGAATATGGATGTGGAACATATGCTAGTTCGTATAGGTATTATGTTCATATGCAAGTTTAAGTGATAATTGGATTCATATGTATATATACAAGTTCACACCTTTAAAGTTTAGATCCGTATTCAAGTTGACATTTTTATGTTGAATCTATGACATGCCTAGTTATGAAAGTTTACACCTTTATGTGGATCCATAGTTTACTCAAGTTAACACCTTTATTGGATCCATAGTTATGCAAGATGACACCTTTATGTTTAGGTTGACGACATACACCGTTTATGTAAGTTTGTGATAATTACTTAGGCTAGTTGGGTGTAAAATTATGTTCATACATGCAACCCCACACCTTTTAGATCTATGATTTTTGATCCTTGATAATACAAAGACTATGCAAGTATGTTGAAATTCTTAATTGCAAGTTTGATACAAATTAGATCTATTATTGTGTGTATGTGAATTTGTGACGTTTATTCTTTCTTTTAAGTATTAGACTAATTACTTGTCTAATATGAATATGACATGTTGAGCGAACGAATGACGGGGGTACGAAGGGGATAATATTAAAAAGATTTAATTGGCATGTAATGGCCTGAAAAGGCATGTAATTAATTTTAAGGAATAAAATTAATTAGTAATGAAATTGGTATAATTTATATACCATAAATAGATGAGCATAAATGCCTTAAAAGGCATAAAATATAATTGTGGTGAAAATTGGTATGATTTTACATACCATAAATGGATGGACATAATCGAGTCAATTATGGACATCGTTAAATTTGGAATTGATTGATAATTTGAATAGGGAAAGTAATTCAAATTGGGGAATGATTAATTAGGAGTAATTAATCGTCTAAGACACGAGGTTAGGCTTTTTTGTAGTGTAAGACTGTCCGGACCCACCCGGCAAATCCAGCTGCCACAAATGCTAGTCTAATGTGAGAGGTCTTAGGCGTAAATTAAATACGTAACAATTGTAAAGACACGAGGTTAGGCTCTTTTGTGGTGTAAGACTGCCCGGACCCGCCCGGCAAATCCAGTTGCCACAAATGCTAGTCTAATGTGAAAGGTCTTTATGAGGTTACGGTCTTAATGAATTAAGAAACACTTAACCAGATAAACATGTAGTGGGACATGAGGGGGTTAAGTGGGTGCCTTGGGTGACATGTGGAATCTAGTGGGTGCCTTGGGTGGCATGAGGAAATACGATTAGTAACACTTAACCAAGGTAAAACATGTAAGTGAGACATAGGGGTTAAGTGGGTGCCTTGGGTGGCATGTCAAATTACTAATGGAAACCCTTAACTAAATTTGAAACATGAATAAGAGGTGGGTTAAGTGGGAAATACTAGAGGGGGCCAAGCTTAGGTGGATAGCTTGTGTCAAGTCATGGGGGCCCATTTCAACCAGTAACCCATACGTATCTTTGTGGGCTCGACCCAAGTCGAGGACGGGACATTTATACTGGGCTTGACTGTAAGAGGCCAAACCGGGTTAGCGGTGGCAACGCAAGTCCAACGGGTTCATATGCGTGTGTGGACCCGGGCTGGTAGGTAAGACGTTGTTGCATCGTGTAGGTATAAGCCGTGCATTATTTGTGGTATCGGGTTGCCACTTGGGGAGTGATACACCCCACTGTGGGGCCAGCAAGGGTATCTACGAGTTAGAGAGCCGATCGAATGGGGCAGGGTAGTGGGTACACCTAGTGGAGATAGGAGCAGACGGCACCTATGTAGTCAGCTAGGGGTACACGAAGCTACCACTATTATTAATAATTACTAAGGGGGTACACCTAGTGGAGATAGGAGCAGGCGGCACCTATGACGTCAGCTAGGAGTACATAGAATTACCATTATTACTTATTGAAGGGGGTACATCTAGTAGGGATAGGTACACGCTGGGTACCTATGATAGCAACTAGAGATATACAGTCAAACATGGAGGATAGTGGGTACATCTTGTAGTACACGAAGCTATCATCGTTCTATTTAACCAGGAGGGATCAAATTTCTAGAATGACCAGTAGGGGTGCAGTTAGTGTTAGTACAGTACGGTTGAGTATAGTAATTATCCTATATAGATTAGGAAGCGCCATTTACGTTATCTTTGTTTCTCTTGATTGCCTTGCCATACCCATGTGGTTCACACAGTCATTACCTTATTCTCCAGCTTATATCTTATCATATTGCTTTAATAATTACGTTGTTAGAGTTATCGCACTCGCCAGACTTTATGTCTGACCCCCTTTGTTTCCACCTCTTTTCTTCCTTTTCCCCCCAGGTTCTAAGGGTGGGACTAGTACTAGTGGAGCTTGATTGGGATCTCTTTGGGAGCACTTGGATTTGGATTGCCGAAGTAAAGCTCAGCCTATCATTTTCTTTATGGCTATTTGTAGTAGTGGGATTATGTACTTTGTTTTATCAAGATGGATATTATGTACTTGACTTTGGTTTATGGTTTTTGATGATGTAACCAAACATATTTATCTTCTGCTGCAATAAATAAAGTTTTAAATTTTCAAGTAATGCTTTATATCTGTCTTGTTGTGATTTTCTGTTCTATATTCACTTAAAACGCTCCACTGAAGTTAAGGCATTCCCTTTGCGAGTGACCTTAAGGGAGGTGGGGTGTTACAGACAGGCTCTGCGCTAGTCGTCACTGCTTCTCAAACAACTACTGCCCCTATTACCATTGCCTCAGTTTCTACTCCTGCCTCTCATCTGGGGTCACAATCCAAGAAAATTGCTGCCTTAGAAGATCTAGATACTAAGAAGTTTCCTTTAGAGGTTGCAGAGACATTATTGAGGAGGAAGAGATCATTGAGGGTGGTTCAATTACTGAGTGCAAGGATCCTTCTTCAGGGAGTGATAAAAAGTCCAAGGGAAAGCGCAATGGGAAACGCAGTGCACGAAAGAAATCAAAGCCTACCCCGTTACTGAAGATGAGGGGATTCCCGTGATCCTTGCTTGTCCGACTTCCATTACCGCTTCGCCGGGAAGGCCTATTGAGCCGACGATAAAATCAAGGGAAACTTCGAATGGTGGGAAGAAAAAGGATTGATTCTTTGGTTTTTTATTTTGTTTTTCTTGGTCATGGTTGTGCGAGTAGCGTCCCTCGCCTCTTTAGTGGTATGACATGATCATGTAAATGATTGTTGCTAATAAAATCTGGTTTACATGTCATACATCCCTGTATCACTTGTGTTGCGATATTTCTTTGTGTACTTTCTTATTTTCCCTTATTTTACTTACTATAGCCCTTGCCCTTTTATGATATTCCTCTGGTTCATTGCCATATTGGGTTGGCCCCACATGGTGTGCTCTATCTTGATGCCATTCAAGGTCATTGTAGGCAGTATTTCCCTCATACCATGGGCCATCGTGAACAAAATGGTGAATCCGAGTCTTAATTTTCTTTGTGCATTGTCCAATTTCGTTAATTATCTTGTGCCTTGGCTTTTTGGGATTTCTAACCAATCATCGGTTGTTGGTGTTTTTCCAAGTCATATTTATTTGATGTTTAACCGAGTGCCTCCATGTGACAGGCTCTTTTATCTACTCAATTTTTATCAGTGTCGTGTGCCTTTCTTCGGGGTCAGGACTAGCTTGGGTCGGTCGCGTTTTCTGAGGTCAGAATCTTCACGATGTTTATCGAGCGCCTCATAGGAGGAGGTTTCTTATCCACCTGATGTTTGTCGATCGTCATGTACCTTTTTCGGGGGTTCGGACTAGCTTGGGCTAGTCACTCTTCCCACGGTCGGACTCTTTAGGATGTTTATTGAGCATCTCATAAGAGCAAGTTTTTTATCCACCCGTTGTTTATCGATCATCGTGTGCCTTTTTCCGGGGTCGAGATGAGCATGGCCAGACTCTTTATGATGTTTATCGAGCACCTCATAGGAGCGAGGTCTTTATCTACTCGATGTTTATCGATCATCGTGTACCTTTTTCCGTGGTCAGGACAAGCATGGGCCAGTCGTGTTTCCCGAGGCCACACTCTTTACGATGGTTATCAAGAGCCTCATAGGAGCGAGGGTTTTTATCCACTTGATGTTTATCGATCGTCTGTGCCTTTTTCAGGGGCCGGGACCAGCCTAGGCAGGTCGCATTTCCTAAGGCCTAAATCTTCACGATGTTTGTCAAGCGCCTCATCGAAGCGAGGTTTTTTATCCACCCGATGTTCATCAATCGACACGTGCCTTTTTCCGTAGTGGGGACCATCCTGGACCAGTCACGTTTTCTGAGGTCTGACTCTTCATGTGTTTATCGAGCGACTCATAAGAGCAAGGTTTTTTATATAACCAATGTTTATCGACCGTCGTGTGCCTTTTTCCGAGGTCGGAAAAAGCCTTGGCCAGTCGCGTTTCTCATGTTCGGACTCTTCACGATGTTAATCGAGTGCCTCATAGGTGCGAGGTTTTCTTTTATCATGCGATTGTTAGTAATCCCTTTAATCTTGCCCTCATGGATCCAATTTCTTGTCGCACTTTTTCTAACTTGCTCTTTCGTGCTTAGATCACTTTTGAGGGTAGCTTCTCAAAGGTCGTGACACTTTTTGTAAATCATGTTCGCATTATCTGACTTGTCGCCTGCTTTAAATCGACTTTAGTGTTTTTCTATTTCAGGTTAAAGACAAAATTTTGCAGGTACATAGTCACAATTATCTACAAGTGGGTTTTATTGATAATTAGAAATAGCATAAGTTTAGATACAATGCCCTGTCATGCACGGTGGCTTATTCTTAGCAGGAAAAAGAAAAGCAACAAAAGGATTACAACTTCCAAACAACACTTTAAGTAAAATAAGGACACAAGTGGTTGCTACTCCATGCCCGGGGAATCGGGATTCCATCCACTTTGGTTAACTAGAATGTGTCGCTTTTGCCCGCCCCATCCCAGTTTGGCCCGAATACTCTGGTGTTGGTCATTATTTGCTTCAAGACGAGATCGCCGACTTTGAACGTACGATGGCGGACTTTAGAATTGAAATGTCTTTTCATACTTCTCTGATGCACTACTAACCCGAGTTCTGCTTCCTCCCATCTTTCATCAAGTTGATCAAGAGCTTCTAGCAGCAACTCCTCGTTTTTGGCTTGATTGAATGAATCCTCCGGTGAGTCAGGATCATCGCCTTAGAACCAATTGCCAAAGAAGACGGCTTGTGCCCAGTTGTAGATTTGTGAGTTGTTTGGTACGGCTATGGTGTAAGTGGTAACTCATCCACTCATCAACCTTTAGCTTTCATCAAACCCTTTTTGATGGTGGATTTGACGATTTTTTTACTTCTTCCACTTGCCTATTTGCCTATGGGAGGGCTACGGATGCGAAGCTTTTCTGAATTTGATACCGCTTATAGAAGCTTTGAAACTCTTCACTCTCGAATTATGTCCCATTGTAATTGATTATCTTTTGTGGAACGCCGAACCTGCAAATGATATTTTTAGTCACAAAGTTAATAATTTTCTTACTAGTGATTGTGGCTAACGGTTCCACTTCAACCCACTTTGTGAAATAATCTACAGCAACAATCACACATTTAACTCTTTCTTTAGCTATTGGTAACACTTCAATCAAATTGATAACCCATACGACAAATGGCTATGGGATGACCATCTACCTTAATTCAGATGATAGGGTTTCTAGGATATTGGCGAGTCTCTGACAGATGTTGCATTTTCAGCGTAGCTTGCGGCATCCCTGTTTACTTGAGGCCAAAAATAACAATATCAGAGTATTTTCTTGGCTAGAGTTTGACCACTAGAATGGTCCCCACATTCACTTTCATGTACCTTAGTTAGGATTCGTTTTGCTTCCTCTTGGGTTACGCATTGTAACAATGGCATAGAGAATCCCCTCATGTACAAATTTCCATCTTGCATGATAACCTCAGAGCCTTTCTAAGCAACCTATTTTGTTCCGTCTGACTCATCGAGAGGGTTCCATTATTCGGATATTCCTTTATAGGGGTCATCCACGACACTAGTTCTTCAGCAGTTTCCATAACATATTCCACTTCCATGTCACTGATGCTTGGATTATTGAGGACTTCCACTGGCACCAAGCCTAAAAGTTGTGCATCTCCCTAACTAGCATACTTTGCAAGTGAATCGGCCTTCATATTTTCCTCCCTTGAAATGTGAGCGATGGTGGAGTACTCGAAGTCGTTGAGAATTTCCCACGTTTTCGACAAATACAGAGCTAGATTCCCTCCTTTTGCTTGAAACTCCTTTTGGGACTTGGCACACAACAAGCTGCAAGTCGTTCAAGATTTGGAGTGTTCGAAGATTCAGTTATTTAGCGATTTTTAGCCTGGCGATTAGAGCCTCGTATTCGTCTTCGTTATTGGTGACTACGAATTCCAATCATAGCGTGTGGCAAACTGAGTTCCCCGCAGGAGTCTCAAGGACCACCCCCGTACCTAAACAATGCTCGTTTATTGCTCCATCAATGTACAATTTCCATTGCATGCTCACTTCTATTTTTATTCCTCGACATCATATCGAAAGGGAAATTCTACGATGAAATCGACCAAAGCTTATCTGTTAATTGCTCTCTAGGGATAATAAGTTACATCATACTGGCTTAGTTCAATGTTCCATTTTAGCAACTAGTCCGAGGTTTCAGGGCGAAATAAGACTTGCTTCAGAGGTTGGTCAGTGAGTTCCTTAATCGTGTGCACCTGGAAATAAGGTCGTGACTTTCTTGATGCAATCAGCAAATAGTAGGAGAGTTTCTCAAATTTGGGGTAATTATTTTCCGCCCTGTTAAATCTCTTGCTGATATAATACATATGCCACTAGACACGTGATTCTTCTTGTACCGAAGCTGCACTCAAGGCGTAGGAGGACACTGCCAAATAAACAAATAAGTCCTCCCCGTCACTGGGTTTGGAAAGCATTTGCGGAGCCTCCAGGTATCTTATCAATTCCTTGAAAGCAGTCTGGCACTCGGTAGTCCACTCAAAGTTCTTCTTTCCTTTCTTTAGGGCGTCAAAGAAAGTATTGTGTCTATCAATTGCCTTTAATATGAACCTAATCAATGTCGCAATTTTTACGTTCAAACTTAGAAGATCCCTTTTATTTCAGGGAGCCCTTACTTCTCTTAGGGCTATGACTTGTGTCGGGGTAGCTTCAATGCCCCTTGCATTGACCATAAATCCCAAAAAAAATTCAAAAGACACTCCGAACGAACACTTTAACGAATCGAGTTTCATTCTATATTTTCTCAAAATTCCAATATTTCAGCCAAATTATCCATGTGATTGACTGCCCTTTGCAATTTGACCAACATATTGTCCAATATACTTCCATGGTTTTGCCAATCTGAGATTTAAACGTCATATTGACCAACTGTTGGTAAGTTGATCCTGCAATTTTCAGGCCGAACGACATCACTCGATAGCAATATAATCCCAAGTCTGTAGTAAAACTAGTATTCTCCTAATCAGGCTCGTCCATCATAATCTGGTTATATCCTGAGTACGCATGCATAAAAGATAATATTTCATGTCCTACTATCCCAACCACAAGGTGATCAATTAGCGACAATGGAAAGTTATCCTTGGGATATGCCTTGTTGAGATCTGAAAAATTTGATGCATACCCGCCACTTGCCATTCGTTTTCTTAATCAACTCAGGGTTGGAAAACCCAATCTGGATACGTCGATTCTTTAATAACCCAAGCATGTCAACCTCCTCCTTTACAGCCGTTGTTCTTTCTGGACCTTGGGTCCTCCTTTTCTGCTTTACCGGTGTGTACCAAAGGTCAATATTCAGAGCCTGAATTGCCATCATTGGTGAGATACTGCCAATATCTGCGCGGCTCAAAGCGAACATGGCTAGGTTGGCTTTAAGAAAAACTATTAATTCTCTCTGATTTTTTTAGAAAGAAAATGATCATATATACAAAACCAAAATGAAGATAATAACCAATCTCCTGTGGCTAACAAAAACGGTCTACAAAAGAACTAGAACCGTAGAAACGAAGGCGAAAATAGCAACAAAAAAAAGAAAAAACATCCATCTCCATAAGAGATAATAGCAAATCCCCACATACACAAACAAAATAGAAAAAGCCATTGAAGATTAAGGCGATCCAGAAAAGGACAAGACCACCAAGACAAAGGAGAGGAAGGGAATCAATCGGCCTCCAACCAAATACCATCAATAAAGAGGGAAAGCTCCAAGGAAAAGTAAACTATACAACAGGAATGCACCCAATCAAGTTGCAAAAGCAGCACCAACTTCTAGAAGAGTCCACTACCTGAAACTAGAGATGCACCAAATGCCCAGCCCCAAAAGAAAGAAACCTGTAGCTTGCACACTAAACTAAACATCAGACTGAGGGGAGGATAGCAACATAACATAAACAAGAACCAACAACCAAAAGAGACAAACAGATCAACCGACTCTAGCAAGGGGGAAAGAACCGCATATGATATCAAAAATACGAGCCAGATGCGGAGAGCGAGCTCGAAAGACACCTCAAAACGGTCTTCCTCGAAAAGAAAGAAAGACATCATTCTTCACCCATCTCACAATGGAAGCCAAGTTCATGCGGATATCATCGGACACTGCCTTATTTTGCACGCACCAAATATGCCAACAGATTATACAAGGTACCAAATGAAAAAGGATAGCCCTGAGGGACTTCCCAAACATTCCTACCCGCCAAAGACGTAGGAGATCAAGAAATGATGAGGCATTACCTCGGATATTTACCAGATTCCCGAAGAAAGACCAGACAGCCCTAGCACAGAAACCCTCAAACAAAAGATGATTAGAAGATTCTAGCCCTCCCCGACAACAATACCTACAATGAGAAACAATTGGGATACTGATCCTCCTTAGGTTCTCATCTAATGGCAAACCGATGTGAAGCATTTTCCACATCAGAATCAACACTTTAGGGGATGTAGGAGCCCCAAATGTAACTGAAAGTGGATCCAAGGGGGCTTAGAATCTCGCTGAGTTCCATGTAGCCCTAAGGGTGAAAGGAACACCAACCAAAACCTCCTCCATTGGAATCAGAGAAGGTTTTCACAAACCATATCCTTTTCCACATCTCACTAGCATAAGACGGGGTTCCAGAGAAGTCCATAGGAAGAAATGACAGTATTTGGCATGGAGAAAGGTCGCCCAAAAGGAGTCATTCGAATGAAACCAAACCCGGAGTTTACATGCATAAGAAATGCAAACATCAGAAGGGTTTCGACGATCAAGGCCACCCTCAAGCTTGGGACGAAAAATGACTTCCCAAGAAACCCAATGGTGATGATAAGCGTTGTCCTTTTTCCCACATAAAAAGGATGAGACCAAAGAATGAAAAGTATGAAAGAAGGAAGAAGTTAAAGTCATGGCAGCGAAGATGTGAGATCCAATAGAATCAAGCACCGACTTAATGAGCACGAGGCGTCCAGCCTAGGAAAGGAGAAAAGCATTCCAATGAATAATTTTTGCCTTTTCTTTATCGGTAAAAGGACCAAAAATCGCGTTGAGCTTATGCCATAGGTAGAGGACCACACCAAGATAAGGCAAGGGGAAGGAAGAAACCTGAAAACTGGAGAATGATTCAATCCAAGAGACCCTAACAATAGGCATGGTCTTGGAAGGGATGAAACAACATTTCGACGAGTTGACAAGTTGGCTAGAACACCTCTCGTATTGATGAATAAAGCAGAGAAGACAACGAAAGGATCGCCAGTTTTCGTTACTGAAAATAACAATATCGTCAGCAAACAACAAAGAAGAGACTAGGGACAGCTAGAAGGGAGGCAAAATCGATGGATTTGGCCTGCTATTGAGAGAATGAATGCCATGAACAAAAGCCTCGGCTGTAATAACAAATAGGATAGGCGAAAGGGGATATCCCTGTCACAATCCTCTTCTCGACTTGAAATAATCGGAAGCAAAGCCATTGATAAGGAAAGAAAATCAACAGTTAAAAATGAGCCCTGGACAAGGTCTATGAGAGGTCCAGGGAAACTGAAGGCCCGAAGAACCCTCACGATAAAAAACCAAGATAGATGATTATAAGGCTTAGCCATGTCTAGCTTGATTGCCATGTTAGAACCCTTAACCTTGCATGCGATTTGAGAAATAATCTCTTGGGTAAGGAGACATTGTCCGTAATAAGACGCGCTCGAACAAACCCAGTCTGGGAAGAGATGATAAAATGGTCGAGATAAGGAGCTAACCGAGTAGCGAGAACATGAGAGATAACCTTGTTGGAGAAAGTTCACCAACTAATAGGATGGAAATCTAAGCATGTGCTGGGGTTGTTTGATTTGGGGATCAGAACCAAGTTGGTGGAAATTCAACCCCTAAGGAATTCACAAGAAGAGAAGAAGGATTGGATAGCCAAACAAAAATCCATGTGAATGATCAACCAGACGCTATGGTAGAAGACATCGTTGAATCCATCCGGACCACTCGCACTGTCCTTGCTCAGCGAAAAAACACAAGATCAAATTTCCTAACAAGTGTGGGGGATGACAAGAGCGTCACCCTCACTAGGGAGGCTCAATCTAGGGATAAAGGACATCAAGTCCTGGTCAAACGAAAACACAGAAGGAGAACCCAAGAAGATTTGAAAGTGGGAGAGAATAATCTCTTTTACTTCCACAGCAGTGGAGGCCAAAGATAGATCTGGTTGGCGAATTTGATGAATAAACAGGAGGTTATTCTTTTTCCTAATAGAGGAATAAAAGAATTTAGAGTTCAAGTCTCTATCAACAATCCACTTGATCCTAGGTTTTTGGCAAAGAAAGTCATTTTCAATATGAAGTTCAGAAGAAAAGGCGAGTTAAGCTAGGGCCTATGCCTCCTTGTTAGCAGTGGATAGGTCCTCATCAAACAAAGAATCCGCTAGAATAAGAATTTCTTCAGGCCCATGGACCCAATCGAATATATTCTTGAAAACCTACACATTCCAAGCCTTGAGCCGTCTATGATTGTAGGAGAATATAGCACAAGGGGAACCCGAAACAGGGGAGAACCAAGACTCCTGCACAGTCAGATGGAAAGAATGATGGAACCTCCACATGGACTGAAATTAGAAGGATGGAGGACCCGAAGAAGAGAGAGGCGAGCACCTTAAAACCATCAAAGCATAGTCAGAGTTGGTACGCTGATGATGAGAAACCGAGAACGTGAAAGGGAGGATATACCAACCCTCCAAGCCAAACACACGATCAAGACGCAAAAGGATCTAACTCAGCCGTTCTTGGTTGTTACACCAAGTAAAAGCGGAGCCAACGAAGGAAACTTACGACAACCCAGAATCAATGGTGAAGGAGTTGAAGTCCCCTACCGCAATGCGGATAATGGAAGAACCTCAACGCTTGTGATCTTGGCACGAAACAACGTTGAAATCTCCACTAACGACAGAGCCCACAAATCCTAGGTCCCCAAGAGCTAGGATATTGAACCAAAGAGCTTGTCTTTTGGCTCTGTATCCTCATACCAAGTTGCAATCCAATGTTTTAACACTCGAGTTGGGTCCTTAGGATCTACCGGGATAGGCACTGTCATCTCTACGGGTGTTGCCCTATTGTCCTCTGCGTTGTTTTTCCAAGGATCCATTGTTATAAGATGGGCTCTTGAGCGTGGAGGGGTTCATCCACATTATTTACCTTATCCTTCTTTTTACCTTCCCGTAGTTTAGTTATATAGCACTCTTGGGCTGCGTTTTGATCTCCTTTAGTCATTTCGATACCATTTTCCGTGGGGAAATCCGAGACACCATGGTGCCAAGGCAATCTTGAAGTCCATTAGCGTAGGTCTTCCGAGAATGCGCTATAGGAAAAAAAATATCATCAACAATAACAAAAGTTTGGACAAACACTACTTTCCTTTCACTCTCTCCGAGTTCAAGAGGCAGATTGATTGTCGCGATAGGTTATTATAGCTCACCAGAGAATCCTTGGATTTTGATTTGGCAGGCTGACACATTTGTCATAGATGATTTCTTCTTATTGAAGGTTTTTCTAAAAAGAATGTTCACGGATACCCCCACAGTCGATGAGCACCCTCCTCATTGTAGCAGGGCCAATTCTGATTGTCGCTACCATTGGATCAAGCGTAGGAGCCTCGATGCCTTCTAAATCTGTTGCTCTGAAGATAATGTGTAACACCCCGCAATTTTAAAGGACATTATCACGATAAACTAAGGAATACTTAATTAAATATTAGGAATTAAGTAAAACGGACTATACCATTGCATTCATCTCGGAATTCTGCTTAGGATAGACTCCGAGTTTGCATAAAATGGACATCGTATGAAGAAGTTATGAAGGTTAGAAATTTGTATACATATAAGAGCTTTATGTATAAATAAAACAACCAAAATTTTCAAATTAAACCAAATGGAACGAGTGGATAAAATAGGCGGGAACCAGACCCACTAGTTCTGACCCACGCCTGGTCTGGGTCGACCCAAGGTCAGGTGGGTCAACCTATGGGTCGACCCAGGTGGGGGTGGGTCGACCCACACTGGATCTGGTCGAGTACGTAATTCTGAATCAGGACTTGTTTTGTGGTTGGGTTCATGGGAGATAGGATATATATAAGACAACATTTCTATTGTTTTTCTACACCTAAAACAATGAAGCAATGAGATGCTGCCCTAACTTGGATTGAATCAGACTATCTTCTTCAACATCAACCTATATTCATATAAGAATCTCTTCTACAACATCAACATGTTATTCTCTGTTTTTAGATCCAATCTTTGTGAGTTCATGTTACTTTCAAATATAAAATTTAACAGTAATTCTGAAATGTTTATAAATCTTGATCTGAACTTGTGCCTGTTAAGAATCTGATTCATACCTAAACCGCTCTGCTATTACATGTATTCTTTTGTACACCAGATCTATGGTTCAATTCTTATATGCCTATTTCTGATATTCCTATTTCTGCTATCATATGTCGTCTTTATTATTATATGCTTATTTTTGTTTTTATATGCATGTTCCATTCTTCTCTCTCTTTCCCTTTTTATTTTTATAGCCTAGGCTACCTTCGAGCCTAGGCCAATACCATTGAAATATGCATACAAACAAAATTGGGATAAATTGGGTGAATGATTGGGAATGATATTTTGGGGGCATATCTTGTACTATGAACCATGACCGGAATTTTGGGGCATAACCTATACTGTAAAATATGACTAAAATTTGGGGGCATATCTTATACTGTGAATTATGACTTGAGATTTGGGGCATATAAATCTGTAGGCTTAATTTATATATTAAGCGGAACATGTTAATGTAACTGTAAATAACCTGTGGAACATGTTTAATCTATTTGGGTTAAGTAAACCTATTAAATTTGTGGGTGTTATATGAACCAGTTAATCTGTAGGGGTTAGGTGAACCTGTTCATCTATAGGCTTGACCTGGTAAAAATCCTAGTTAATTGGAGGACACCAGTTAGGGATTTGACTTGTGTCATATGCTGCGTGGGACCCATATCAGTTACTAACCCATTCTGGTATTAAATGGAGACCCCACACTAGGTAGGGGTCAGGGTATGCATACTGAACTGATTATAAGAGGTTCATTTGAAAAGGGGGTGTACGGGCGCGTTCCAATGGAGTCATGTGCGTGCATGAGTCCAGTCTGAAGGGTAAAATAAGCTACTGTAGCACCAGAAATAGGTCTGTGTCCTTCTTTAGGTTGCCACTTAGGAAGTAATATACCAAACTATGGGGCCAACATAGAGTATTTACAAGTTAGCGAGCCGATCATTTGGGTATAGTAATTAGGGTACATCTAGTCATGTCTGTTTCTGTTGGGGTGTCGGTTGTTTCTGTTTGGGGTAACACCCATTATATACTATTATGGTACCCGTTATTTCTGTTTGGGGTAAAACCCATTATGGAACTGAGTACACCTAAAACTATCAATATGTTTATGTTGGGATCATTACGTTTATGTTAAGTAATTAGGGGACACCTAATCCTGTCGTAATTTGTTATACTAGTATTAGTGTAGAGAAAAGTATTTGAGAACCGAAACCTACTCTGTTTATTATTCTTATTCTGTTCAGTCTATTTATACCTGTTATAACCTACAGTTATTTATCATCTAGTTTACATTCCTAGCATGATACTTTTACTTCTTTATATGTTAAAAGTCATTGGACTTGTCAGACGTTATGTCTGACCCATTTTGTTCCAATCTCTTCTCTTCTTCCCCCCCCCCCTCCTTCCCAGGTTCTCAGGGTAGGAATGCTCAGGCTTGATTAGGATTCTCTCTTTTATTTCTGCTTGGATTTGGATCTTCTTTGATGTATCGCTTTGACTACTTGTCTACTTTATTATGGCTATTACTGGGAATTATGATTTTACATCTCTGTACTTTGGTGGTTTTTAGCGCAAGATAGATGTTTTGTTTGATGTACTCAGTTTCAGTATTTTATGCCAGATGTTGTAACTGGTTTTGAGATTATAATGTTTTCTGCAAAATAATGAAGTTTTTAAGTTTTCATTGCTATTTTATATTTATCTTGTGATATTTAGTTTCTATTTACCTACGATGCTTCACGTAACTTAATGCATTCTGATAAAGAGTGACATTAACGACATGGAGTGTCACATTTGGTATTAGAGCTGAAGGTTTCAAGATCGGATAAAAGGTTTTGAAAATTGTTTTCAAAGGGTTTCAAAAAGGAAGTATTTTCAAAGGAAAGTCTGTTCTTGAAAAACATATTCCCCAAAGCCATAAAAAAATATCTTTCGATTCTCTGTTTGACTCCCTTTTTCCTTTTCTTTTCAGCATGTCTTGGGACCGAGTCTTCCCGAGGGCGTTCAGATACCAGCTTAGTTCCGTAGGTATCTTGAGGTTACAACACCTACCGAAGGCAAAGCAGATGCCCCTCCCCTAGCTGCAGCCGTTGTTCCTCCTCCTCAAGCGGGTGATTTCTCTAAGATATGCAAAGACTTCTGTGCTGTGGGAGGAAAGCCATTCCGAGGAACTAGACTTTGTGGAAGCACGAAACTGGCTAAAAGAGATAGAGAATTCATCTAGGCTTGTTGAGGTTGATGACCATAGAAAGATACAATTGGATGCATGGCAGCTTATAGACGAGGCTTTGTTCTATTGGGAAGTGATGCAAGCAGGGCTTCCAGTTGATACTTGGAATGATTTCCGATAGAGATTCGAGATGAAGTTTCTTTCTCAAGCAGAAGAGAATAAGCAGATGGAGAGGTTTCTGGCACTTAAGCAAGGAAGCTTGTTTGTTAAAGAGTATGTCAATACGTTCAATCAGTTGGCAAGGTTTAGTCTGGAGCTGGTGAATACCCCGCATAAGAAAGCTTTAAGGTTTGCAAGAGGATTGAATCAACCTCTTCAAGCATTGGCATTATCTCACATTTCGATGGGGGCTACTTTTGGGAGACTGGTTGATATGGCATTAATGTAAGAAGATGGTAAGGATGAAAAAAGGAGGCTAAGACTGATGAGACATATAACAAGAAAGTGTGGCCCAAGAAAGAACTACAAAAGAAGGGTGGAAAGAACGACAAGGCTCAAGGCAAGAAGAAGTGTCATGGCTGCGGGAACGTGGGTCATTTGGTCAAAGATTTCAGAAAAAGGAAGAATGCTTACTTCCACTATGGTGAGGTTGGACACTATACTAAAGAGTGCCCGAAGAAGCAAGGACAGGGCCAAAGGACAGGATCTTCTAGAGAGCAGGTGCATGCTCGCGAGGCTAGTGTACCGGACAAAGGTAGGAAAGTTTCTGTTGAAGGTTTGATTTCTCTTTCTAATCATCCTGTTAGGACTCTTTTTTATTCTGGCGCTTCTCGCTCTTTTGTATCTGATTCTGTGGTTGAGTCTCTGCACCTTAGGATTAATATTGTTTTTTATTGTCTCAAACCCCATTGGGGGAACGGCTCATCTGTCTATGATATATCGGGGTTTGAGGATATCTAAGTTGGGCGTCGAGTTTGAGTGTGATGCATATGTGCTTGGTTTTATGGGTTATGGTCTGATTCTAGGGATGGACTGGTTAGCCATGTATGGGGCCTTTCTAAACTATGAGAGGAGGGTTGTTAGACTTTTGACTTACCGAGGGAGGACTCTCAAGATTTCTATGACCCAAAGGGGCCTTTCATGCTTAGTTTCCTAGAATCATTTGATGTTCCTATTAATGATTTGCGATATGTACCTACAGTTTATAAGTGTCTGGATGTTTTTGATGAGGTTAGGGGTTTACCTCTGAGGCGCGAGATTGATTTCCGGATATACTTAGTGTTTAACGCGAAGCCAGTGGCATTGCCTGTGCGCCACATGGCTCCTAATTAAAGGAGGGAGCTTAGTAAGCAAGTAGGGGAGCTACTTGAGAATGGGTTTATTATGCGAAGCATATCAGAATGGGGAGTTCTAGTCGTCTTTGCAACTGGGGCGGATGGCTTGTTTCGCTTATGTGTGGATTACATGGAGTTGAATAAGTTCATTAAGAAGAATAGACACCTACTTCCGAGGATTGATGATCTGTTTGACCATCTTGTTGGCACATCTGTTTTCCCTCAGTTAGACTTAGCCACGGGGTTTCATCGGTTGAAGGTTGTCGACGACAGTATAGACAAGACTGCTTTCAGAACTCCATATGGTTTCTTTGAATGGCTATTCATGCCTATTGAATTGATGAATGCACCTGCGTATTTTGTGGATCTGATGAGTAGGGTGTTCAGGGAGTTTCTGAATAAGTTCGTTGTGATCTTTGTGGATGACATTCTGATCTTCTCGAAGAGCGAGGAAGAGCATGCCCTACATTTAGGGGAGGTTTTGAGGACTCTTCGAGCGCACTAGCTTAAGGCGAAATTCTCCACATGTCATTTTTGGAGAGAGGAAGTAAGATTTCTAGGGCACGTGGTCTCTAAGGAAGGGATAACGGTGGATCCCACGAAAGTAGTTGTAGTTCAAGATTGGAAGGTTCCAAAGAATGCAATGGAAGTGAGGAGTTTTCTCGGTTTAGCGGGTTCGCAAAGATATCAGCTTGACTTACCAGACCGACGAAGAAGAATCTGGCTTTTTCTTGGAGCATTGGTTGTGAGGATGCTTTTCAGCAATTGAAGAGGGCTCTGACAACAGCACCAGTTTTGATTTTTCCTAATGGGAACAAAGTGTTCACAGTGTACACTGATGCATGTGGTATAGGGCTTGGTGTCGTCTTGATGCAAGAGGGAAGAGTAATATGTTACGGTAGTAGACAGTTCATGAGAAGAACTATCCTACCTATGATTTGGAATTGGCTATTATAGTATTCGCGCTTAAGACTTGGCGGCATTATCTGCTTGGAAAGAGGTTCGAGTTATACACGAACCATAAGTCGCTCAAGTATTTGTTCTCGCAAAGGGATCTCAAGTTGAGACAACATAGATGGATGGAGTTCCTAGCGTCTTATGATTTTGAGAATGCTTATAATCCTGGCAAGGGTAATGTGGTGGAGGACGTGTTGAGTAGGCAGAGGTGACTTTGATTCCTCTATTCATAGAGAGGCGGAGTTCGGAGTACATATGGACTTTCGATTTTAGGCCATCTATGGATCTTACACCTAGTTTGTTGGCATCCTTAGAGGTGCGACCTACTCTTATGGATCAGATACGATCTTCGTAGCGAGAGGGCCCACAGATAGCAGACATCTTGGATAGACTCAGTAGAGGGGAGACTTTTAGTTGCCTCAGTATACATTCCACGGATGACAAGGGGTGGCTACGAAGGGATGTGAGGCTTTGTGTTCCCCGAGTTGGAAGTCTGTTGAAGGCAGTCCTTGAGGAAGCTCATCATTCTAGGAAGACTATCCATCCGGGTGGTGATAAGGTGTATAGAGGTATGAAGAGGGTTTTCTTTTAGGTTGGGATGAAGAAAGATGTAATGGAGTTTGTCTCTCGACGTTTAATTTGCTAGCAAGTTAAAGCTGAACAAAGGAAGCCCGACGGTTTGCTTCATCCTTTGGAGGTCCCACAGTGGAAGTAGGAGAGCGTCTCTATGGATTTCATCGATGGTTTGCCTAGATAGAGGAAGGGCAATACCAGTATTTAGGTTACAGTAGACATTCTTACTAAGAGCGCTCATTTCATTCTTGTTAAGAGTAAGAGAACGGCAGCATGGTTGGCATCAGTTTATCTTCATGAGATAGTCCATTTACATGGAGTACCTTCTAGCATAGTGAGCGATCGTGACCCATCCTCACTAGAAAGTTCTGGAAGAGCCTACAAGAGGCATTAGGTACACAGTTGTGTCTGAGCACCACATATCACCCTCAGACCGATAGATAAACTGAGAGGGTGAATAGAGTTCTTGAGGACCTTTTGAGGCTATGTTTCCTAGACTTCAGAGGGACTTGGGAGGAGCATCTTCGATTGGTTGAGTTCGCCTACAACAATAGTTATCAGGCTAGTATAGTTATGGCACCCTTCGAGGCATTGTATGGACGACCTTGCAGATCACCGACTTGTTGGTGGGAGTCTATAGATAGGCTTTTACTTAGACCTGAGATGATTAAAGAAACTTCAGAAAAGATTGATCTTATTCGCAGACACATAAAGACAGCTCAGGAGAGGCAGAAATCCTACGCATATAAGATAAGGACTGATATTGAGTTTATGGTGGGAGACATGTTTTCATCAAAGTATCATCTTTGAGAAATATGGTTCATTTTGGATCTGTAGGGAAGTTGGCGCCAAGGTTTGTTGGGCCATTTCCCATAGTGGAATGGCTAGGTCAAACTATAGGTGAGACTACCAGAGAGATTGACGGGTGTTCATGATGTTTTCTCATTTGTGGAAATGTCTACATGATACAAAGAAGTAGTCGAGCCGAGCATGCTTGAGGAAGTAGAGGTAGAAAGGGAGGCGACGGTTAGACGAGTTCCTACCCGTATTCTTGGATCAGATATTAAGAAGCTACGCAACAGAGAGTTTAAGCTGATGAAAGTTCAATGGGGAGAAGACCGCGAGGATGCAACTTGGGAGACTAAACACAAGATTCATGCTTCGTACCCTTTTCTTTTCAAGGGTATATTCTTAACTTCTTTTTCCAAACTTTTATTCGTACTTGGTTCTGCCATTTGAGTATATCCTATCGATCGAATCTTCAACCTTCAAGTAAGGAACTAATGGATGTAAACACGTGTTTGAGACATGCTATGATTGATGGATGCAAGTGGTTTCTCATGGATGTATATACACACACTATGCACTAGATCGGCTGGAAGCACTCTCATGCTGCATATGGATGCGTATGCATTTTTTTTATGAATGGAAGTGGATGTATCATCATATGGATGTTGCATTTGGACGGATGATTATGCACATATATAGCATTTACATGATATATTAGGACTATTTGCACACATGTTGGATTCATGGCACTAACATACATTGCATTAAGGAGGTTGACTGAATCAGTAGACCGCCTGATTTTTTGCATTAGTATAGGGACATATACACACACCTTTGCATATGTTCATATAACATTAGAAAATTCTTAAGGACATGAATGCATGTGGTCGATGGATGAGTAGATGGTTAATGGATGTTAGGATAAACATTCTTCTTAACTTAGAGATTTCGGGGACGAAATCCTTTAAGTAGGGGAGAATGTAACACCCCGTAGTTGTAAAGAATATTATAATGATAAACTAAGGAACACCTAATTCAATATTGGGAATTAAGTAAAATGGACTGTACCATTGTGTTTATCTCGGAATTCTGCTTAGGATAGAGTCCGAATTTGCGTAAAACGGACATTGTATGAGGATATTATGAAGGTTAGACGTTTGTGTACATATAAGAGCTTTATGTACAAATAAAACAACCAGAATTTTCAAATTAAATCAAATGGAACAATCGGCCAAACTAGGCAGGAACCAGACCCATTTGGTCTGACCCACGCCTGGTCTGGGTCGACCTATGGGTCGACCCAAGGTCAGGTGGGTCGACCCACACTGGATCTGGCCGGTTACGTAATTCTGAATCAGGACTTGTTTTGTGGCTTGGTTCGTGGGAGATGTGCTATGTATAAGACAACATTTCTATTGTTTTTCTACACCTAAAACAATGAAGCAATGAGATGTGGCCCTAACTTGGATTGAATCAGACTATCTTCTTCAACATCAACATATATACGTACAAGAATCTCTTCTGCAACATCAGCATATTATTCTCTGTTATTTAGATCCAACTTCTATAAGTTCATGTTACTTTTAGATATAAAAATTTAATAGTAACCCTGACAAGTTTATAAATCTGGATTTGAACCTATACCTGTTAAGAATCTGATTCATACTTAAACAGTTCTTCTATTACATGTACACCTGATCTGCTGTTCAGTTCCTATATGCCTATTTCTAATATGCTTATTTTTGCTATCATATGCCCATCTCTGTTATTATATGCTTAATTTTGTTTTTATATGCCAATTTTGTTCTTCTTTCTCTCATTCCCTTTTTATTTTTATAGCCTAGGCTACCTTCGAGCCTAGGCCAATGTCATTGAAATATGCGTACGAACAGAATTGGGATAAATTGGGTGAATGATTGGGAATGATGATTTGGGGGAATATCTTGTACTATGAATCATGGTTGGAATTTTGGGGCATAACTTGTACTGTAAAATATGACTGAAACTTGGGGGCATATCTTATATTGTGAATTATGACTTGAGATGTGGGGCATATAAATCTGTAGGTTTAATTTATAGATTAAGCGAAACATGTTAATGTAACTGTAAACAACCTATGGAACCTGCTTAATCTGTTAGGGTTAAGTAAACCTGTTTAATCTGTGGGGGTTATATGAACCCGTTAACCTGTAAAACTTAACCTGTTAATCTGTGGGGGTTAGGCGAACTTGTTGATTTGTAGGCTTAACCTGGTAAAAATCCTAGTTAATTGGGGGACACAAGTTAGGGGTTTGACTTGTGTCATCTGTTATGTGGGACCCATATCAGTCAGTAACCCATTCTGGTATTAAACGGGGACCCCGCACTAGTTAGGGTACAGGGCACGCATACTGAACTGATTAAAAGAGGTTCATCTGAAAGGGGGGGTGTACGGGCGCGTTCCAATGGAGTCATGTGCGTGCATGAGTCCGGTCTGAAGGGGGAAATAAGCCACTGTAGCACCAGTAAATAGGTCTGTGTCCTTCTTTAGGTTGCCACTTTAGGAAGCAATACACCATACTGTAGGGCTGACATAGAGTATTTACAAGTTAGGGAACCGATTGCTTGGGGATAGTAATCATGGTACATCTAGTCCTTCCTGTTTCTGTTGGGGTGCCTGTTATTTCTGTTCAGGGTAACACTCGTTATATTCTATTATAGTACCCGTTATATTCTATTATGGTACCCATTATTTCTGTTTGTGGTAAAACCTGTTATGGAGTTGAGTGCACCTAAAACTATCAATATGTTTCTGTTGGGATCATTCTGTTTCTGTTAAGTAATTAGGGGACACCTAATCCTTAAACGTTTTCTATTGGTTTGTCGGGCTCGTGTCTTCCAAAATGAGGGTACATTTCATCCATTGGGGAATACTTCAGAGCTCTTGAGTACCACTTGAAATGGTATGAATGACTAGCTTTCCATTATTTTGTCCTCAACTTCGGTTGCTAGGTCCTGGTTGGTTAGTTGGGACAACCTGCTCGTGGGTCGTTGAGGACGACTCTCCTACTTGAGGTTTTTTGACATACTACTGCAATTTATTATCTCGAATGAGCTTCTCTATCAAATTCTTTAGGTGTTAGCACTCGTCGTTATAGTGACCTGGTTGGTTATGGAAGCGACAATATATCCTAGAATTCTTCTGATTCTCTATCATTCTCATAGAAGGCAGTCTCGGGAAGCGTTCTTACTTGTTGGTAGTCAGGAAAATATTCTTAGGTGTCTCATTCAAAGGCATGAAGTCCTCAGGTTTATAATAGCGAATGCATTTTCCATCCTTTTTACCCTTGTCTTTACCCACATTCGCTCTCTTTGACCTTCCGACTTTTTCTCCTTACCTTGGGCATAATTCCTTCTTTCAGATCATTAGAGCTACGATTTTGCATGCTACCAACAACATTTCCCATTGTCGAGGTCGTTTCCTCCCATTTAATAAACTCATTAGCCTTTTTATACAAATTTTTATGTGTGTTGGGTTCCTTCATTTCACCCACTTTCCAAATTTAGTATATTTATTGATAGCCTGCACTAGAGCCATCAGCACCATCCTTAGCTCAGAATTGCCGACTTCTGTTACTGCAATGTTAAAGCAGTTCAAAAATGATTTCAATGGTTCCCCTGGATCCTGAGTCATCCTGGATAGGGACATGATGTCTTTGCCTTTGAAGTGTACAATCTGAATTGATGTTTGTAGGATAAATTTTTGAACTTATCAACCAAATTTTGTGCAAGCTTTGTAAACCACAGCGACGCAACTCCTTCCAAGTATACTGGAAAGTATCGACATTTCAGCTCATCGGTTACTCGAGCACCGTTCATATGGCAGTAATATTTGAATAAAAATAGGTTGGGATCAATCGTTCCATTATACATCGGCATTGTTGGCTAGAAAAACTTCTTAGGGTATTCTGCCCTCAATATTTTTCCAGTGAACGGATTTCGACTGGGTGCAAAACCCCAGTCCTCCTCTTCATCTTACCTTGCTAAACTTACTTTCATAATTTGCTTTGCTTTTTCAGGCATTTGACTTGGCGATGACCTTGGTTAGCTAACTGGGGATCTGCTCCTCTGACCCGTAGAGGTCACCCTCCGGTGGTGCTTATTATTTTCTGAGAAGATGGTCACACAGGTTGTTTTTGCTCGTTCCAATCAGCATTGACTTTGGCGTTTTCAATATCGGCATTATTACCGGGATCATCATTCAAAGCTGACATTCTATCCAGATCATTAACACCATTAGCTTAATATTCCTGATCATTTTCCATATTCAAATTTTTGGGAATGACGCCCGCATTCCTTCCTGCGCTAGGTCAAGCAACATTAGTAACATGCATTCTCTAGGTTGCCACTGGATTCCCTTTTCTTTTATTAAAGGTTGATGGATGTACGTGTTCTTCCAAGTCAATCTCTACTTTATTAGTTCCCAGATTCAACCCCATGGCCAAAATAGCCTCCAAATTTTCCATCAAAGCTCGGTTTGTGGCTTCCAAATGTTGGTTTATGCCTTCTACCACACTATCCATCTCTCTTTGTGTGATAGCTCCCCTTGGGGTATAAGTTTCTCCAGGGTTATTAGCCATAGAGGGAACTTGAGTATCATCAGCTACATTTCCAGAAGTTGCAACTATCCCTGATTTATTCATACTTGTCTTCTTTCTCGGAGGAGCCATGATATCCACCAAGCTTCGAGTTCTTAATGCAATCTTCTCCATGGATCTTCCTTGTAGATGTTAATGATCTATAGTAGAAGCACGGTTCTAGGCCTTAGATTCAGTTCTCAGTGAAAGCAACACCTAGCTTACTGTGAAAGCACCACCCCTAAATGGGAAAAACAGAATATAATAGCAAAAATAGAAGAAGAAATACAATTTTATAGTGGTTCGGTCTAAGATCAAGTCTACAACCACTTTGAACATTTTTATTATGATCCTTGCCAAGCCGAGTTCAGTAAATTATAGATGATTACAATGTTCTCCACAGTAGAGATTTACAATAAATCACAAGGACTGAAGATTAGTGAAGAAGATCTCAATATTATACCTAAATGACCTAAGATTGTTACCTTTGGAGATAAAACCTTAGTGTTGAAAATGAACAATGGCTGCTGGAGATGAAGATCCATTTTAACAACTCTTTGGAAAGAAAAGGAAATCAATCCCCAATCATGTTGGAGTGTAAGGGCTATTTATAGGAGTTTCGGAGGAGTTGGGCCAAGCCCCTTTACAGAAAGACTCGGAATAATGCCTAAATCCTTCCTTGAAAGCTGCTTGCTAAAATACTCTATCTCCGTGGATCGGTACCCGTCCATGGAGATAGATTATTTCGCACTTTCGTTTTTACCAGTGCCTTCCCTATCTTCCTCTTGGTCTTCAAAGGGAGTTTGGCTTCACTTGGATCAAGTTTGATAGTGTGCCGAGCTCTGGTGCTTTGTCGTGCTTAAATTCCCCTTGATCCATCGAGTTTTAGTATTTAGACTGATCGTATTGACTCTATACTTTGTCATTGGGCTCCTTTCTGAACAAGTATCACATTTTCCGCAAGCCTTGTTCGGAAACGCCTAATTCCCATGGATCGGTACCAGACATGGAAAATGAACTGGTATCGGTCCATGTAGATAGATGATTTTAAGACAAAACTTTTTGTATTTTTTTCCATTTGTCTCTAGGTCCTTCTTACAAAGTTTCACTTGGTTTGGGGTTGTATGGTCATGTTTCTTACTTAGATTCTACACCTATTTACTTCGGGTTTATAACCAGGTAAACATTTGCCCTCCAGAGTGCATTCGTGTTGAAAATATGATGTGCCTTGGAATTGTTGTCTTGTATGCTTTATAATGGAACTATTTGGAGTGGAGAAATTAGCTCCCCTTAAAAGATTGTTAACTTGACGCTTTCTACTGGATTTTATGGTGATCATCGAAATAGGCTTTCCTATCTCCGAATTTCATGTTGCGGACTTAGAATAACATATTTTCACTGCTAGGACCGGGACGACGAGTTTTCATCGATGAATGATGGATCGGTAATAGTCCATGGGTGATGGAGCAATACCGGTCCTTATACTTGGCAGATTTTTTGTTGTTTCCTTTCCTCTTTAAATCTACTTCGATCCACACTTGTTTTATTATTTCTTGTGTTGAAGAGGTCTCGGGTTCCGGTCCTTATATTTTTTTGCTACCGATCCAACAAACTCCAACTCCGTCATTGACCTCCTATGCTACCGCCGTTCATCTGAGCCACCTGACTTCGCTTCCATCCTATAGCTATCCATTTGGACCCAAATCCATCTCCCAATCGCTTGATCTCGATTGAATCTCCCCCAAATCGGTTCATTTGACCGTCGTTAGAACTTTGTGGCACCCACATCCGTTAATGTCACTCACTAAGGGAATGCATTGAATTTCGTGAAGCGTTATAGGTAAACAGACACAGAATAATGACAAGATAGATATAAATAAGATAGCAGCAGAAATTTTTAAATTTTTTTATTTCAAACATAAATCATAATGTCGTAGTCCATAATACCATAAGTCACAAAAACCATTACAATAAAACAACTTCTGTCTTGCATCATCAGAGTACATAAGAATATGAAAAACATAATTCCCCAATTAAAAGAGTTAAGCCATAGTACAGATAAGAACTTGAGCTATACTTCAGAAGTAGCTCCTAGCAAGATGATATCTGAGTCCTAACTAAGCCTGAGTGTTTCCTCCCTGAGAACCTGAGGGGAAGGGGGAAACGGAAGAAAGAAGGACAAACAAAAGGGTCAGACATAAAGTTTGGCGAGTTTAATAACTTTTAGCCAGTAAATAAATAAAAGTAACATGATAGGCATATAAAGTGGATAAGACAGATCACTACATAAATGACAGGTGTGACAAGGTAGACATGGTAAGATGTATGTGCTCCGCTAATGATTACTCTACACTATTACTAGTATAACTAAAATGAGATGATCGCTTCCACTATAAGTTGGTAGACTTAGGGCATACGTCCGAGTGTACCCTAACCACTACCCTAATCGATCGGCTCCCTACTCTGTAGATATCATGTGCTGGCCCCACAATAGGAGGTATCACTTCCTAAAGTGGCAACCCTTAAGATGTGCACAACCATATCCATTGGTGTCACGGTCATCTTATCCCTCTCTGCTCGACTCATGCACGCACATGGCCCGGTCGGTTTGTGCCGCCTACACTGTCTGTCTCGTTTGGATCTCTTATAATCAATCAGTAAGCGTGCCGCTTCTCCGCCTAGTACGGTGTTCTTTATTTGATACCAACTCTGGGTTACTGACTGAAATGGGTCCCACACAATATGATACAAGCTCTCCCCTTTGTCTTGTATCCCCACTAGGTTTTTCACTGATTATGTATAACCTTAGTTTTCTTTAATTACATAGCCCTATGTTAGTTATGCTTACCCTAAAGGGTGTTTTTAATTACATAACTTTATTATATTTTCCCACCAGTTATGTATACAACTAAGTGTCTTTAACTACATAACCTTATTGAGTTAATTTCGTGGGCCTATATTTAAATATTGCCCAACCCTTCTAATTTACTTAACCCACCCGCTACCCATCCAATTTTACTTAACACTAACTTAAGTTCATAATCATACAATCCTTATGGATTAAATTAGGTTAAGTAGTCCAATTCTTTACCATGTCCATTTATGGTTTATAATAGGCTAGACCTCCCACATTAGGCCTACAACATGTAGATGTTGGATATCCCTGTCGGGTCCGGGCAGACTTATTCCACAGTTGGGCATAACCTTGTGTCATAGCCTGATTCATATTTACGTACTTAGACCTCGCACATTAGGTTCGACATTAGTGGTTGTTGGATATGCTGGTCGGGTTCGGGCAGACTTCCACCAATAAAGCAACCTAACCTCATGTCATAAGTACAATTATAATTCCTAATTGTAACCACTAAACATTCCATTTTTATCCTAATTTACCTACGTCATTATAGGTGATTATTTCCATGTTTCCCCATTTGAATTATATGTCCAATTCATATAAATATTACATAAATTATGCCAATTATAAATCCCTTTTCCCCGTTTCCTAACTAACGTATTTGCACATATTTTGGCGGGATCTAGGCTATAAAATTGCCTAGCCATAACAATAAAAAAGGGAATATGACAAAGGTGATATTTTCAACATATCTTGACATAAACTAGCATGATAACAAGGTGAATGGACATGTAATTAACATCATAACAAGATGGACATAAAATTGATGAACTTGTGGCAACTACGATGTCAAAGCAAGCATAATGGGATCTAAATTAACCATTTTAGGTGTCCAACTATTTAGATCTAGCATAATTAGGGTGACATAGTAACATGTTTAGACCTAAAGATGGCTTCACATGTCAAGTTTACAACATATCTAGATCGATCACAATATGACAGGTGAAAAAGGGGATTTACATAAAGAACTAGATCTGGCCAATGTTACAACTGTCCAATTTAATAGATGTACATTCACCACAATATAGTGACAAGTCAAGATCCACATAGGCAACATAATAGAATAACCATAATTGTATTAGATCAAGGGAAACAGGTCTATCGTGACATAGTATAGGATATAACACTTGCACAGAATCATATTTTACAACATATCCAATTCACAATCTTTCACAATTTACTTTTATTTATCTAAACCTAAAAGCAATCTAGAAACTCACAGCTTTTGGTTTAGAGAATTGAGAAAGAATGGATCTTGAATTTCTGAATTTGATTTGCAAAGTATGTTGTTGTAGAAAACGGTTCCGTCTCAGTTCGTATCCTGGCAGCATATGGCTCCCATAATTTCCAATGAAGAAATGGGAGATTTGAGCACATATTTATAGCTGCAGAACCCTCTGAAACCGACTGCCACCTCAGCTCTAGGGGTGTCGACACCCATGTGGGTGGGTCGACCCATAGGTCGACACCCCTTAAGGGGGGTCGACACCCAGGGGTGGACACCCCTCTAGGGGTGTTGACGCCCTAGAGCGGGAATTTTGCGGGTCTAACAAATTTTTCAAATTTGAACTATTCTGGATAAAATTATGACTCATCTCTGACTTATGCATATATATGTAATCTTTCTGCGCGTATACAAACTTAAAATCCTTATAACTTCTTCATATGTAGTCCGTTTTACGCAAACCAAGTGTCTATCAAGACCAGAATTTCGAGACGAACGCAATGGTGCAGTCCATTTCCTATAATTGTGAATACTAAATTAATTATTATTTAATTTATCCTCTTTAATGTCGTAAAAAATTTGGGGTGTTACATTCTCCCCTACTCAATGGATTTCATCTCCGAAATCTCTAAGTTGAGAAGAATGCATATCCTACCATCCATCATCCATCTACTCATCCACCAATCACTGGCATCCATTTTCCTTAAATATTTCTAATGCTTATATGAATGTATGCAAAGGTGTGTGTATATGTCCCAACACTAATGCGAAAATCAGGCGGTCTACTGATTCAGTTGACCTCCTTAATGCAATGTATGTGTTAGATCGAAATTTGGACCTAACACCCAAATTGTTATGAATTGCAGAGAATTCTAAATGAGGAACAAGGGAAAAGAAAGTAACACTCAGAATTTATAGTGGTTCGGCGTTAACGAGCCTACGTCCACTTTATATCTTATTGATTATGCTTTATAAGCTAGTACAACAGCGATTTCCCTCAATATTTCAAAGATTTGAGAACAATGGCGGACTCAATTTCCACTATTGCCAAAAAGCTCCCGAAAAATGCCAAGTTCTGGGCTATTTATAGCTGATTTCGTCGGACGGATCGTGGACACGTGGCACGAATCCCGAGATTTTCGGATCGCATCGCAGCCATCGAAGAAAAAGTCAAACTAGCCGTTGTGAACAGGTGTCGTCAGGTCCATGCGATTCGGATCGCTGACGACCAGCTTGTGGCTGAACGAGTCAGTGGGCTCGGTTCGCTGCAGGGGATCGGATCGCCTGGAGGTGGCGTTAGTCAACGAGACGAGAGCGATCCGTTCCTTGGGCGAGTCGATAGAGCGCGATCCATGAGGGGCGAGACGATGGCGTGCGATCCAAGAGGGACGAGACGACGGCGCGCGATCCAAGAGGGGCGAGACGATGGCGTGCGATCCACTTTCCTGGAGGACTTGGTTTCCTGATTTCCTTTCACGAATGGTCCTGGATGGCTTGGTCAAAAAGCAAGCCAACATTTTGCCCCCTCGAAGTATGTTTTATTGATGATGAAACATGCTTCGAAGATGCTTATTGATTCTCTCCTGAAAGGATGCAAGCTTACAGTCGCATTGGTTCAAATTGACACATGGACGAATCGGATCGCGCGTCGTGTGTGGAGTTCTTAGGGTCTTGCGCGATGCAGGGCGCGCCTTCCTTCGAGTCGTATCGGGCTCTGAGTTTCGTGGGCCATCATTCCGAAGCGGTCCGTGGGCTTCGTTGCGATTCCGTCTTCAGATCGGGACGCTTCGTGGATCGAATAAGACAAAGGAGGGGAGGCCAACGGTCACCTTCATTGCCTATATAAGTCGACGTTCCCCCCTTCACTTTCCTTCTTTCTCCTCTCTGCCGAATCGTCTCGCGCGAGCTGTTGAACAACGAATCCAACCCCTTAAAACTTTCGAAAATCCAAGAACTCTCTCAGTTTTTAGAAAGGTAACTTTATAGGAAGCACCCTCGTACTACTTTCCTGAATTTCTACGGTTGATTCCAGAGAGAAACAATATAACTCCGTTACTTTTCGAAAAAATCACCCAATCGCCATGGCCACTGAACGCAGAGCTCAGAACTTGAGGATGAGAAGGAGATGAGGAAGAAGAAGGATGGAGAAGGAGGAAGGAGGCTGACTCGGATCGTGGTCAACGACTGAGGACGGAAGCAAGTGGCGAGACGAAAGACTGAGAGGGCAACCAAGGGTCGTACCGCGGTAGTCGCAACGGTTCGCGAGGGAGCCTTCCCTTCGCCCGGCGATTCGGTGAGGGGCAAACTTTCTGAATTGCGATCGAAAAAGGGGTGCGATCCCTCTGCCATGCGAGTCGAAGGGGGGCGGTCCCCCTATCGTGCGAGTCGGAGGGGGGCGATCCCTCTGCTACGCGATCCGCCTCACGTCTGGTGATACGAAGAAATTTCAATCTTTAATCAGCGCCTTGTCGCTACAAAACTCTGGACAGTTAGGATAGAGCCCTGACGTTGATCTCTCTGGACTAAATGACTTCATGATTCGACTGCATACGACGACCAATGACTTTTAATAACCTCGACTGCTCTCATGTCTTATTATCGCTTTTAATAATGCGCACACACAAGCACACACAGCAGTACTAGCACACACGGGGGGACGGGTAGTGTTAATCTTATCATTCATATTTTCTCGTCCTAGCAGCAATGTCGAACGACCACTCTTCCTCAAGATCGGTAGCCGAGACGGAATCTGAGACTTCCGAACAGCATAATCCTCAAGTTCCTCCAATCAATCCTGAAGGTGAAAATTCTGGGTCCGAATATGAAGCCACAGAATCGGATCCGACAGAAAGCACGTCATCCAGCAACAACTCCGATTCCGATGAGCGAGCTCCGGACGAAATTCCAGGCGCAGTGGGAATAGATAAATTCTCTGACTCTTTAGCGTCCAAGCTCGACGAGATAAAACTCAAGAGAATCTGCCTAAGACATGGCATACCTTGGGACGATGTCTTAACACCTGGAAGCGAAGACAGACCTCATTTAGCACCGGAAGGGTATATGTCGATCAGTCGGACAATGTGCCTAGTAGGAGCTATCCCTCCATTCCCTCCAATTGTCATTGACACTCTGAGACGATTAGGCATTGCCCCGATGCAGCTTCATCCAAACGCCTATGCTTCTCTATATTCTCTATATGTCGCTTATGCGGAAATCTTGCATGCCGAACTCAAATTCAGAGACCTGGTGTTCTTCTTTCTCTTCAAGCACCGCTCTTCTGCAACTCCCAACTTTTCCTTTTTTGAATCAGTGGCGAACAGGAAAGTTCTGTACGACGGGTACAGCAACATCGGGGATCCTAAGTCCGACTGGTTCTACATAAGAAGGCAGGCTGGATGCTCACGGAGATGGCTTAAATCGAGTAAATTTTTGTCGCCTAGTTGAATATCTTGCTTGGGGGAGTCTAAGTAATAACATTCTTCCGCTTTTTCCTTTGTCTTAAACAGATCATGTCTTCCCGAAAACAGAGGGTGCATTATACAACAACCGGTTATCCATTCTTCTGCAAAGTAGATCCGACTTTTTAAGGATTAAAAAATGCATTACGGATGACAACCTTCACAGGCATCGCCTCTTGGATAGGAAGTTTGGACTTGGAACCGGCGGCAAACCTTATAAATATGTGCCCCCGGCGGACGGAGAGGGAACTTCACAAGCGGTGGAGACCACCAAATTTCACAAAAGCCCTTCTCCGATAGTCATCCAGGACGACGAAGACTTGAATGTATACAGGGGAGATGAATCCCGTGGCGATGCGTCGAAAGAAATCTCTACTTCTGCTCCAATGGAAACTGTCGGTGATGACGAATTGACAGAAGAACAATTATTCGATGAGCTGAATAAAATCCCTTTGCCCGACATTGAATACACGGAAAAAGACTTCGGCGAGGGGCCTTTCTTTTCTGCTTCCGAAGAGGCGGCCGACTTAGCAAGGGGACGTGAAACGGGCCAGACGAGCCTGTCTCCAGGCCCGGGTCTGTTAGGGGGAATTATACGGGATGCACACCTCACACACACTGCCTGATCGTGCACTACTATGCCGTGAATATTCAATGTGATAACATGCTCTTCTTCTCTTTTTTGCAGGAGTGATGTCACGCAGGAGATCTTACTCGTTCCGTTCTCTTCGCGAAGGCACCCCCAGCCTTCGTTCGGGTACTGAGCGCCCTCGCGGTCCCTCTCACAAGTCGAGCTCTTCGCAACCTCGATCTCCACCCAAACCAACCTCTACCAGGCCTTCGAGTCACCCAATATCTTCGACCGGGGGGAAGACACTTCCAAAAGAGTTGACTCCTCCAAAGAGTGCGCCTTCCCACAGTCGGTCGTCCAAAAAGCGCCACGAATCCAAGGACGGGGACAGGGATTCATCCAAAGATACTGAGCAAACAAGAAGCAGCGTAGTCCCCGTCAGCCAACCAGAATTAGCTGCCCCCGGCTCACGGGACTACGTTCACGGTCCTGAAATCCAAGGTAGGCTGGAAAAGCTACGGGAACAATTTCCAGGAATGTTCTTCGATAGGATGGTCTTTGTCCCTGCCTTGGAGCCGGTTCCTAAAAACTGGGATAAAGAAGTTATTGGGCATATCCGTCACGTGGCCAAGCAATACGAGGCGATGAAAAAGCACGCACTTAACCTTTCGGAGGTCGTCCGGACACTCGAGATAGAAGCTCACAGGTCTAAGGCAAAACTCGAAAATAATGAAAGGGCCAGGACAAAGTTAGAGAAGGATCTGGAAGGCGCTCAGGCCCAGCTCGCCCTTGCACAGAGAGACGCCGCAAACTATAAAACTGAATTAGAAAATGCCAAACAGCGCTTTCACGCAGAACTGGATTCCAATAGCCAGGAAAAAATGGCTTTAAAAAAGGAAGCTGAAGACCTCAGAATGGCCAACATCGAACTGGCAACGGCTAAAGACCATTTTCTGACGGAGAAGGCTGCTTGGGAAGCGGAAAGAGCAAGCTTAAAAGAAAAGTTGGCTCTGGCAGAGGCGGAAAAAGTGATTTTGAATGATCAGGTGGTCGATGCGGAGAGACGGGCAGCTCTTGCCGAAAAGAACGTTGATAGCGCCATTGAAATGGCGACTGCCTCCAACCATAAACTCCTTGAAAGAGAGAAAGAAATCGAGGGGTTTGAGGAGATGATCTTTGATTTCCTCGGTCAGGTTCTCAAGACTCGCAATATCTCATGGATCCCGGATTATCATGTTACTCTGGCCAACTTGTGGGATGCCATCGTGGAAGGCGAGAAACAGAGGCTAGGGGTCGAGGAGATCGATGAAGATGAATTGATGAAAAGCATCCTAAGGGACAACGAGCCTGAGGATCTGGCAGAGGGCCGTCGCTTAATCTTGGCGGAGATGGAGAAAGAGAGAATCATGGCTAAAGGCAAAAGCAAAATTGACGAAGGTTCCGGCTCCGCCGCCAAGTTTAAAACTTCCGACGTCGAGGAGTATCATCCTGACGATCCGCTGATCCCCTTAGGCTTAACTCCCGTGGCTGTTGGGGCATCCGGATCTACTCAAGAGGGAGTGTCCGCTGAAGGTACCTTTCTCTATTCTCAACAATTTGCTAAAGCGATTGCGAATTGCCGCCGTCTAACAGGACAACCCATTGAATTAATAACGTGTGTATCTTATAATGCAGGTGGCGAGCCCGCCGACAAGGGTGTTGGAAAAGAGAGAGAAGTGGAGGAGGGGACCGCCCTGCCGGGTGCTGAAATCGATGTTTCAGAACGAGTCGAGGCCGCAACAGCTGAAGGAGGCATCTCGGTGCCTGGTGCCGACGTACCCAAAGATGCTGAGACTATCGAGGCTTTAAAAGACTTGGATGGTCGGCATGTGGATGATGAAGAGGATATCACCGGCACCAAGAAGGCCGACGATGATGATGATGATGAACCCCTGGCCAGCCGAAAAGCCAGACAAGAGAAAGAATTGGCCTTGAAGAAGGTGGGGGAGGAGGCCTTGAATGTGGTCCCCCTTGCAGAGTTTGATCCCAAAACTGGGATGATTATGAAAATCCAGTCCAGGTCCATCAGCCGGCAACTTCACTTCGCGAACCCTGATGACTTCCCGGCTTCCCTCTCTGGCAGAAGCAAGGGAAAAGATGGGGGAGAGGAAACCTCAGAGGAGTCAGACGCTCCCCTTGTGGACAAGCGGAAAAGGAAGGAGGGGGATCCATCTGAAGCCGATAAGGAGAGGCTGGAGAGGCAGAAGCGAGAGAAGATATCAAAGCATAAATAGGATGTTTACTGATATTTTGCCTTTTAAGCTTCCCACTGGCCAGGAGGTGTAATTGTGAGACTGGCCCTCACTTTTGTTTCTAACTCGTTTTCACTTTGCTGATTTGCAGTATATAAACAAGAATTTGTTTCTTCTTACGTCCCCGTGTACCTGTGTTCATAGAAACTCTCCACATTTAGTCGTTAGCCAGCTATTAATAATTATAAGTTAGTCAGTCAACCAGAAGAAGAATGTTCATGCTATGTTACATTTGTTATATCAACGTTTAGCGTTCGCATAGGAGTGCGTGATGCCCCCTAATCAATTGTTAGAGTTTTATGCTCGGCGATTCGTTCGCTCCCCGATCCTTCAGCGGGAAAGGAGCTCTTTCTCAGCGCTCAATCGGAGACGCCTTTATACTCTCTCTCTTCTCTGGAGAGTTAGAGTTCGAGCTCAGCGATTCATTCGCTCCCCGATCCTTCAGCGGGAAAGGAGCTCTTTCTCAGCGCTCAATCGGAGACGCCTTTATACTCTCTCTCTTCTCTGGAGAGTTAGAGTTCGAGCTTAGCGATTCATTCGCTCCCCGATCCTTCAGCGGGAAAGGAGCTCTTTCTCAGCGCTCAATCGGAGACGCCTTTATACTCTCTCTCTCTCTGGAGAGTTAGAGTTCGAGCCCAGCCGTCTGCGATAATGCATGCCCCTCAAACTCGTCTCAGGTTTACATTTTAATCCAAGCTCTGAGGATTAAAACCAGTCGGACAAGCAGCCAGAGCATTTACCAAGACTTTGGGTTCCTCTGATTAGTTTACTATAGGAAATGTCGGCACTGGACTTCGGGTACCTGCAATATTTACACTGATTTTCATGGGCAAATAAACAGAGATGCAGTAAAGGTAAATGACACACAGTATTTTTATAGTGGTTCGGTCGAATCATGACCTACGTCCACTTTATAATCTCTTGCTTTAAGGAATCAGACTGTTCTAGGCGAGTCATGCCTTGTACATAGTTTTTTTTTTTTTTTTTTTTTTTTTTAAAAAGGCAAAAGAGTAAGTTTGAAGCCTCTCATGTCAAATATGGCCGTAGATGTTGGGCATTCCACACTCTGGGGATTTCCTTTCCATCTACGGTTGTCAGCTTGAAGGTTCCATTATCAAGCTTGCTGAGAATAGAGTACGGTCCTTCCCACTTTGCTCCCATGTGAGTTGGGGGTGGAAAGACGCGTTTCAGAACCAAGTCTCCGGGTTCCAAGGTTCGGGCTCGGACCTTTTTGTTGTAATATCGGGCGACCTGTTGCTTGCATTTCAGAGCACGCAGGTCGGCTTCATCCCTCTTTTCCTCGATCATATCCAGGGACCCAAGGAGCAATTCATTATTAGACATTGGATCATAATAGGTCACCCGATGAGAAGGTACCTTTATCTCAATCGGGATGACTGCTTCCGTTCCAAAAGCAAGGGAGAACGGGGTATGTCCTGTCGCTGATTTATATGTCGTCCGGTAGGCCCATAGTGCCAAGGGCAATTCGTCAGCCCACATGGCTCTAGCCCGCTTCATTCTTCTTTTCAAAATGGACTTAATTACTTTGTTTGCAGCCTCGACTTGCCCGTTCGATTGCGGTTATGCCACGGAGGTGTAGCGATTCTCGATGTGGTATTTCTGGCAGAAGTTTCTGAATTCAGCACTGTCAAATTGAGTTCCGTTGTCCGTTATCACGATCTTTGGAATTCCGAATCGACAGATGATGTTTCTCACGATGAAGTTGATCACCCGTTTAGTTGTGATTGTAGTTAGTGGTTCTGCCTCGACCCACTTAGTGAAATAATCTACGGCCACAATGGCGAACTTTGCTCCGCCCCTTGCTATGGGGAGACTTCCTATGATATCGATTCCCCACATAGCAAAAGGCCATGGGCTTATCATTGTTTTTAACTGGCTTGGAGGCGCCCTAGGTATCTTTGAAAATCTCTGGCACGCGTCACATCGTCGTGCATATCCTACTGCATCCTTGTTTATGGTGGGCCAGAAGTAACCATGCTGCAATATCTTTTTCGCCAAAGTTTGCCCCCCAGCGTGGTCGCCACATTCGCCTTTGTGGACTTCTTGCAGCACGCGTTTGATGTCATCGTGGGCTATACACCGAAGAAGGGGCATTGAATACCCTTGTCTATAAAGGATTCCACCTTGCAGGACGTATCGGGCGGAATTACGAATCACTTTTCGCCTCTCGCTTTTCTTCGTCGGAAGCGCTCCATTCGTTAGGAAATCCCTTATAGGGGTCATCCACGATTCCTTTTCTGGTTCCGTCTCAAGTACTAGGTCGATTTCCATCTGATCAATGCTAGGAGACCGAAGTACTTCAACGGGGGCTAGCCCTATCACTTCAGGATCGTTAGAACTAGCCATCTTTGCCAACCTGTCTGCTTGCTGGTTTTCTGACCGCGGAATATGAGATATGCTGTAGTGATCAAACTCATTCAGCAGCTCTCTTACTTTCTTTAAATATAGAATCAATCTCGCACTTTTAGCTTGGAATCTCCCAGTAACTTGGTTTACGACTAACTTGGAATCGCAGAAGATGTTCAGTTTCGTGACTTCTAGCACCTTTGCAATCTTTAGTCCAGCTATCAGAGCTTCATATTCAGAATCGTTGTTAGTGGCCTGAAACTCCATTCGGATGGCATAAGTTATTAATCGTTTCTCGGGGGTTTCAAGCACTATTCCGGCGCCAGATCTTTTGTCATTTTTAGCACCATCAGTATATAATCTCCAGACATTCGGGTCGAAAAGTAATTTCGAGGGTTCCACTTCTTCGTTTGCTATGTCTTCTTCAGGAACTGTGAATTCTGCTATGAAGTCAGCTATCGCTTGCCCCCGAATTGATCGTCTGGGCTGAAAGTTCAAGTCGAATTGACTTAACTCAATATTCCATTTGAGTAATCTTCCAGACGCCTCTGGTCTCTGTAGAACTTGCTTGAGTGGGTGATCAGTATATATGATAATAGGATGTGCTTGAAAGTAGTGCCGAAGTTTTCTGGAGGCAATCAATAAACTATACGCCAGTTTTTCTATCCGTGGATAATTACGTTCTGCCGCTGTTAATTTTTTACTTACGTAATATACAGGCCTTTGGACCTTCTCCTCTTCCCTTACCAATGCTGAGCTGACTGCATGAGATGATACTGCCAAATATACGAATAAATCCTCGTGGTCTATCGGCTTAGATAGAATTGGAGGTTTCTCCAAGTGTCTAAGCAAGTTCTGAAACGCTTCCACGCAGTCAGGAGTCCATTTAAAGTGGCGTTTTCCCCGCTTTATTAATTCGAAGAATGGGATGCACTTATCCGTAGCCCTGGAGATAAATCTGCTTAGTGCGGCCACTTTTCCAGCAAGGCTCTGCACGTCCTTAATTTGCCTAGGTTCCTGAATGTTCCTGATTGCCGCGATCTGGTCCGGATTAATCTCGATACCGCGCGAACTGACAATGAATCCTAAGAATTTTCCAGAAGCAACACCGAATGAACATTTGGTGGGATTGAGTTTCATCCCATACTTTCGAAGAATGCCGAACATCTCTGCCAAGTTAGTAGTGTGTTGAAAGGATTGCTTGGATTTAACCAACATATCGTCGACGTATACTTCCATCGTTTTCCCGATTTGGTTGTAAAACATTCTGTTGACCAAACGTTGGTACGTAGCGCCTGCATTCTTCAAGCCAAAGGGCATCACTACGTAACAATATAATCCCAGATCAGTGGTAAAGCTAGTGTGCTCTTGGTCCGGAACGTGCATCGGAATTTGGTTGTATCCTGAATAAGCATCCATGAATGAGAGAAGCTCATGACCTGCCGTCGAGTCTACCAACTGGTCAATCCGAGGTAATGGGAAACTATCCTTTGGACAAGCTTTGTTTAGATCCGAGAAGTCGATACACGTTCGCCACCTTCCGTTGGCCTTCTTCACCAGGACTGGATTCGAAATCCAGTCTGGGTAAGTGGAATCTCTGATAAACCCATTACTCTTTAGCTTTCCGACCTCTTCTTTCAAGGCAGCGGACCTCTCTGGGCCCAGCATTCGCCTTTTTTGCTTTACTGGAGGATGTTTGGGGTTAATGCTCAAAGAATGGCTCATGATTGATGGGGATATTCCGCACATGTCTGCATGGGTCCAAGCAAATACATCCAAATTGTCCTTTAAGAAATTCGTCAATTCTTCAGCAAGATTTGGACTTAACTGGGATCCAATCTTAAGGACCTTCTCCGGGTCACTGTCATCGATTGGTACATCCACAGTTGCCTCGTTGGGAGTCGCCGTTCTGCCCCCGGGTTCTTGATCCTCTCTGGGATCCATATCCTCGGGCAACACTTTAGGCAACTCTCCAACAATTGTCCTCTTTGGTTGCTATAAGGTCCCCACTCCCGAAGGGGGAGAAGTGGCTTTAGTTTCGATATCCCCTCCATTGCGAAGTAACTTTAATTCGGCGACATAACATGCTCGCGCAGCAACTTGATCCCCTCTGACGATACCGATGCCAGCTTCTGTGGGGAATTTCAATAACAAGCACCAAGGGGCTAGACAGGCTCTGAACTTTGTGAGGGCCGGTCGGCCCAAGAAGGCATTGTATGGTGATTCAACATCCAAAACCACAAAGGGAAGGATTCTCACTCTCTGGCGTTCTCCTTCCCCAAGCGTAACTGGCAACTCTACATAACCCATTGGAGCAGTGGATGCTCCGTTGAATCCACGGATCCACCCCTGGCAGGGCTTCAAGTCTTTTATTTCAAGATTCATTTGGTCAAAGGCCTTTTTGAAGAGGATATTAACGGAACTCCCGCTGTCCACCAGGACCTTATGAACAGTGGCTGGCCCAATGGGTATTGTGATTACGAGCGGATCTTCAGTTGGAGCATGGACTCCAACGCTATCCCGTTCTCGAAAAACAACATCATCAGTCATCATCTTCTGCTGCTTCACCGGGATACTGTCATCGGGATTGCTACATTCCCCCACTTCGGGGTGTTGTTTGGCCGCATTGACGTATTGATCTAACGCTTTGGAACTATGCCCCGAAAGATAGAGTCCTCCGATCACGGTATTAATAACAATATTCTTTCCTTTTTGCTGAGCAGTCGGCCTAGCAGCGAGTCGATTTTGATTCTGATTCGGGGCCTGCACTGCTTGCCCCCTGTCCCTAGGCGCTACTCTGTATTCATCTAGCTTCCCTTCTCGAAGTAGCCTTTCGATCACGTCTCTAAGGTGACGGCATTCATTCGTCGAATGACCGTGAATTTGATGAAAGAGGCAAAACTTTCCTGTCTCACGCTCTTTTTCTGTCGATTCTCTAGGAGGTGGCCTCTTATTTTGGAGGACTTCATACGCATCCACGAAGATATTCTCCAGAGTGTCATTTATGGGTGTATAACTTTCAAAGGCCCTGGGACGAGTCCTTCTCTGGGAGTCGTTCCCTCGGCCCCTCTTCCGGCTGTTGCCATTAGCATTGTTATTGTTGTTACCCGGTCGGTGACCACCCTGGTTCTGATTTCCGACGTTAGCCTCAACTTTCCCGGTGTTGTCTCCAGTCTGTTTGATAGCGACATTGCTCTGAACCTCTTCCTTATCAGTTGTTTTAAGCTTTCGGTTCGCGTACACCTCTTCCCGGCGTAGATGTACATTGGCTTTCTCATAGAATAATTCTCTGGTGTGGGGTGGTTTGCCTGCCAAGTACCTCCCGAATTCAGTGTCCTTATCCACTCCATCAATTAGTGCTGCGACAATGGTCGGCTCATGAGGATCTTTGACTTCTGTGGCGGCCAAATTGAAACGATCCAGGTACGTCTTTAGACTTTCGCCTGGTCGCTGTTTGACAAGGAATAGATCGATCACGCTTTTCGTCTTCTGTGCGTAGATACGGAATTGCTCTACGAACCTCTCGCTTAGTTCCCTGAAGCTGGAGATCGATCTTGCCGGCAGACGAGTAAACCATAGTAAAGCCACGTCTTCCAGAAATATGGGAAACGCTTTACACTTAACCGCGTCAGAAGCGGCGGCAGCAGTCATCGACCAGGAGTATCTCATCAGGTGCTGAACAGGATCAGACCTTCCTGCGTATCGGTTCATTTGTGGCATGTTGAAACGCCTTGGAAAAGTTGCATCCAAAATATCGTCGGTAAAAGGAGTATGACTGCGACCAATCCCCCAATCTTCGTTCCGCTGCCCACGGCTGTCGGCCAAAATCTGGTGAACCATGGCTGCGACGTTTGCACTAGTCAGAGGAGGTTCAGGGTCAGTGCCTCTGGTCCGACGAGGTTCTCTGATCTCTCTTCGGGAAGTAGCCACAAAATCTGGGACTTGGATGGGGCTTCGCTGCCCCCTGTTATCATGAGTATGCGTGTGGCGACGGGGCTGAGGTGGTCTGTCGTACACAGGACTATTCACATCTCGAGTCCTGTGAGTCGTTGCTTGACCACTCGTATTACGGTTCGTGGGTCCTGCTCCTAGTTCTTCGTCTTCCTGTGAGGGCAAGGTCCCGAACCGAAGCTGCTCCATGTTTTCGGCTCTCTCATACGGTCGCCGCAGAGGTCTCGGAGATTCTTCAGATGAAGAGGAATATGCTGGGGTGAGTGGACGGACTGGCGATGCTCTTTGCCTTGTTAGCTCATCAAGTCTTCTATCCATAGCCGTCAGGTTTTGCCGTAGGATGGAACTTTCCTGCCTCTGGGCGGTCAACTCCTCAAATAACCTATCCCACATCTTGACAAGGCGAGAAAGATCCCCCTCAGTGACAGGAGCAGCAGGATCATAGTGGTCATCATCATCCTCTCTCATGGGCAAAGTGCTCGGACCGGGTCGAGCAGAGGTTCCAGGACGATAGGAGTGGGTCATAGGTTCTTTTCCAGGTCGAGTTGCGTTCTGACCATCAGTCTGGGTAGCTGCGGTTCGTGGAGGGCGGTTCGCTGCGCCCCCCTGGGATCGACTCGTGGTCATGGTGCGTGGAGGCTGCGAGGCGTTGCCTCGGGATCGAGTAACAACCCCCTCCGTAACGCGGATCGTCTCATCTTCATCGGCTCGGAACGAGGTGTTTTCATCGGGTCGGATCGCCCCCTGCGCTCCGCGATCCAGAACCTCTTCGTTGCCCAATTCGTGCACATTCTCCTCGATCGTCTCGTTGGTCTGCGAAACTTTAGATCTTTTTCCAGCCATGATATCCGAACCGTCGGAATCTTCGAGAAAATGATTTAAGGCTGAGATTTCTCAGTGAAAGCACCAAAAATGTTAGATCGAAATTTGGACCTAACACCCAAATTGTTATGAATTGCAGAGAATTCTAAATGAGGAACAAGGGAAAAGAAAGTAACACTCAGAATTTATAGTGGTTCGGCGTTAACGAGCCTACGTCCACTTTATATCTTATTGATTATGCTTTATAAGCTAGTACAACAGCGATTTCCCTCAATATTTCAAAGATTTGAGAACAATGGCGGACTCAATTTCCACTATTGCCAAAAAGCTCCCGAAAAATGCCAAGTTCTGGGCTATTTATAGCTGATTTCGTCGGACGGATCGTGGACACGTGGCACGAATCCCGAGATTTTCGGATCGCATCGCAGCCATCGAAGAAAAAGTCAAACTAGCCGTTGTGAACAGGTGTCGTCAGGTCCATGCGATTCGGATCGCTGACGACCAGCTTGTGGCTGAACGAGTCAGTGGGCTCGGTTCGCTGCAGGGGATCGGATCGCCTGGAGGTGGCGTTAGTCAACGAGACGAGAGCGATCCGTTCCTTGGGCGAGTCGATAGAGCGCGATCCATGAGGGGCGAGACGATGGCGTGCGATCCAAGAGGGACGAGACGACGGCGCGCGATCCAAGAGGGGCGAGACGATGGCGTGCGATCCACTTTCCTGGAGGACTTGGTTTCCTGATTTCCTTTCACGAATGGTCCTGGATGGCTTGGTCAAAAAGCAAGCCAACAGTATGTTAGTGCCATGAATCCAATATGTATGCAAATTATCCTATTATGACATGTAAGCTCTATATGTGTGCACACTTATTTGTCCAAATGCAACATCCATATGCTAATGCATCCATTTCCATTCATAAAAGAAAAGAAAATGCACACACATCCATATGCAGTATGAAAGTGATTGAGCCGATCTTAGTGCCTAATGTGTGTGTATATGCAACCACAGGCAACCGCAAGCAAACACTTGCATCCATCGCACATAACATGTTTCAAACACATGTTTACATCCATAGGACTCCTATCTAAAGCTGAAAAATACTATGGATAATATATACTTAATTGACAGAAATAAGTACTGATAAAACCTTGAAAAAGGACTTAAAAACATACCCTCGAAAAGAAAAGGGTACAAAGCACGAATCTTGTCTTCGGTCTCCCAAGTCGCATCCTCTAGGTTATCTCCCCATTGAACCTTTAACAACATGATTTCCTTATTGTGCAGCTTTTTAACTTCTGACCCAAGAATTAGGGACTTGTCTGACTGTCGCCTCCTATTCCACATCTACTTCTTCCAACAACTCGGTTCAACAACTTCTGCGGTGTCATGCAGGCACTTCCGCAGATGAGAGATGTGAAAAACATCATGAACACCGGATAGATTTTCTGGAAGTTTCACTCTATATGCCATTTGGCCAATCCTCTCGGTTATGGGAAATGGTCCCACAAACCTAGGTGCCAACTTCCCTACTGATCCGAAGCGAACCACATTCCTCAGAGGTGATACCTTGATAAAAACTAAGTCTCCTACTTTGAATTCGATGTCAGTTCTTCTCTTGTCTGCATAGGACTTCTGCCTATCTTGAGCTGTCTTTATTCGCCGTCTTATAAGGTCAATCTTTTCGGACGTTTCCCTAACCATATCTGGTCCAAGTAATAATCTTTCTGTAGATTCCCACTAACAAGTTGGTGATCTACAGGGTCGTCTATACAATGCTTCAAAGGGTGCCATGCCAATGGTAGTTTGATAACTGTTATTATAGGAAAACTCTACTAAAGGAAGATGCTCTTCCCAAGTCCCTCCGAAGTCTAGGATACATAGTCTTAAAAGATCTTCAAGAATTTTGTTCACCCTCTCCATCTGCCCATCGGTCTGAGGATGATAAGTAGTGCTCAAACACAAATGTGTACCTAATGCTTCTTGCACACTCCTCCAAAATTCGCTAGTAAAGATAGGGTCATGATCGCTCATGATGTTGGAAGGTACTCCATGAAGATGAACTATCTCACGAACATAAATTGCTACAACCATAATGTCGTCCTCTTACTCTTAACTGGAATAAAGTGAGCGCTCTTAGTGAGTCTATCTACCACCACCCAGGTACTGGTATTGCCATTCTTTGACCTAGGCAAACCATCTATGAAATCCATAGAGATGCTCTCCCATTTCCACTGCGGAACCTGCAATGGATGAAGTAATTCTCTGGGCTTCTTTTGCTCAGCCTTGACTTGCTGGCAAACTAAACATTGGGAAACAAATTCGGCTACATCTCTCTTCATCCCTGTCCAAAAGAAAACCCTCTTCATGTCCCTATACATCTTGTCACCACCTGGATGAATAGTCATCTTAGAATGGTGGGCTTCTTCTAGGACTGCCTTTATCAAGCTTTCAGTTTGAGGAACACAAAGCCTTCCATCTCGTCGCAACTACCCATTTTCATCTATGGCATATCTACTGAGGTGACTAGAAGTCTCCCCTCTTCTGAGCTTATCCATGATGTCTAAAATCTGTAGGTCTCCTTGTTGCGAAGCTCTTATCTGGTCCATAAGGGTCGGTCGTATCTCCAAGGATGCAAACAAATCAGGCAAAACATCGATGGAGGGTCTAAAATCAAAAGTTGATATGAACTCCAAGTTCTTTCTTTCCACAAACAGAGGACTCATGGCCATCCTCTGCCTACTTAGTGCGTCTTCCACCACATTACCCTTGCTAGGGGTATAAGCAATCTCAAAATCATATGAAGCTAAGAACTCCATCCATCGTTGTTGCCTTAAATTAAGATCCTTTTGTGAGAATAGACACTTGAGAGACTTATGATCAGTGTATAACTCGTACCTTTCTCCGAGTAAATAATGACGCCACGTCTTTAACGTGAATACTATGGCAGCTAGCTCTAGATCATGGGTGGGGTTGTTCTTCTCATGAACTCTTAACTGTCTACCCCCATAACATATTACTTTCCCTTCTTGCATCAGAACTGCACCAAGCCCCGTACCGCATGCATCAGTGTAAACAGTAAACACCTTATTCCCATCAGGCAAGGTCGAGACTGAGGCTATTGTCAGAGCCCTCTTTAGTCGTTGGAAAGCAATGTCACAGTCTACATCCTATGAAAATTCCAAATTCTTCTTTGTCAAGCTGGTGAGAGGGGTTGATATCTTCGCGAAGTACTTAATGAACTTCCTATAATAACCTGCCAACCTAAGAAAGCTTCTCACCACGGTTGCATTTTTAGGAATCTGCCAATCTTGCACTGCAACCACCTTGGCGGGACCTATAGCTATCCCTTCTTTGGAGACTACATGCTCTAAGAATCTCACGTCCTTTCTCCAAAAAGGGCATTTGGAGAACTTTGCCTTAAGCTGATGGTCACGGAGAGTTTTCAAAACTTCTCCCAAATGCTGGGCATGCTCTTTTTCACTCTTGGAGAAGATCAAAATATCATCAACAAAGACTACGACAAATTTGTTTAGGAACTCTCGAGACACCCTACTTACCAGATCGAAAAAATAGGCAGGTGCATTCGTCAGCCCAAAAGGCATCACTAGCCATTCAAAGAAACCATCCAGAGTTCTAAAAGCAGTCTTATCTATACTGTCCTCACCCACTCTCAACTGATGGAACGCCATAGCCAAGTCCAACTGAGAAAATACCGAGGCACCAACAAGTTGATCAAATAAATCATCAATCCACGGAAGTGGGTGCCTATTCTTCTTGGTGAGCTTATTCAGCTCTCTATAGTCAACACACAAACGAAGCGAACCATCCGCCTTAGTTGCGAATACTACTGGAGCACTCCATTTAGATACACTTCGTCTGATAAATCCTTTCTCAAGTAGCTCCCCTACTTGGTTACTCAGCTCCCCCTTTCCCTTGGAGTCATATGGCACACTGGTAATGTAACTGGATTTGCATTGTCTACCAGATATACGCGGAAGTCGATCTAACGCCTTGGAGGTAAACCCCGTACCTCATCAAAAACATCAGAATAATCACGAACCACCAGGACAGACTGCAAATCATATATGGATGCATCTAGAGACTCTAGAAAGCTAAGCATAACAGACCCTTGGGGGTCACAAGAAACTTCGAGGGTCTGACATGAACAGTTAGGAGTCTAACAACCCTCCTAACACAATCCAAGAATGGCCCCATACATAGTAAACCAATCCATTCCTAGAATCAACCCATAACCCATAAACTCGCGCACATACGCGTCGCACTCAAACTCAACGCCTAACACAGATATTTTCAAACCCCGACAAATCATCGATAAATGAGCCGAACCACCAATGGGGTTTGAAACAACTACGGGATCTACTACCATACTAGTAATCAAGTGCAAGGATTCAACCACAGAACTAGATATAAACAAGTGTGAAGCGCCCGAATAAAAAAGTGTTCTATCTGGATGGTTTGAAAGAGAAATTAAACTTTCTACGGAAATTTTTCTACCTTTTTCAGGAGCACTGATCGCGAGAGCATGCACCTACCCTCTAGAAGTTCCTGCTCTTTGACCCTGTCCCTGTGATCCATGTTTCTTTGGGCACTCTTTAGAGAAATGGCCGACTTCTCCGCAATTGAAGCAATTGCTCTTCCTTATCCTACAGTATTTGATCAAGTGACCCTCCTTTCCACAATTGTGACGTTTTCTCTTATTCTTGCCTTTATCATCTTTCCCTCTATTCTTCTGCTGTTGTTGCTTCCCCTTCTTGGGCCATACCTTCTTATTCTGCGATGTCCCCTCAGCTTTTGTTTCCTTCTTTCCTCCCTTGTCCTCCTCATGCATTAGGGCCATATCAACAAGCTTTTCAAAAGTGACCCTCATTGGAATATGAGACATGGCTAAACCATGCAGAGGCTCATTCAACCCTTTAGCAAACCACAAAGCCCTTTTGTGCGGTGTATCCACCAACTCTAACCCGAACCTTCACTACGCCATAAATGGCCTACGGCAACCCCAGAGAAATGACGCAGTAGGTGCCAAAAAGTGTTGTTATAGGTCTGTGGCAACACTTTTTTGGGGTTTCCTTTTGCTGCATTGCCTTAGAGTCAAAGGAAACACATCTGCGACCCTATGGTAACATCAGTACAGGTGTTGCTACAGGTGCCACTAGATCAAAAAAATACCCTTTTACAACTGCTAAAAACAGTTGTAATATATCTAGTACAAATGGCAATCGTAATAAAGTCAACCTTTTTTACAACTGTTTCTAGCAGTTGTTAAAATTTGTTTTATAACTGCTAAAAGTAATTACACCTCAACTGCTATTAATCAAAAATTTCATAATATTATAATAAATATTATTATAACACAGTATATAAATAAATATTTTATTTCAACATTTCAAATTGTACAAATTTTTTGACTCCACTATTGTACATTTACTCGTATATTACACAATCATTCATATTTACATACATTCCTCGCTACACTGTCACTCGATTCACTCATATACAGACTCACACATACAACCATAAGCAAGAAAAAAATACAGAAAATGACATGCATCCCAGTGTAAAAGAAGTTACCTCAATTGTAAAAGAGAGCTCTAATCTCTTTCAGCTTGGCTTTTCCAACTGCCAAAGTCTAAGACAGAGCATCAGTAGTTCCACCACTTAATTCAAACTGCCCACAAGCAATAACCGTTCATCGGTACAGTAATGAACAAATACCGATCATCCATTGTTCATCGGTACTAGCAATTGTATTATAAAAGGAACAAATGTTGTGTTCTTTGTGCGACTGGTTGACAGACAAAAGGAACAAACGCTGTGTTCTTTGTTCGATTGGTAGACAGACAAGTGCAGTTGACAATTTTTGTAATGAAATTTATTAATTATAATACAAGTAATAAAAAATGTGAAGGGGTGTACCTCAATTGTGTGACACCCTGATTTGCCCGGATATACAACTCCCTTTTTTCCTCCAAAAGAGTTTCTTATTATTCTTCCTAACTGCCGATATGAAACTTATCCTATAGAGAAATATTTTGTGATGATTTAAGCATGCAACACACCTACGATGCTTTATACGATAAACAACATGCTGAACGAGAAAAAGGATACTTAAATAAATCAAGTATATAAGAGTCATTTACAAACAAACTGCAAATAGATAATTCAAGTCTAGACGTTATATTACTAGACTGTAAATTTTATATGGAAATACCTTGTACTTCGCTGATCAAACATTTAATATTAATGTTGTCTAATACAACAGTATGTTATGATTTATGGGAATGTCTTTGGCAACACAATCATCTTTCATAACAAGCTTCTTTTTTGTATGTCATGGGATCTGTTACAGCTCCTAGATAAAATTAACCAAATGTTTGTTATTGCTTAATGTTCAAAGAATTTTGTAAGAAGTGTGAATGTTAATTAGGTCGAAACTGACAGTATGTGTTAAGCTTTTGATTTGTATAACTTGAAAAATGAAAATCACTTACATTTTGCTGGATCGATTTCAAACCGAGTTAATTTGTCCGGTTCAGAGTACTTGTGGTATAAGAGAACCATCAAATATAACACCCCGTATTTTCTGTAATCGTATAAGTAGAAAATCAGGGAATAATTAAATTATAAAATAATAATCAAGGGAAATGGGTTGCGCCATTGTGTTCGTCTCGAAATTCTGCTTGAAAACGAGTCCGAGTTTATGAAAAACGGAGTCCGTATGACTAAGTTATGACCTTCAGAAGTTTCAGGAATTTGAATAAAATAAAACAACTCAAAATTCGAATTCAAATTTCGAATTCAAACCCAGAAACATTCTGGGCGGGAAATTTCCCTCCCAGGACCCAGGTCGACTGGGTGGTCGACTGGGTAGTCAACCTCCCCCGACCAGGTCGACTGGGTAGTCGACCTACCCCAGACCAGGTCGACCATAGTGTCGACCTGGGGGTCGACCTGCTCCCGAAACCCACTTTCTGAAACTGATGCATTCTGTTGTATTTAGACTCGTTTTCTGTTTAGATTCGTCCGCCTAATCCTATATAAACAGCCCCCTAGCCTCATTTTCTCTACACAATTTCATTCTGTCTATATTTTGCCTCTGTTCTAATTAAAAATAAAAATGGCGTCGCTACTCTGCTGGAATCAAAACTTGGACTGATGCACCTTCTTCCAACCTGAATAGAATTAAAAGCTAAATAAAATCTCAAATCCAAGTTTAGAGCTATGACAATTAAAGGGGAATAATTCAGTAATTCTGCATCAACAACAGTTTATTATCCTTTCTTAAAACCACGATAGGCAAGTACAGTTATTTTCCGCTATAAATGTTAATTATGATTGTGACATGAATTGTAAATCTGAATTTGAGGTTATGTCTGTTCTGTTTAGATCTATCTTATTCTGTATCACTTTCTTCTTTCTGTTCTACAGCCAGGCTACCACGACCCTGAGCCAAATCTCATAAGAGATTAACGCACAAACGCTAAAATGTTTGGGACAAATAATGAATGATGCATAATCGGACATGGCTGATTCGAGGACATAACATAAAATCTGAGGCATATAATTGGACGTGTGACATATTTAACATATGCCTTGATATTGAGGCATAAAATATATTGGACTTGGGATTCGGGCGTAGATTTAACCGTAAACATGAAACTAATACATAGTACATGTTGTAATCTAGATCTGTAGTTAATTTGAGAAATAAACATATGTTAGATCTAGATATGTTCATACTAGGTATGAAAATCTGTGATTTGGGAGAAGGGGAAATTATAGGACAACTTGAAACTTGGGGGCATAATGCATGTTTTAAATCAAGGTCTGATGTTAGAGTTTAAAGATAATTTACAACATGTTATGCGTGAATGATAATGCATGTTGAGGACATACTGCATGTTATAGTTTAAAAATCTAGATTTTTGGGACATATTCTTTTATGTAAAAGATTCATGACTTGAAAAAGGAATATGTGACTTAGGCGTAGAGACCTATACAAAAACAGGATAACTATTAATGTGAATGCGCCTAAATAAGGGTTTTTGGATATCTGGCATCATAGGCTATAATTTGGCATAATACATATTGTTTATCGTGATTTATGGAGAATATTCTGTACTTTGTAATGTTCAACTAAAAATTAGGAGCAAGATGTGGTATTATGAATTATGACCATGATTTGGCAAGTGAGTTTGGGGTAAATTTATGATTAGGTAAGATATGATATAAAATCTGCTAAATCTATTATATTGCCTAATCCGCTAGTTCTGTTATATTGCCTAAACTGCTAATTAGATTGAATTGCATAATGAACTAATTATGTTAAATTGTCTTATCTGCTAAATCTGCTAAATAACCTAGTCTGCAAGATTTGTTATCTGTTTAATTTGTAGAATGACGTAATCTGTTAGAACTGAAATGCTGAAATTTGAAGTATGTGAATCTGTAGGCTCAATTTAAAATTGAGAAAAACTTATTAATAGAACCTCGAATAATCTGCTATACTTGTACAGAAGTTTTATCTGTTAAATAAATAGAATTAGTCTGATATCTGAAAAATCTGTATTGGAATGAATTGGCTATGACACGAGGTTAGACTTTGTTTGCGGTAGAAGCCTGCCCGGAACCAACCGGCTTAACCACCAACCGCAAACTGTCAGTCTAATGTGACAGGTCGTAGGCATAACTAAAATATGCTTAGACACGAGGTTAGGTCTGGCTTGTGGTAGAAGTCTGCCCGGAACCGCCCGGCATATCCAGCGGTCACAAGCTACCGACCTAATGTGAGAGGTCTGTGCATTAATATTAATGCAAATCTGGGATAAATATGATGTCTAAAACGTGTTGGGTGGATAGGGTTAAACCAATTGGATTAATGAATTTAACAAACCCGTTTCGTGAATCTGTAGGTCCAATTACAAAGTTAGACAAATCTGTAAATCTGTTAAATCCGTATATTTGATCCGTTTGTTTGAAAACTTGTCTGATATGTGAACTAGTTGATCTGAACTCTGTATGTCTGAACTTATAAACAAGTTAATCTGAAATCTGTTAGTCTGGGGACACAAGGTTAGAAGGGAAATTACTTGTGTCATCTGTTGTTTGGGACCCATATTAGTCACTAACCCTTTCTGGTATCAAAACTTTGACCCAACAGTAGGTAGGGTCCGGGCACGCTTACTGAACTAATTATGAGTGGTTCATTCTGATAATGGCGAGGGGTGTTGATGGTGCGTTCCAACCGGGTCATGTGCGTGCATGGATCCCGGTCTGCCTCTGAGGATGTAAGACGCCGTGACATCTGTAAATAGGTCTGTGCCAATTGGTTGTCACTTTAGGGAGTGATACACCCTATTGTGGAGCCGACACAGGGTATTTATGTATTAGGGAGCCGATCGCTTGGGGTAGGGTTTTAGGGTACACTTAGTTCTGTCTGTTTCTGTTGGTACCGTCTGTTTCTGTTGGGTGGAAACACCTGTCTGTTCTGCGTGGTACCGTCTGTTCGGGTGGTAAAGGCCCATTTACCAGTGTACACCTAATTCTAAATTCTGTTTCCGTAGGAATTAATCTGTTTCTGTTTTAGTCTGTCTCTGTTCGGGTGGTAAAGGCCCATTATTAGCATTCTGTTTCAGTCTGTCTCTGTTCGGGTAGTAAAGGCCCATTATTAGCATTTTGTTTCTGTCTGTTTCTGTTCGGGTGGTAAAAGCCCATTACTAGCATTCTGTTCTGTGGAAATTATTCTGTTCCCCGTTTCTGTTTTAGTTTAGACATTAGGGTGACAACTAATCCTGTTATACTAGTATTAGTGCAGAGAAATAAAAAGTAATATTATTCTGTTCCTTCTGTTTAACCTAAGTACATCTGCTACTCCTTTTACTGTTATCTCATCTAGTTTTATTTGCATGCCATGATTATTATTATCTGTTCATATGCTGATAGTCACTGGACTTGCCAGACTTTATGTCTGACCTTGCTTGTTTTCGCCCCTTTTTCTTCCGTTCCCCCAGGTTTTCCAAGGAGGGAATACTTTAGCTTGATCCAGATTTCTTCTGCTTGAAGTACTCAGAGTGCTTAAAGTATGGCTTGATTCTTTATGGCAGCGTCTGTGGGGATTATGATTTTAAAGTTTTGTACTCTGATGATTTCTGAACAAGACTGATATTTATGTGCTTGAGTTTTTGGTAAAGATGTAACCAAACTGATTTCTGTTTTCCACTGTAATAAAGTTATAATTTCTCAAGTATTGTTTATCTGTCTTGTAAATTTCTGTTTTGTCTACTAAAACGCTCCACCAAAGTTAAGGCATTCTCTTTGTGAGTGTCCTTAACGGAGGTGGGATGTTACACTTGGTATCATAGCCGAAGGTTACCAGATTAGATAAAACGTTTTTGAAAACTATTTTCAAAAAGGTTTTAAAAGGAAGTATTTTCAAAAATAAAGTTTATTTTGAAAAACATAATCCCCAAAAGCCATATATCTATCTTTTGATCCTCTGTTTGAATCTTTGTTTCCTTCCTTCTCCGGGGCTCCCGGCTTTCTGGGAAGTAACCTCATCGCGGCATGGTTCTGTAGGCTTGATAAGACTACGACACCAGTCAAAGGGCAAATAAGCGCCCGACTTTCATCTGTAGTAGCAGTAGTCTCACCTATGGCTAATTTTCTTTCGAGCTTTGTAGGATTTTCCGTGCGATGGAGGCCGCTTTCAAGGGACTTGTCAAAGTGTTGCACACAGATAGTAAAAATGAGAATGAGGGAGTTTGGCTAAGGAGCACAACCCAAGGATGAGAAACTCATGGATATGGACTTGGTTCACAAAGGAGGCTAAAAGGAAACACAAAAGAAGAATGGAAAGTCTGAAGATAAGAAGGAGAAAAAGTGCTTTACTTGTGGAAGCTCACTCATCTGAACAAGGATTGCTGAAAAGAGGAAGGACACTCACTTCAACTGTGGTGAGATGGGACACTTCACTAGGGACTGCCCGAAGAAACGGGGGCAAGGACAGAGGACATGACCTACTTCGGGAAGGCAGGCAAATGCTCTCATAGTTGGTGGATAGGATAGAAGTAGGAAAATTTCCGTAGAGAGTTTAGTTTCCTTATCTGATTATTGAGTTAGAACTCTTTACGATTATGGCATTCTGATTCTGTAGTCGAGTCTCTTCACTTTAATACTAGTCTTGTTTCTGATCTGGTTATAGTCTCAAACCCCAAAGGGGTTACGACTCGTCTGTTGGTGGCAGGTTGGGGTTTGAGGGTATCTGTGGTAGGTGGCAAGTTGATTATAATACATACATTTTGGGTTTTTGAGGGATATGGTGGGATTTTCCCATGCTTAGTTTTCTAAGAATCATTCGATAATCTGATTTGTACTAGTAGTCTGTAAGCATTTGGATATTTCTAAAAAGGTTAAGACTTCCAGTTTTGACATTGTCTAAGGAGGGTAATCCTCTGGGTGTCAATCTGATGTTGATTTCGGTCTTCGGGGTTGATGCTTAGGGGAGTTTGTCTCTCAACCAAGGTCTAATGGAAACCAAGTTTTTGTTTTATCTGTACTCGCTTCCATCATTCGACTGTATTCTATCGATCGAATCTTCGAACTTTAGGTAGAAACCAATGGGTGTAAACATCTGTTTGAGACATGTTATGTTTGATGGTTGCAAGTGGATGCAAGTGGTTGCTAGTGGTTGCTCGTGGATGCATATACACACACTAGGCACTAGATCGGCTCGAATACACTCTCATACTGCATATGGATGTGTGAGCATTTTCAATTTCTGTGGATGCTAAATGATTGACTCATCACATGGATGTTGCATATGAATGAATGGTTGTCACTCATATAAGAATAATATGTATCAAATAGGAAAACTGTATACATGTTGGACTCATGACACTGACATAGTTCGTATTAAGGAGGTCAACTGAATCAGTGGACCGCCTGATTTTTGCATTAGATAAGGAACATATACACACACTTTTGCATATGTTCATACAACATTAGAAGTTTTCTAAGGACAGTGGATGCTTGTGGAGAATGGTTGAGTAGATGGACGACTGGATGGTAGGACACATTCTTCTTAACTTGAAGATTTCGGGGACGAAATCCTTTAAGGAGGGGAGAATGTAACACCCCGTATTTTCTGTAATCGTATAAGTAACAAATCAGGGATTAATTAAATTATAAAATAATAATCAAGGGAAACGGGTTGCGGCATTGCGTTCGTCTCGAAATTCTGCTTGAAAACGAGTCCGAGTTTTCGAAAAACGGAGTTCGTATGACCAAGTTATGACCTTCAGAAGTTTCAGGAATTTGAATAAAATAAAACAGCTCGAAATTCAAATTCAAACCCAGAAGCGGGCTAGGCGGGAAATTTCCCGCTCAGAACCTAGGTCGACTGGGTGGTCGACTGGGTAGTCGACCTCCCCCGACCAGGTCGACTGGGTAGTCGACCTCCCCCAGACCAGGTCGACCATAGTGTCGACCTGGGGGTCGACCTGCTCCCGAAACCCACTTTCTGAACCTAATGCATTCTGATGTATTTAGAATCGTTTTCTGTCTAGATTCGTCCGCCTAATTCTATATAAACAGCCCCCTAGCCTCATTTTCTCTACACAATTTCATTCTGTCTATATTCTGCCTCTGTTCTAATTAAAAATAAAAATGGCGTCGCTACTCTGCTGGAATCAAAACTTGGACTGATGCACCTTCTTCCAACCTGAATAGATTTAAAAGCTAAATCAAATCTCAAATCCAAGTTTAGAGCTACGACAATTAAAGGGGAATAATTCAGCAATTCTGCATCAACAACAGTTTATTATCCTTTCTTAAAACCAAGAAAGGCAAGTACAGTTATTTTCTGCTATAAACGTTAATTATGATTGTGACATGAATTGTAAATCTGAATTTGAGGTTATGTCTGTTCTGTTCTGTTTAGATCTATCTTATTCTGTATCTCTTTCTTCTTTCTGTTCTATAGCCAGGCTACCACAAGCCTGAGCCAAATCTCATAAGAGATTAACGCACGAACGCTAAAATGTTTGGGACAAATAATGAATGATGCATAATTGGACAGGACTGATTCGAGGACATGACATAAAATCTGAGGCATATAATTGGGCATGTGACATATTTAACATATGACTTGAGATTGAGGCATAAAATATATTGGACTTATGACTTGGGATTCGGGTGTAGATTTAACCGTAAACATGAAACTAATACATAGTACATGTTGTAATCTAGATCTGTAGTTAATTTGAGAAATAAACATATGTTAGATCTAGATCTGTTCATACTAGGTATGAAAATCTGTGATTTGGGAGAAGGGGAAATTATAGGACAATTTGAAACTTGGGGGCATAATGCATGTTTTAAATCAAGGTCTGATGTTAGAGTTTAAAGATAATTTACAGCATGTTATGCGTGAATGATAATGCATGTTGAGGACATACTACATGTTATAGTTTAAAAATCTAGATTTTTGGGACATATTCTTTTATGTAAAAGATTCATGACTTGAAAAAGGAATATGTGACTTATGCGTAGAGACCTATACAAAAACAAGATAAATATTAATGTGAATGCACCTAAATAAGGGTTTTTGGATATCTGGCATCATAGGCTATAATTTGGCATAATACATATTGTTTATCGTGATTTATGGAGAATATTCTGTACTTTGTAATGTTCAACTAAAAATTAGGAGCAAGATGTGGTATTATGAATTATGACCATGATTTGGCAAGTGAGTTTAGGCTAAATTTATGATTAGGCAAGATATGATATATATAATATGCTAAATCTGTTATATTGCCTAATCCGCTAGTTCTGTTATATTGCCAAAACTGCTAATTTGCTTGAATTGCCTAATCTGCTAATTATGTTAAATTGTCTTATCTGCTAAATCTGCTAAATAGCCTAGTCTGCAAGATTTGTTATCTGTTTAATCTATAGAATGACGTAATATGTTGGAACTGAAATGCTGAAATTTGAAGTATGTGAATCTGTAGGCTCGATTTAAAATTGAGCAAAACTTGTTAATAGAACCTCGAATAATCTGCTATACTTGTACAGAAGTTTTATCTGTTAAATAAACAGAATTAGTCTGATATCTAAAAAATATGTATTGGAATGAATTGGCTATGATACGAGGTTAGACTTTGTTTGCGGTAGAAGCCTGCCCGGAACCAACCGGCTTAACCAGCAACCGCAAACTGTCAATCTAATGTGAGAGATCGTAGGCATAACTAAAATATGCTTAGACACGTGGTTAGGTCTGGCTTGTGGTAGAAGTCTGCTCGGAACCGCCCAACATTTCCAGCGGCCACAAGCTACCGACCTAATGTGAGAGGTCTGTGCATTAATATAAATGCAAATCTGGGATAAATATGATGTCTAAAACGTGTTGGGTGGATAGGGTTAAACCAATTGGATTAATGAATTTAACAAACCCGTTTCGTGAATCTGTAGGCCCAATTACAAAGTTAGACAAATCTGTAAATCTGTTAAATCCGTATATCTGATCCGTTTGTTTGAAAACTTGTCTGATCTGTGAACTAGTTGATCTGAACTCTGTATGTCTGAACTTGTAAACAAGTTAATCTGAAATCTGTTAGCCTGGGGACACAAGGTTAGGAGGGAATTTACTTGTGTCATCTGTTGTTTGGGACCCATATTAGTCAGTAACCCTTTCTGGTATCAAAACTTTGACCCAACAGTAGGTAGGGTCCAGGCACGCTTACTGAACTAATTATAAGTGGTTCATTTTGATAATGGCGAGGGGTGTTGATGGTGCGTTCCAACCGGGTCATGTGCGTGCATGGATCCCAGTCTGCCTCTGAGGATGTAAGACGCTGTAACATCTGTAAATAGGTCTGTGCCAATTAGTTGTCACTTTAGGGAGTGATACACCCTATTGTGGAGCCAACACAGGGTATTTATGTATTAGGGAGCCGATCGCTTGGGGTAGGGTTTTAGGGTACACTTAGTTCTGTCTGTTTCTGTTGGTACCGTCTGTTTCAGTTGGGTGGCAACACCTGTCTGTTCTGCGTGGTACCGTCTGTTCGGGTGGTAAAGGCCCATTTACTAGTGTACACCTAATTCTACATTCTATCTCCGTAGGAATTAATCTGTTTCTGTTTCAGTCTGTCTCTGTTCGGGTGGTAAATGCCCATTATTAGCATTCTGTTTCAGTCTGTCTCTGTTCGGGTAGTAAAGGCCCATTATTAGCATTTTGTTTCTGTTCGGGTGGTAAAAGGCCATTACTAGCATTCTGTTCTGTGGAGATTATTCTGTTCCCCGTTTCTGTTTCAGTTTAGACATTAGGGTGACACCTAATCCTGTTATACAAGTATTAGTGCAAAGAAATAAAAAGTAATATTATTTTGTTCCTTCTGTTTAACCTAAGTACATCTGCTGCTCCTGTTACTGTTATCTCATCCAGTTTTATTTGCATGCCATGATTATTATTATATGTTCATATGCTGAAAGTTACTGGACTTGCCAGACTTTATGTCTGACCTTGCTTGTTTTCGCCCCTTTTTCTTCCGTTCCCCCCCCCCCCCTCCCCCCGGGTTTTCCAAGGAGGGAATACTTTAGCTTGATCCGGATTTCTTCTGCTTGAAGTACTCAGAGTGCTTAAAGTATGGCTTGATTCTTTATGGCAGCGTCTGTGGGGATTATGATTTTAAAGTTTTGTACTCTGATGATTTCTGAACAAGACTGATATTTATGTACTTGAGTTTTTGGTAAAGATGTAACCAAACCGATTTCTGTTTTCCACTGTAATAAAGTTATAATTTCCCAAGTATTGTTTATTTGTCTTGTAAATTTCTGTTCTGTCTACCAAAACGCTCCACCAAAGTTAAGGCATTCCCTTTGTGAGTGCCCTTAACGGAGGTGGGGTGTTACATCAAACATCAGGCATCAAGAAATGCTGCAATGAATATTAATCAACAATGTTAATGCCCCAGCTCCCTTACATGTGAAAACAACTCTATTTGCTGACAAAACGGTGCACTTTGTAACAATTCCAAAATAATCTGGGGATTACATGAGCCCTAAAATTACATAAAAAACATCAGTTTTGAACAATTAAGTTTCTCGTTCACACATCATACATAAGAACCCTAGCAATCCATGCCGTGATAAATTTTGATTCACTGGAGCCAAGTAACAAAAAGAAAAACGAATTTCGACTAACTTCAGATCTAAGAAAAAACTTACAGTCTAAACTAGAATCAACCTTGTACACAATTAGATCCGAGAAACAAAAATCTCTAGCAATAGAAGCAGTAGATGGCGTGATGAAGTTCAGATCTGAAGAACACCCACGGTCTAATTTTGAATTGGATTAAGCTTGATAGATTTCCAGATCTAGATTCAAACCCGAAAATCTATGATGACAAGTGTTAGCAGCACCGTTGCAAACCCGATCTTGTCGTGGAGTAAGTCAGTGAGAAGCAAGCTGGAAGTTTGATGCAGGATCTGCCTTCTCCAATTAGACTTCATCCGCCATTAGTGTATCTTGCGAGCAGGAGGAAAAGAAATGCAGGCCACAGTTGTTTGGAAATTAACTTAACACTTTTTCTTTTCTTCCTTTGAAGACAGCGGATAATGATGGAGGGTGAGAGCGAAAATGAAATGGAAATTTGGGGATGATTTGAACGAAAATTAGGGATCGAAATTTGAATATTTGGGGATTTCAACCAAATGAAAATTTTGACTGATTTTGGAAATTTGGGAAAATGAAAATAAGCGGGAAAAATAAAATAACAGCGGGAATTAGAAATGGGTGGGATGCAGATAAGGGTGTTGATTGAATGGTTGAGATTTCATTTTAACTAAAGGTGTGGATCACTGAGGTGTCATTATTTTTTAACTTTTTTAATATGAATATATCTATAGCTACTGCAACACAATTTGATATCTATGCTAACACATTGAAGCGTGCATTGCAATAGACAAAAAACAGCATAGCAATGGCAACATTGTAGCTAGCAACACCATGGTTTTTCGTTGCGATAGGTCATCTATGGCATAGTGCTTGCCAGCTGGTTGAACTTGTTCACATACTCCTTCACCATCAAGTTCCTTGTTTGAGTGCTAAGAACCTCTCCATCTGTATACTTCTCTCAACTTGGGTAAGAAATTTCATTTCGAACCTTTGTCTTAAATCTTCCCAAGTTTCCACAGAATGCCCAGCTTGGGTGACTTCCCACCAAAATGTGGCTTCGTCCTTTAATAGCCAAGCAGCTAACTGAATCTTTCTTCGATCCTCTACTTCAAAGATTACGAACAAGTCCTTGGTCTCCTTAAGCCAGTTCCTAGCTTCTACAAATGTCTCGTTCCCATGGAATGGCTTCCCTCTCATAGCATGGAAGTCCTTGCAAATTTTGGCAAAGTTATCTGCCCTTGGAGAGGGGAGAAGGAATGACTGGTGCAGCTGGGGGAGGAACGTCTCTTTGGCCTTCGGTAGGCGCCGTGGCCTCCAAATACCTACGGAACCATCCGTGTATTGTGACGCCCTCTGGGATATTAGGAATGTTTTGTTCCCCAGACATGCTAAAAAAAAGGAAAAAGGAAGAAATTTAGATAAAGGACCGAAGGATATTACATATGGCTTTTTTATGCACTACAACAAAATGACCCTATTACAACGGTGGAACACCGTTGTAATATACATTTTACAACGGTGGGCAAACCGTCGTGTATTAAGAAGTTGTAATAGCCTAATATTTTTTACAACTTTTCTGCACTGTTGCAACACCGTTGTAATATGTATATTTTACAACTTTTTTCCACCGTTGTAATAAGTTTATTACAACAGTTATGCACCGTTGTTGTTTTAATTTTTACAACTAATTATAACCGTTGTGATATATTTTATTACAATTTTTATATTTTACAATTTTTATATTTTACAATTGTAATATATCCACAAATTATATACATATTACTAATAAAAGAATTCATTGCAGAACATATTATCTAAAAAAACTGAAGATATCAAACAAACTTAAAACATAAACGAAAACAATATATTATTAATTTCAAACTCATCATTTTTTTTAGATAATACACTGACAAAACTGAAGATACAAAGACTTTATAACAGTTCTAACTTTCTTCTGCTCATGTTAATCTCCTTGTGCTCCTTTTTCTCCTTAATATCCATTCCTAAGAAAGAAATTATCAAACTGTTAGTGCTGTAGTATAGATTTATGCATGTAACGAAAATTGAAAACATGTGAGTGCACAAAATAAACAGCTAACAAGCACGTGATAATATCACCTAACAAGCAGTCCACACATTCTACTTGTAGCAGCTCACATATTTACATCAACAACAAATAATTTGGACTCATTTAATAAGTTTTCTTTATAAATGAACTTGATTGAACAAGAACTATATAAGCGATCTTAGTTGAACTGAAGCTGTACAAAATGATAGATTTCAAGTTGGACTGAACGTGACAAGAAATGATACAAGTCCAAATGTCCAAGGCTAATTGGCAGATATCCAAACTAGGAAGTTCAGTATAAGATCTGGCTTGACCGGAATCACTAAATATTAGCTTTTATTACTCTCTTAGATAAGTCTTACACTATTTCTATAATGAACAGATAATTTATAAGGAAATTGAAAAGAGTAGACGAAATAAAAAGAGATTGGATGAAGCACTAGCCACATATCAAATAGTGTACAATCATGTTAGCTCTTTTATAACAAATTATTTCAACTCATGTAGCGATTTTGTTAACTGGAGTACGCATGTGGATGGAGATAACTCATAATTTTGCACATCAACAAAATTATATAGCTTATGGTTTCATATCCATACCTTCAAATAGAGCTTTGTGACCATGACTCATCTCTGCCAAGAACCAATCCTTTCCGATATTTGTAAACTTGAAATGATTTTATCACTTCCTATCAAAATAATAGCAAAAATTATTACTATTATTATAAACAACTGGAGACGTAAAACAATATCAACCACTAAATGAAAGCAATCAATGAAAGCAATCTCTTTCCTGCAACCAATCTTGAACAATGAGTAATTTTCTTTTAACACCATTGCAGTTAATAAAAAACAATACTTTTTTTTCAGCTCGTGTAAAGAGAAAGCATAAATTCAGTTGAAAAACTGAACAAGAATATTGAACGTAACACAATTTTCTCAAAAGCAACGACACATAATTGAGGTCATCACTTGGTTTTGAATGTTTACAGGTTTTCCTCTATAAAAATTATTTACATTAGTGCAGAATCCAGTTCCAAATATAGTTGAATCTAAATCGGTATTGTGCACCAACTAGGAATATTAACTATGATTATCCACTATGAACTATGATTAACTATCAACTAGGAATGGAAAAACAACCTACAATTAACTGAAAGTAAGGCAGGAATTTAAAATGAACTAAACTAATGAATTGAAGAAGAAACAAGAATATATATATAAACCAGTAAACAAAATCGAGCCTTTGCCTGGTCACTCTCCCAAAGTCGATTTTCTGATCCCCAAAATCGAGTCTTCTGGCACCACCCGTCCAAGTTTCATCGTCGTCTTCAAAATCAATAATAGCGTCGCTGGAAATCGAAAGTCGGAGATTGCTGGGATGCTCGATTGCTGGGAATAAATAAACCAGTAAACGGGTCCTTCCTCGTTGGATGCTCGATTGCTAGGAGCTCGGAACTCGAAGATGCTGGAAATCGAAGGAGGATGAAGATGCTGGAAATCGAAGGGGGGATGAAAATGCTTGGAGACGCTGGAAATCGAAAACGAATGAGAGTAATCGCCATTTTTTTTCTTTTGGAACTAGGGTTTTTTTCAAGCGAATTGGAATGCAAAAGGTATAGGCGGCGGCTCCTTGTTGAGTGAGTCTTGCGTGTTAGGGTTTGGTAAATCAAATGAGGGTTGCACGTTAATAATGGGTTGGATCCTGAAACTGGGCTGAAATTAAGTTTAAATTTTTAGTATAGTTATCCTTGGTCTGATTTTTGGTACTCAGGTTTAAGTTTCATGCGTTTAAATTTCGTGCGTTTAAATTTCATGCCCCAGGTTTAAGTTTTAATATTTACAACTAAACAGTACACAAAATGTACCGTTTCGGACGGGGCGCTGCCCCGCACCCCGCCGGGAGCGCTGCCCCCTGGACTCCCGCGACCTGACCGGGCAGGTCGAACCCCGTTAGCGGGGGCGTTGCCCCCGCACCCCCACCTTGGGGGGTTGCCACCCCCCCTGGACCCCCCTCCGTAGGGATCATATTTGACAAAAGATTTTGGAAAAACTTTCAACAACGATTACTTATTAAAAAATATTATATACTAAATATTAATTACTACTAATAGTCATGATTAATTATAAATTAAATATTTATTAATTGTTATTTACTTATTGATTATTAATTAATTGATTATTAACCGCTCATTAGTTATTACTTACTAATTAATTACTAGTACTTAATAATGAAGTAGTTATAAATAATTATTTTTAATTAAATATTTAATATTTATATGTTGATTATTATTAAATAATTACTAATTGGTTGTTAATTAGTAATTATTAGTAGGAATTATTTATTTATTGATTGATGTATTTTTAATTAAATATTAAATATGTATTTATTGATTATTAATTAATAATTACTAATTGGTTGTCAATTACAAATTAGTTGTAAATATTAATTATTAAAAATTATTTAATGAAAATAATTAATATTAAAATATAGTCATATATTACAACAGTCAAAAAATAAAAGTTGTGATAGGCTTTTATTACAGCTGTCAAAATAACACAGTTGTTAAAAATAAATTTATTACAACTTTTCTGGAAAAAAGTTGTAAAAAACATTTATTACAACGGTGCTTTAACCACCGTTGTAAAATTAAAGTTGTAATATGGTGTTTTTGTTGTAGTTACAACGGTGTTTATACCACCGTTGTAAAAAACCATTTATTACAACGGTGCTTTTACCACCGTTGTAAAAACCCATTTATTACAATGGTGCGTTTACCACCGTTGTAAAATTAAAGTTGTAATATGGTGTTTTTGTTATAGTGATGGGTTTTTTTTTTCAAAACAGACTTTTCTTTTAAACCCATTTTGAAAATATTTTTCAAAAATTTTTATCTAATCCGGTAACCTTTAGCTCTGATACCAAGTGTGGCACCCCACGTCCGTTAATGTCACTCACTAAGGGAATGCATTAAGTTTCGTGAAGCGTTATAGGTAAGCAGACATAGAATAATTACAAGATGGATATAAATAAGATAGCAGCGAATTTTTTTTTAAAATTTTATTTCAAACATAAATCATAATGTCGTGGTCCATAATACAATAAGTCACAAAAACCATTACAATAAAACAACTTCTGTCTTGCATCATCAAAGTACATAAGAATATGAAAAACATAATTCCCTGATTAAAAGAGTTAAGCCATAGTACAGACAAGAACTTGAGCCATACTTCAGAAGTATCTCCTAGCAAAATGATATCTGAGTGTTGACTAAGCCCGAGTGTTTCCTCCTTGAGAACCTTAGGGGGGAGGGGAACGGAAGAAAAAAGGAGAAACAAAAGGGTCTAACATAAAGTCTGGCGAGTCTATTTACTTTTAGCTAGTAAATAAATAAAAGTAACATGATAGGCATATAAAGTGGATAAGAGAGATCACTACATAAATAGCAGGTGTGACAAGGTAGATAGGGTAAGGTGTATGTGTTCCACTAACGATTACTCTGCACTATTACTAGTATAACTAAAATGAGATGATCCCTTCCACTATAAGTTGGTAGACTTAGGGCATACGTCCGAGTGTACCCTAACCACTACCCTAATCGATTGGCTCCCTACTCCGTAGATATCATATGCTAGCCCTACGGTAGGAGGTATCACTTCCTAAAGTGACAACCCTTAAGATGTGCACAACCATATCCGCTGGTGTCACAATCATCTTATCCACCTCTGCTCGGCTCATGCTCGCACGTGGCCCGATCAATTTGCGCCGCCCACACTGTCCATCTCGTTTGGATCTCTTATAATCAATCAGTAAGCGTGCCACTTCTCCGCCTAGTACGGAGTTCTTTATTTGATACCAACTCCGAGTTACTGACTGAAATGGGTCCCACACAATATGATACAAGATCTCCCCTTTGTCTTGTATCCCCACTAGGTTTTTCACAGACTATGTACACCCTTAGGTGTATTTAATTACATAGCCCTATGTCAGTTATGCTTACCCTAAATGGTGTCTTTAATTACATAACTTTATTATATTTTTCCATCGGTTATGTATACCACTAGGTGTCTTTAATTACATAACCTTATTAGGTTAAGTTCGTGGGCCTATATTTAAATATGCCCACCTCTTCTAATTTACTTAACCCACCCGCTACCCATCTAATTTTACTTAACCCTAACTTAAGTTAATAATTACACAATCCTTATGGATTAAATTAGGTTAAGTAGTCCAATTCTTTACCATGTCCATTTATGGTTTATAAGGGACTAGACCTCCCACATTAGGCCTACAACATGTGGATGTTGGATATGCCGGTCGGGTCCGGGCAGAATTATTCCACAGTTGGGCCTAACCTCGTATCGTAGCCCGATTCGTATTTACGTACTTAGACCTCCCACATTAGGTTCAACATTAGTGGCTGTTGGATATGCTGGTCGGGTCCGGGCAGACTTTCACCACTAATGCAACCTAACTTCGTGTCATAAGTACAATTACAATTCCTAATTGTAATTACTAAACATTCCATTTTTATCCAAATCTACCTATGTCATTATAGGTGATTATTTCCATGTTTCCCCATTTGAATTATATGTCCAATTCATATAAATATTACATAAATTATGCCAATTATAAATCCCTTTTCCCCGTTTCCTAACTAGCGTATTCGCACATATTTTGGTGGCATCTAGGCTATAAAATAGCCTAGCCATAACAATGAAAAAGGGAATGTGACAAGGGTGATAGTTTCAACATATCTTGGCATAAACTAGCATGATAACAAGGTGAATAGACATGTAATTAACATCATAACAAGCTGGACATAAAACTGATGAACTTGTGGCAACTACAATGTCAAAGCAAGCATGATGAGATCTAAATTAACCATTTTATGTGTCCAACTATTTAGATCTAGCATAATTAGGGTGACATAGTAACATGTTTAGACCTAAAGATGGCTTCACATGTCAAGTTTACAACATATCTAGATTGATCACAATATGATAGGTGAAAAAGGGGATTTACATAACTAGATCTAGCCAATGTTACAACTGTCCAATTTAATAGATGTACATTCACCACAAATCAAGATCCACATAGGTAACATAATAGAATAACCACAACTGTATTAGATCTAGGGAAACAGATCTATCATGACATAGTATAGGATATAACACTTGCACAGAATCATATTTTACAACATATCCAATTCACAGTCTTTCACAATTTGCTTTTATTTATCTAAACCTAAAAGCAATCTAGAAACTCACAACTTTAGGTTTAGAGAATTGAGAAAGAACGGATCTTGAATTTCTAAATTTGATTTGCGCAAAGTATGTTGTTGTAAAAAACGGTTCCATCTCAATTCGTATCCTGCAGCATATGGCTCCCATAATTTCCAATGACGAAATAGGAGATTTGAGCACATAGTTATATCTGCAGAACCCTCTGAAACCGACCACTACCTCAGCCCTAGGGTGTCGACACCCCTGTGGGTTGGTCGACCCATAGGTCGACACCCCTCTAGGGGGGTCGACCCCCTAGAGCGGGAGTTTTGCCGCTCTGACGAACTTTTCAAATTCGAACTACTCTGGATAAAATTCTGACTCATCTCTGACTCATGCGTATATAAATAATCTTTTTACACGTATATAAACTTAAAATCCTAATAACTTCTTCATACGGTGTCCGTTTTACGCAAACCAAGTGTCTATCCTGACCAGAATTTCGAGATGAACGCAATGGTGCAGTCCGTTTCCTCTAATTATGAATATTAAATTAATTATTATTTAATTTATCCTCTTTAATGTTGTTAAAAATTTGGGGTGTTACATACCCCGACAAATTCCATCTCATTACAACCTGTGACTACACGTAGGTGATTTCTCTTTATTGGATTTTGATCGAATTGCAATCTGGGCTTGGCTATTCTCGGCTTTCTACAGTTTACTACTCCGATTTGGTGTTAAAACCAACGATTTGGGCATGATTGAGGCAATGCTGACTATGACCTAGGCTTTGAGTACTCGAGCTTGGTTATGCGGTGATTTGTGCATACTTCTTGCCTTGATTCGATGACACACATAGGATTTGAATTAAATGAACATATGGGATTCTCATTATTGTATTATGTCCAGGTATCTATGGCTCTGATAATTGTTGTAAAGTATAATCAAATGTATAATTTAATAGCTTCATTAACTGTTATTTGTTTATCGTATGTTGTCCTTGGTTCTACGATTATTCTTTTTTTTTGCCCCCAGTAACTATCTGAATTTTGGATTTGTTTGAGTTAACATGTGTGGATTACTATTGATTTGAATGATTAAAAATCAAGGTTGTTACAGCAACTATGAGTTGCACTCGAGCATAATTTTTAAAAAATAGGGGTGCAAGTCATAGTTGCGCCCAAATTCAAGCAGTTACAAAACTGTTGACTGTATTTGTAACTCAGCTTAAAATGGCATTTTTTTGGTAATAAGATTCAAAATCAGCATCAAACGAGAAATTATTTCAGTAAACTAGCCTGTTTCGAATTTTTTTCCTATTAATTATATAATAGAAAAAAACACATTTTATTTCGAATAAGATTGGTTATTGAGTTAAATATATATAAAAAAATTATATAATTGCCCCTATGACACACTCTAGACTCTGTCATTTGCAATAAGGTATATTTATTAGATTACGTTGATAATTTTTCCTCAAACCCGTCAATTTTAAAATTTGCAAGAGAGAGAGATATGAGTGATATTCAACAAAAAACAGAGATTAACCAATTACACGAAAAGCTAGTATGTTAAGAAGAAAAAGAGTGTGTTTAATAAAACTTCAAAGCACTCTTATACGACCACGCCACATTTGCTAATGGCATTATAATGACCCGCGGGAACTATTCAATCATTAATACCATGACTATGTCACCATCAAGACCGTCTGTCTTGCTAAGTCATCGACTTGGCTCGACTTCGGTCGAGCCGTACATGCAAGCCACACCACTCTTTAACTACTATAAACCAACACCTAGACAAGTAGAAGCTTTTCCCCCTCTCTTAGCATTTCTAAACTTAACATTTCTAAGCTCACTTTAGAGCTCACAGACTATTTTAATAGCGACGAAGATGATGACTTGAAGTTTTGGACATTAGGACCTTTAAAAAATAGAAAATTGCATGTAGACTGAATAATTGACATTTTGAATTATAAAGAAGGAGATGATCTACTTTTTACATATTGACAATTGGAAGATGACTATAGCTATTGTAATCAAAATCTGTGTGATTTGCATATGAAATCCCAAATTACCCTCTCTATATTCATTTCTTTTGTTCTAGGTATTTCCTTTCAATGTGATTACTATTTTATTTGGTCCGACCATAAAATACATTTGTATAATTGAATATTTACTAAAATGCATTGCACTGATTGTTTACTGCACAAAATGAGAAATAAAAACTATTCAATCAAATATATGAGAAGTAAACATTGGGAACTGATGAATATTTAATAAATAACTGCCGTTTTATTTGCTTGGGCTTTTAATGGTATGTAGAAAATGTTTCTGCTTTTATGGTCATTCCAATGCTCTCTAAAGATCTAATTTACTTTAAAAAATAGTTTTTTTTATCTTCTGATAATGGATACTTCCAAAACCGCCACAATATTTTCTGCATTTAGTGCAAACATTCTAATTATGTTTATTGAATTTAATATAATTTATGATAATTTTTACTTGAAATAAATTTATATTGCTTCTAAATACACCTGTTTGATAAACAACCAAAAATGCATCAAGGAATTGTAAATTCCATTATTGACATGAATTGATTATGAGTCATATTTATTGGCTCATGTAATGCTCAGGCTTTTAATGGTATGTTATGACATTTTCCCTTCTTTGACAATTATTCCCACATTATACTTGAGTTACTTGAATTCTTAACTTTTTCATTTATATCATTCATCAATTTCAATTTCAATTTTTCATGCATATCATTGAGTAGATTTCCTTTTGCGCATTTCCCTTTTAACCAGTTCCATTTTAAAACTTATACTAATATGCATTTTCTTGTTCACATTCTATGATTCATACTTACCATAACATGTATTAAGTATTCTTCGCGATTAGGACCACTACTCAACACTTGCCAATATAGAACATACATTGGTTCTTTTTAGCATTACCATGTCATGTACTATAGTATTTTCCTTTAGAATAAGATAGATAAATGAATGACATAGACACAAAGAACAGAGTTGTGTTATATACGAATATAAATAACTATCATATATTTGCATAAGCTTCTAATTATGTGTAGAAGATGTTTACCTTTATATCCATTATTTCAATCCATGAAATTTCTTATTCTAAAGCCTGATAATTATATAGCACTTACACACTTGCAATTAATTTCAGTTGTTATTTATATGTACTTTTTCCATATATTCTCGTATGTTTCGTTGCTTTATTTCTTTTTATATTATGTACCACAGTGATATAACATTAATACCTTTACTCATTTAATTAAAATAGATACCAATTATTTGTATATATTTTACAATGATATTTTAACATATATAAGTAATATCTTAACATATAACATTAATCTAACAATATGGACTATCATGTTTGACCAGCTAAAGAGAATGTACATAACACAATATAAATCACTTCTGTCCCTACTTCTCCGTATTGTCGCACCTTATCATCTCCAAGCCTCTCTTTATTCTGATCAATGTTATTCCTCCCTATTGCAGTTCTATTTACTGGACAGATTTTCTTCTTACTGCATTCAGTCAAGATCTGAATTCAATATCCATCGAAGGAATCTACCCAATGATTAGTCCAGTGTAAGGGCAATTACTTTAGAAGGTAACTCATTTTCTCAATTCTTTTTATTTTCTACAAAGCTCTTTTATTACGCAATTTTCCATTTTCCATTAGCTTTACTATTAACATTTTCTATTTTAGTTAATCTAGTTAAAAATTTCATTTCTGTTATGTTCCCATGTATTGATGATGATTAGATTGCCGAGTTATACCGATATTTGCACAGCATGCAGTAACATCTCTTGAATAACTACAAGATCGTGTACTATGGTGATGGACTCGATGAAGTTTATGGATTTGTTTTTGTTCTCATCATAAATTTGGGGTTCATTTGACTTTTTTTTTACCTTTATGTGATATGGTGTATAACTAGAAGGTAATAAAAGATAAGGCAACTGCATATCAGCATCTATTCGTTATTAATATATAAAAGAGTTTTATTGACTTTCTAAATAAATATGATAGCAAACGATATGTAAAACTGCAAATATACCTCTATTTATGTAAGATTGAGCAATAATTACGTGTTCTTTTTAATGGAAATGATCTAGCTGTTTCATCAAAATTGTAATTTCTTGAGCAGTAAGCAATCAAAAATTATTTTTGTTTAGTTATGTAGTTTGAAGGTTATGTAAAACACAAGCACTCTGATTTTGAATAAATTGATCTTCTTCTAATGTTCAGTGAGTTTTTAACCTTCAGCATGCACTTGTGATTTATTCAAAAAAATAATATCAAGATCAGAGTTTTGGTGTCACTCTTACAAAAGTTACAGCTGTCCAATTTAAATGCAGTTTGCTCTCTACTGAAACAACTATATCACAACACAAAGTGGTATATACAGATATGTATATAATGTACGTATATGTACACAGATGTATGTTTGCATTAATAATCCGCTTACACATTAAAAACTTCCATTTTGGCAGGTAATATTTAATTTTAAAAAGATGTTATATATTTTTCATTAGAATCTACATGATATAAATCACGTTAAGATGGCAAACATGATTAATTGTAGTATTTAAATTGGTTTGCTTCAGATCTATAGACCTTTCTTAATCGCTCTTTAAAATTCACAGGTTTAGGATTCAATTTTTACATATTGAAGTTTCTTATCATGTTACTGATTTTTTGATATTTGTGGCAATGATTTTATTTTATTAATTTTGACTTTCATTGAAAGAAGGTCCCTTATACAATTCTATCTTGAAGTAGATCACCGTTCGTGTGGTGGTTGCTTAATTTTGATTTTTTTTGGGATTCTATAAAAGAAAATATCTAACGTAAAATAATTTTGTTTGTATTTCCTTAAATGAAAGTCTCTTGCATACATGATACTAACTTAAGATACAATATTTTTCTTCAACCTCTTTTGATGCAATTTCAATCATGGTTTCCTTAATCTGCAATTTCTTCATATCTACCTTTGCTTCGGTTATTTTTCATATTCATGCATTTGCGTATTTTTGATGCAGTTGTTCTCAAAATTATCTTCAACAAAGGGAAGACATGTACGTTGAAAGTTTTATATCTACATGTTGTGCAATACATGTTACATGAGAAACATATCAAAGAAAGAATTATTTGATGTCACCATTGGCACTGACATGCATAGTTGAACTTACAGTTGTTGATTATTGGTATAGACAAATCCACATAAGATGACACAAATTTTGCACTTATCATGCTTAAGATGAAACAATGGGCAAGTTTTTTTTAATATAATTGTAGTTATGTTCCAATTTATTCAATGACATGCATGAAAAATGGTATGTTATGACACCTTCCCTTTTTTGACAATTGTTCCCACATTATACTTTATAACACCCCACCTCCGCTAGGGTCACTCACAAAGGGAATGTACTAGGTTTGGTGAAGCATTATCGAGGTAAACATGCACAGAAATATTACAAGACAGAACATATATAAAACAGCGGAAGTAAAACAAATTTCATTACCTTATAAAATAAGGTCTAAAGCCTTTTACATCAGAATACATCAAAACCTGTCTTGCAATAGTAAAGAAGCATAAAACCTTTTCATAAATTATTTCCCCAAAATAAAGCGGTGAAGCGGCCATAGCTAAGAAAAGTCCAAGCCATATATGATGACCTTCAAGCCGAAGAGGTCCGATCTAAACAACAGTATTTCCTCCCTGAAAACCGGGGGGGGGGACGGAAGACAAAGAGGCGAAAACAAACGGGGTCAGTCATAAAGACTGGTAAGTCCTATCTACTTCCAGCATAAAACAGGTAAAGGTAACATGACATGCATAAACTGAAAGTAAACATAACGATGATGACAAGATAGACAAGCTAATACTGGGATAACCAGGTAAACTACGGTACCAAGATAAACCAAGGTATCAAGATAAACTACGGGCACTATGGATCAAGTAAAATATCCCAAGGTATCTATCATGTATATTTGCTCTGCACCTCCCGTACTAGTATTCCAACCCGTGTCATGTGTTAACTATAAAATGTCCCTTACCCAATGTCATGGAATGGTCCATGTCAACCTAATATATCGAATATGTAGGTTTTCCCAACTCGTATGATTCTTTCCAAGTGTATAAGTTCAGTCCTTTGCCGTACCCCGTACGGGCTTTCTTACTACTTCAACGTAGTACCATTTTATCCTTGAAGTCGGTTGGACTGCTACCCTTGATCCGGCTAGGTTTTTCTATCATGAATTATCGTGTATTCAACTAGGATTTATGCCACCTAAGACCACTAGGGATTATGCTACCTATTGAATAATTTCTAACATTGATTAGGATTTATACTACCTAGGACTACTAGGGATTATGCTACCTAATGAACGTTTCCGTAACTCAATTTGGGTTTTAGCCACCTAGGACCAATAGGGATTACGCTACCCGTCAACCACGCCCTTTTTCCCACGTAGGTATCGTGAATCGTTTCTCCATGTCTAGATGCACATGTATCTCAATGTGCCATCCGAGTCCCGTGCCAGGGCAAATCAAGAAATACGAGACTCGGTCGGGAGCTTTAAGTCATCTGCCGAATGCAGATATCAAGGTCTGTTTTTGTATCCGTGGCTATGGTCCCACGTGACCTCTCCCTGAACTACCGAAAGGCAATCCAAGAAAAATCATGCACGAGAACTATACTCCGGCCCCCTATGCCCCACTTACCTATTGGCCCACCTCACCCATAACTCGATAGCAAGTATATGGTCTGTTGGGAGTTCTCTGCCTTTCCATATACGTACACGATTGACTAAAGATGGTAGGTAGTCGACGACGCGCTATCCAGGGCAAAAATCAAGTATCGTCGACTCCACGCTAATCCATCCCCGTCTTTAGGTTGCTCACACAGCAACCAAGGCATACTCTTGGTTCTTCTACCGCAGACCTTAACCTCTGTGAGCCCAGGCGGATCATCTGCAACCTCACAGAGGGATACCAAGAGTACCCTCACGTCCCCCGAAGCTACTGCTTCGTCACCCAGTTCGTTGGAGCCTTTATCTAAGTCAGATGATTTGCTCCTCCACGTGTGTTTAAGCGATGACCTACCGTATCGGGTTACTCATCTATCTGTGAACTGGTCCAAATCCCTTGACTAAGAATTATTACTTAGTTATCCTAAACTAAGGTTTATCACTTAGTTCCCTTTTCCGTTATCCTTGTTAACTACGATTTTCCACCTGGTCCCCTGAACTAGGGTTTTGTTTAATGGGTTAAGTGTTGTCATTCCAGTTCATGACTTAACCCGCCTACGAATCATGTTAAGGTTGGTTAAGTATTTAAGCTCAGACTTAGCCCTACAAGTTGGTTAAGTATACCAAGAAGCTCATGACTTAACCCTATTCAATTATCAAGTCAGATTGGTTAAGTATTAGTTTGTCTTGACCCTATCAGATTATCGTGTTAGATTGGTTAAGCATAGATTATCTTAACCCCATCATATTATCGAGTCGAATTGGTTAAGTATGGGTTAGCTTAACCCCATCCACTAATCGTATTACAATGGTTAAGTATATTTAAACGGTCTTGTGACTTAACCCTATCAAGTTCTCATATTAGATTGGTTAAGTATAGGTTACTTAACCTCATCAAATCATCATGTATAATTGGTTAAGTCTAAGTTACTTAACCTCATTGAATTATCATGTTAAATTGGTTAAGTATTGATTACTTAACCTCATCAAATTACCGTGTTTAGATTAGTTAAGTCTAGGTTAACTTAACTTCATCTAATTATCGTGTTTAGATTAGTTAAGTGTAGGTTAACTTTACACCATCTAATTACCGTGTTTAGATTAGTTAAGTGTAGGTTAACTTAACTCCATCTAATTACCGTGTTTAGATTAGTTAAGTGTAGGTTACTTAACCCCATCTAATTACCGAGTCGGATTAGTTAAGTATGGATTAGCTTAATCCCATCCCCTAACTATATTTTACGGTTAAGTATCATTAAGAAATCAAGTCCGGTTTCACTTAACCTACCCATTTATGTCATATCGGTTAAGTGTCATTAGTCAGGTTTACTTAACCTTATCATGTGGCATTAATAGAATTAATGCACTCTCAACCTCTCACATTAGACGTTGTTGTGGTTACTGGTTACGCCGGGCGGGTCCGGGCAGATTTACACCACAACCTAGTCTAACCTCGGGTTTCAAGCGCGATATGACCAACTACCGACATTGGGTCCTATTGTTTGTAGCTACTGGATTTGCCGGGCGGGTCCGGGCAGATTTATGCTACAAACTCAACCCAACCTCGAGTTGGCCATTTCCATGTTTTTCTACGCGTCATGTTCATGTCAAGTTTAGACCCTTTTTAAGTCTATGTTTTAATGTAACCCCATGTCAAGTTTTCGTGTCCTATTCACATTTATTATCATTACATGTTCCATGTAGATCCATGTGAAGTTCATAGCCCATTTTCAAGTTTGCCTAAACTACCCAAAACGTGTCCCCAACACACATGAAAGCGAATCAACCTATTGGGAATAATATGACAAAGATGGGTACAAGATGGCAAAGATGAATCACAAGTTAAACATGGTGAAAATTGAGGCAAAGGTGTTCACATAACTAGCATATTGCATATTGGCCTCAAAACATGCATGATGTCATAAAGGGATTGACCACCCACATGCATGGTATCATAAGGGGTTTGGCCTCAAACATGCATAGTATCATAAGGGGTTTGGCCTCACATAAACATGAAATCATAAGGGGTTTTGGGTTCTTTTGCATGCATAAGCCCCAAAGTCAAATTCATGCACATATTTCACAAGTCGAAATGGTTCCAAGTGTTCATGCCAACATCCCACAAATAAAGGTTCAATCTTGCATGGCAAACTAAGTCCAATGCAACATGAGTAACTTGATTTAGTCACTAAACATAGCCTAAAGTCATAGGTTCAAGCAAAAGAGGCATGACAAGGTTCATATAGGCTAGCATACTTATGTTCATCGCATTTTATTCCATGTCACATTAGAACTATCGTTTAGATCTACAAGTAGCTAGAACTTACATAGCGTGGCTTAGAGATTTAGGAGCATGAATCGTCTTGTTGTAGAATCCATGTTGAGACGATGATCAAAACCCTTGATTTGGTGTAGAAAGCTTGCACCTTCGTCTTGAATCTAGTTTGCAAGCATAAGCTCTTAAATTTGGGGATGGAGGCCATGATCAATGTAGATTTGGGCAGCACTTCGTTGCAAGAGTGATTTGTGAGGGTTTAAGCTAGGTCTAGGGGTCTTTTTATAGAGATTAGGAGTAGTTTAGGCCATAGGATTAACCCAAGGATAGATCTGATACATCAAACCACGTCACTAGCCAATGAAACAGGTCCAAACAGCCAAAATAAGTGCACCAGGCCGACCCGGCCGACCAGGGAGCTCGACCCCCAAGTCGACTCTAGTGTCGACCTGGTTGGGGGGGAGGTCGACCCTAATGTCGACCTGTCTGGGCGGGAATTTTCCCGCCCAGTCTGTTTTGGCTGAATTTGAATTCTGAATTTAAATTTGAACTGTTTTTGAACTTGAAATTTTCTGAAAAATTTGACGGGCCATAACTTGGTCATACGGGCTCCGTTTTTCGAAAACTTGGACTCTATTTCGCGTATTTTTCCGAGACGAACGCAATGGCACAACTCGTTTCCCCTGATTCAGATTTTATAATTAAATTCTGCCTTGATTCTTGTCTTAGCATGTTGTAAAAATTCGGGTTGTTACATTCTCCCCAACTTAAAGGATTTCGTCCCCAAAATCTCCAAGTTAGGAAGAACGTATCCTACCATCCATCATCCATCTAGTCAAAACATCATCCACAGGCAACCATGGTCCTTAAAAGACTCCTAATGCTTTATGAACACATGCAGAAAGTGTGTGTATATGTTCCTTAGCTAATGCTAATGATCAGGCCTGAATGATCTTTCTAATGCAAAATATGTTTAGTGCCATGAGTCCAACATGTATGCAAATAGTCCTAGTCATATAAATACTATATGCGTGCATAAACATTCATTCATATGCAACATCCGCATGATAACTCATTCAATTTCATCCATAAACAAGTATAAATACTCGTGCATATGCAATACGAAATGTGAGTGAGTCGACCTAGTATCTAATGTGTATTCGCGCATCCACTAGCAACCACTTGCAACCATTTGCAACCATATCAATCATAACATGCTTTAAATACATGTTTGCATCCATAGGGTTCTACCTAAGGTTCTCAAGATAGGATCGAGGAGATAAACAAGATAAACTCCTTACGGGGTTTGCAACGGAAACAGGATCGAGAGGATATCCACCAAGCGATAGCATGCAAGCAAGCTCTACAGGGGAACCAGGGATCAACGATATACTCTTAAAAAGAGATATGATGTGCGCGTTTAAGCTGCATTTCCTTGAGCTTAATTTCAGTGTGCCTTGACCACCTTTGACTTCATGATTTTCGTAGCTCCTTGATTCCTATTTCCAAGGTATGAGTTGGAACTCATTTCGCTGTCGCCTCTCGTTTCACTTTCACTTATTCTTTCCCTAGTATGCTCGGCTCAACCATATCTGCGTACTCATGCAAGCTCTCCAAAATTCACTAGTGAATTCTGGATCTCGTTTACCGATGCCAATCCATGTTACCAGGTGCACTTACTAAGGTGATTCCTATAACCCATGCTTAAGCGGAATGAACCATCCGCCTTATTGGCGAACGTTACTCGATCGGATCAGAGATTTCCGATAAACGCATCAAGAGATTCTAGGTAACTAATCATGACAGAACCCAAAAGGTTATATGAGACTCCGAGGGTATTACCAAGGCAAGTCAAGAGTCTAACTACCCTCTTTCCAAAACCGAGAATGGTATCCCTAACTGGATAACCACTTTATCCCTAGAATCCATCCATAGCTCAACAATATAAGCATTGCTTCTAATCTCAACACTTGGCATTTATATTCTCAATTCCAAACAAGTCATGAATAAATGGACTGATCCTCCAACCAGATTTGGGACAAAAATGGGATACTCTTCCATGCTAGTACTATGGTGCAGAGACTCAACTATCGAAGTAGACTTAAATGATGAGATGATCAAGACAAAGTCTAGACGGGATGATAGAAAAGAAAGGCTAAACCTTCAACAGAAACGGTACCATCCCTCTTAGGTACGCTAGAAATGAGAGCATACAATTGCCCTCTCGATGATCTTGTCCTCGTCCCATAACACTTAACTATGCGTCCCGTTTTACCATGCCAAAGATACTTTCTCGTCATGGGTTTTATTGTTCATCTTTTTCCCTCCTTTGTGGATTAAGCCATATCAACAAGTTGCTTATCTTTAAGCTCGTGTCCTCTATCCTTGCTCTTATTATCCTACCTTATAGCACGACAACAGGTCTCTCGAGGACTCCCTCCATCGTACGGAAAACTCTTACTTAGCTAGACAAGGATTAGTCGCAGTTAGAACTACTGTGACTACGGATGGGGGAAGGAAAGGAAAAGAGACTCGATCAAGGAAACAAAGGATAGTGCTAATGGCTTTTGGGGAATAGCCTTTAAAAAAAATTTCTTGAAAAATGCTTCTTTGTAAACGGTTTCTCAAATAGTTTCCAGAAGGTTTTAAAAACTTTTGCCCAGTCTGGTAACCCTGCTCTGATACCAAATGTAACACCCCACCTCCGCTAGGGTCACTCACAAAGGGAATGCACTAGGTTTGGTGAAGCATTATCGAGGTAAACATGCACAGAAATATTACAAGACAGAACATATATAAAACAGCAGAAGTAAAACAAATTTCATTACCTTATAAAATAAGGTCTAAAGCCTTTTACATCAGAATACATCAAAACCTGTCTTGCAATAGTAAAGAAGCATAAAACCTTTTCATAAATTATTTCCCCAAAATAAAGCGGTGAAGCAGTCATAGCTAAGAAAAGTCCAAGCCATATATGATGACCTTCAAGCCGAAGAGGTCCGATCTAAACAACAGTATTTCCTCCCTGAAAACCTGGGGGGGGGGGGGGGGGGGACGGAAGACAAAGAGGCGAAAACAAACGGGGTCAGTCATAAAGACTGGTAAGTCTCCAACATAAAACAGGTAAAGGTAACATGACATGCATAAACGGAAAGTAAACATAAGGATGATGACAAGATAGACAAACTAATACTGGGAAAACCAGGTAAACTACGGTACCAAGATAAACCAAGGTATCAAGATAAACTATGGGCACTATGGATCAAGTAAAATATCCCAAGGTATCTATCATGTATATTTGCTCTGCACCTCCCGTACTAGTATCCCAACCCGTGCCATGTGTTAACTATAAAATGTCCCTTACCCAATGTCATGGAATGGTCCATGTCAACCTAATATATCGAATATGTAGGTTTTCCCAACTCGTATGATTCTTTCCAAGTGTATAAGTTCAGTCCTTTGCCGTACCCTGTACGGGCTTTCTTACTACTTCAACGTAGTACCATTTTATCCTTGAAGTCGGTTGGACTGCTACCCTTGATCCGGCTAGGTTTTTCTATCATGAATTATCGTGTATTCAACTAGGATTTATGCCACCTAAGACCACTAGGTATTATGCTACCTATTGAATAATTTCTAACCTTGATTAGGATTTATACTACCTAGGACTACTAGGGATTATGCTACCTAATGAACATTTCCGTAACTCGGTTTGGGTTTTAGCCACCTAGGACCACTAGGGATTACGCTACCCATCAACCACGCCCTTTTTCCTACGTAGGTATCGTGAATCGTTTCTCCATGTCTAGATGCACATGTATCTCAATGTGCCATCCGAGTCCCGTGCCAGGGCAAATCAAGAAATACGAGACTCGGTCGGGAGCTTTAAGTCGTCTGCCGAATGCAGATATCAAGGTCTGTTCTTGTATCCATGGCTATGGTCCCACGTGACCCCTCCCTCAACTACCGAAAGGCAATACAAGAAAAATCATGCACGAGAACTATACTCCGGCCCCCTATGCCCCACTTACCTATTGGCCCACCTCACCCATAACTCGATAGCAAGTATATGGTCTGTTGGGAGTTCTCTGCCTTTCCGTATACGTACACGATTGACTAAAGATGGTAGGTAGTCGACGACGTGCTATCCAGGGCAAAAATCAAGTATCGTCGACTCCACGCTAATCCATCCCCGTCTTTAGGTTGCTCGCACAGCAACCAAGGCATACTCTTGGTTCTTCTACCGCGGACCTTAACCTCTGTGAGCCCAGGCGGATCATCTGCAACCTCACAGAGGGATACCAAGAGTACCCTCACGTCCCTCGAAGCTACTGCTTCGTCACCCAGTTCGTTGGAGCCTTTATCTAAGTCAAATGATTTGCTCCTCCACGTGTGTTTAAGCGATGACCTACCGTATCGGGTTACTCATCTATCTGTGAACTGGTCCAAATCCCTTGACTAAGAATTATTACTTAGTTATCCTAAACTAAGGTTTATCACTTAGTTCCCTTTTCCGTTATCCTTGTTAACTACAATTTTCCACCTAGTCCCCTAAACTAGGGTTTTGTCTAATGGGTTAAGTGTTGTCATTCCAGTTCATGACTTAACCCGCCTACGAATCATGTCAAGGTTGGCTAAGTATTTAAGCTCATACTTAGCCCTACAAGTTGGTTAGGTATACCAAGAAGCTCATGACTTAACCCTATTCAATTATCAAGTCAGATTGGTTAAGTATTAGTTTGTCTTGACCCTATCAGATTATCGTGTTAGATTGGTTAAGCATAGATTATCTTAATCCCATCATATTATCGAGTCGGATTGGTTAAGTATGGGTTAGCTTAACCCCATCCACTAATCGTATTACAATGGTTAAGTATATTTAAACGGTCTTGTGACTTAACCCTATCAAGTTCTCATATTAGATTGGTTAAGTATAGGTTACTTAACCTCATCAAATCATCATGTATAATTGGTTAAGTATAAGTTACTTAACCTCATTGAATTATCATGTTAAATTGGTTGATTAACCTCATCGAATTACCGTGTTTAGATTAGTTAAATCTAGGTTAACTTAACTTCGTCTAATTACTGTGTTTAGATTAGTTAAGTGTAGGTTAACTTAACTCCATCTAATTACCGTGTTTAGATTAGTTAAGTGTAGGTTAACTTAACTCCATCTAATTACTGTGTTTAGATTAGTTAAGTGTAGGTTACTTAACCCCATCTAATTACCGAGTCAGATTAGTTAAGTATGGATTAGCTTAACCCCATCCCCTAACTGTATTTTACGGTTAAGTATCATTAAGAAATCAAGTTCGGTTTCACTTAACCTACCCATTCATGTCATATCGGTTAAGTGTCATTAGTCAGATTTACTTAACCTTATCATGTGACATTAATTGAATTAATGCACTCTCAACCTCTCATATTAGACGTTGTTGTGGTTACTGGTTACGCCGGGCGGGTCCGGGCAGATTTACACCACAACCTAGTCTAACCTCAGGTTTCAAGCGCGATATGACCAACTACCCACATTGGGTCCTATTGTTTGTAGCTACTGGATTTGCCGGGCGGGTCCGGGCAGATTTATGCTACAAACTCAACCCAACCTCGAGTTGGCCATTTCCATGTTTTTCTACGCGTCATGTTCATGTCAAGTTTAGACCCCTTTTTAAGTCTATGTTTTCATGTAACCCCATGTCAAGTTTTCGTGTCCTATTCACGTTTATTATCATTACATGTTCCATGTAGATCCATGTCAAGTTCATAGCCCATTTTCAAGTTTGCCTAAACTACCCAAAACGTGTCCCCAACGCACATGAAAGCGAATCAACCTATTGGGAATAATATGACAAAGATGGGTACAAGATGGCAAAGATGAATCACAAGTTAAACATGGTGAAAATTGAGGCAAAGGTGTTCACATAACTAGCATATTGCATATTGGCCTCAAAACATGCATGATGTCATGAAGGGATTGGCCACCCACATGCATGGTATCATAAGGGGTTTGGCCTCAAACATGCATAGTATCATAAGGGGTTTGGCCTCACATAAACATGAAATCATAAGGGGTTTTGGGTTCTTTTGCATGCATAAGCCCCAAAGTCAAATTCATGCACATATTTCACAAGTTGAAATGGTTCCAAGTGTTCATGCCAACATCCCACAAATAAAGGTTCAATCTTGCATGGCAAACTAAGTCCAATGCAACATGAGTAACTTGATTTAGTCACTAAACATAGCCTAAAGTCATAGGTTCAAGCAAAAGAGGCATGACAAGTTTCATATAGGCTAGCATACTTATGTTCATCGCATTTCCATGTCACATTAGAACTATCGTTTAGATCTACAAGTAGCTAGAACTTACATAGCGTGGCTTAGAGATTTAGGAGCATGAATCGTCTTGTCGTAGAATCCATGTTGAGACGATGATCAAAACCCTTGATTTGGTGTAGAAAGCTTGCACCTTCGTCTTGAATCTAGTTTGCAAGCATAAGCTCTTGAATTTAGGGATGGAGGCCATGATCAATGTAGATTTGGGCAACACTTCGTTGCAAGAGTGATTTGTGAGGGTTTAAGCTAGGTCTAGGGGTCTTTTTATAGAGATTAGGAGTAGTTTAGGCCATAGGATTAACCCTAGGATAGATCTGAGCCATCAAACCACGTCACTAGCCAACGAAACAGGTCCAAACAGCCAAAATAAGTGCACCAGGCCGACCTGACCGACCAGGAAGGTCGACCCCCAGGTCGACTCTAGTGTCGACCTGGTTGGAGGGGAGGTCGACCCTAGTGTCGACCCCACTGTCGACCTGTCTGGGCGGAAATTTTCCCGTCCAGTCTGTTTTGGCTGAATTTGAATTCTGAATTTAAATTTGAACTTGAAATTTTCTAAAAACTTTGACGGGCCATAACTTGGTCATACGGGCTCCGTTTTTCGAAAACTCGGACTCTATTTCGCGTATTTTTCCGAGACGAACGCAATGGCACAGCCCGTTTCCCCTGATTCAGATTTTATAATTAAATTCTGCCTTGATTCTTGTCTTAGCACGTTGTAAAAATCTGGGTTGTTACATACTTGAGTTACTTGAATTCTTAACTTTGTCATTTTTATCATTCATCAATTTCAATTTCCATTTCCATTTTTCATGCATGTCATTGAATAAATTTCCTTTTGTGCATTTCCCTTTTAACCAATTCCATTTTAAAACTTATACTTGTATGCATTTTCTTGTTCACATTCTATGATTTATACTTACCATAACATGTATTAAGTATTCTTCTCTATTAGGACCACTACTCAACACTTGCCAGTATAGAACATACATCGGTTCTTTTTAACATTACTATGTCTGTACTAAAGTATGTTTTTTAGAACAAGATAGATAAATGAATGACATAGACACATATAACAGATTTGTGTTATATACGAATATAAATAACTGCCATATATTTGCATAAGCTTCTAATTATGTGTAGAAGATGTTTACATTTATATCCATTATTTCAATCCATGAAATTTCTTAATGAAACTCTTATGATATTTCCTAATTTATGTTTTCTCGTATGAAATTTCTTTATGAAACTCTTATAATATTTTCTAATTTATGTTTTCCTTAATTTAAAAAAATAGTTTTTTTTCTTTTGATAATGGATACTTTCCAAACTGCCAAAACATTTTCTGAATTTAGTCCAAACATTTTATTTATGTTTATTGAATTTAATATAATTTATGATAATTTTTACTTGAAATAAATTTATATTGCTTCCAAATACACCTGTTTGATAAACAACCAAAAACACATCAAGGAATTATTAATTCCATTATCAACATGAATTGATTATGAGTCAGATTTATTGGCTCATATAATGCTTAGGCTTTCAATGGTATGTTATGACATTTTCCGTTCTTTGACAATTGTTCCTACATTATACTTGAGTTGCTTGAATTCTTAACTTTTTCATTTATATCATTCATCAATTTCAATTTCAATTTTTCGTGCATGTCATTGAATAAATTTCCTTTTGTGCATTTCCCTTTTAACCAGTTCCATTTTAAAACTTATACTAATATGCATTTTCTTTTTCACATTCTATGATTTATACTTACCATAATATGTATTAAGTATTCTTCTCGATTAGGACCACTACTCAACACTTGCTAGTATAGAACATACATCGGTTCTTTTTAGCATTACTATGTCATGTACTAAAGTATTTTCTTTAGAATAAGATAGATAAATGCGTGACATAGACACAGAGAACAGAGTTGTGTTATATACGAATATAAATAACTACCATATATTTGCATAAGCTTCTAATTATGTGTAGAAGATGTTTACATTTATATTACATTATTTCGATTCATGAAATTTCTTATTCTAAAGCTTGATAATTCTATAGCACTTATACACTTGCAATTAATTTCAGTTGTTATTTATGTATACTTTTTCCATATATTCTCATATGTTTCGTTGCTTTATTTTATTTTATTTTATATTATGTACCACAGTGATATAACATTAATACCTTTATTCATTTGACAAAAATATATACCAATTATTTTTATATAATTTTACAATGATATCTTAACATATATAAGTAATATCTTAACATATAACATTAATCTAACAATATGGACCATCATGTTTGACCAGCTAAAGAGATTGTACATAGCACAATATAAATCACTTTTTTCCCTACTTCTCCATATTGTCACACCCTCCTCATCTCCAAGCCTCTCTGTATTCTTAGGTTAGTACTTCTAAAAACTGTCAATATCGCACATATACATGTAACATCTCTTTTATTTTTTTCATCCATATGTCATTGATTATCAAAACTTAGCTAATTTTTCTTTTCTTTCATAAGAACTCATACCACCGGCATATATGGAAAGATTTGATAGCTTAAGCTCTCTAAAACCTATTTATAATAAATATGACTGGAAAATCAGAGTTCGAGTTATTAGAATTTGAGAAAGTTACAGCAATAAAGGTGACAAGGAATATCTAGGAAGAAATGTCCTATTGTTGGATGACAAGGTAAATAATTATATTTAAACAGTTTATTCTATATATATATATATTGCAATCTCATAATTATTTATTTTTTCAAATGTTTTTTATTTCATAACATAGCGTACCGAAATTCATGCTTTTATATGGGCAAATCATGTTGAATACTTGAAGGACAAGTTGGAAGAAGGACAAATATACATTCTCAGCAATTTGTGTGTCAAATCCTACAAAACAGGATATATAAAACCTATCCGCAACAATCTACAGATTTGGTTAACAAGATGTACCAAGGTAACCAAATTATTGAATTATGAGATGATGATGCGGGAAAATGAATTTGATTTCTTTGATATTGCTGATGTGAAAGAGTTATCACTAGAGAAAGATTAAGCTCAATTATTAGGTACGATCTAAGATACTTTAGACATAAATACACATATGTTTTACAATAAGTAGCAAGTTTCATTTATTTATTATTATTATTTATCAGATTTTATTAGAGTGCTCAAGTATAAGGATTGTGATATTTTAAAAGATGGTTTAAATGAGTTTGTGAATGCAAATGGCAAAGGGCAATGCAATTTTATATTTGAACTTACAGATGGGAGGTATGTATATATAACACTTTAAATATTATGGAATTTAAATCTTTATTTTGTTATATACATAAACAATATTTTGCTTTCCATTTTTAGGTTTTGACAGTTTACTGTGAAATTTTGTTTTTGGGACGATTTTGCCAAATTGTTTGCCACCGCTTTAAAAGAAGCTATTAAGAAAACAGTTATCGTTATTGTGACAAGTTGTAGGTTGAATTCATTTAAAGGTACAATTTTAGTATGACTTTTATGTTATTCATAATTGAGAAAATTTATTAAAATATGTTTTGGTAGGGTTTACCCCTTTTTCTCCATCAGTCTAGCTTAATTCTCTCATCCATCGGTCCAACTATGCTATCGACTATCAATTACTTTAATGTGTGAAAATTTAATAGCATGACGTTTCTTATATTATAGAGAAATCTAATATGACCAATGTTGGTGCAACACAGTTTTTCATCAACTACAATCATCACAGTGTTCTTAAAATGAGAAAGAGGTAAATTTGAGTTTTATTGAAATGTAATATAATATGTTTTTTAAATATAATATACATCAAAGATTAAACTTATAAAATATGTCGGTTGGATATTATTGATTTCAATGAAGGAAAAGTTGATGATAACGATATGATTACCGAAAATTATCAAATACTGAGTATTGGTGAGATAAGGTACTTGAAATCTGAATATATTGAGGTATGCTCCCTAGACTTTAATATTTTTTATTTTTAATTTGTTATTCCTATTCAAGTACCTGAAGTTACTATATTTTATAAATTTTAGAAAGAAGTTATTTGTCAAGTAACCGTTAGGAATGTAAAAGAGGAACAAACTTGGTATTATGATGCTTGCTTAGCATGTAGTGATCAAGAAGTTGAGGAGAAAGATGGGAAGTATAGATGTCCTAATTGTAAAAGAAGCGTACCATATCCATACATGAGGTAATTTCCTATAATGCTAGAGAAAATTAACATACTTTCCTGCTAATAGTTTATATATATATATATATGTGTGTGTGTGTGTGTGTGTGTGTGTGTGTGTGTGTGCGCGTGTGTGTGTGTTTGTGTGCAGATTTAGATTATGTGTTATTATTGAAGATAATAGTGGTAGTGCTGCAATAATTTTGCAAGACCGTGAGGTTTATAGAATAGTTAAGAAAAATGTTTATGACATAATGGGAGATCAAGAAAAGGTATGTATAGCTCCAAATATTCTAACAAAAAAATTTAATACTTTATTTTTTGACAAAATTAAATAAATTATAATATTCTTTCTAGCAAGGAAAGAAAAATGGATTTCCAACAATTTTGAAGTGTTTGGAGGGAAGGCAATATACAATTACTATATGTGTTGGTGAGAATAATGCACACAAGGTTCAATCATGTACACGGCCACAGACATATTTGAAGGTTTTGAGTTGATTGGGAATTCTATGATAGAACGTGAAGACGGTGCAGTTGCGTTACGAAGTTCATAGGTATTTTGTTGTCACACACACACACACACAGATATATATATATATATATATATATATATATATATATATATATATATATGTATGTATATATAAAGTTAGTCATGTTCATTGCACTAAGTTATTTTATTTCATTTATATGCAGATGTCTACCAAGTTTCAGCACTGAATCTAAAACTAACATCAATATGCAAAGCCCCGGTGCTGAAAAATCTACAAACACTAATAGTTTGAAGAGGAAAAACAAAGAGATTGATAATGATGTCAAGCTGCCATATATTTTTGACGACTTAAAGATAAAAAAGATGATGAAACTGGATTTATTTCAAAACTGAAAGCAATTAAAAATGAAAAAGTAAGTTATATATATTTGATGGTTATTTTATATACGGTGTACATATTATTATTTTTGGTAAGGAATGACTAATTAATTGTTCGTCTATTCAAATGTTTGTTGCACTACAGGAACGAAAATTATTCAGAAAAGTGGAAATCATGAAGTTATGCAGGGAACAAGATTGGACTTGAACATAATTTTCATGTTTATTTTGTTTGGAATGGAAACTACTCATGATCGTGTGTGTATATATATATATATATATATATATATATATATATATATATATATATATATATATTTCTGATTTTCATATTTATTTTGTTTGGAATGAAAACTACTCATGATCTTATATTTATTTTGGTTTGAAAACTACTATTGGTTAATGTATTTTTCTGTTATGGATGTTTATTTTTATGTTGTAATTTGAAATTTTAGTTAGAATGCCTTTTATACATATAAAAATATATGTAAAACTTAATAATAAAGCATACATTGCATCATTATATATATATATATATATATATATATATGACATCATATACACTTTTTTAATTCATCGAAAAAAGTTATCATATTGTAGTTTGTATATAATTTATATAATACTACTTGAATTGTATCACTTATATAATTTTAATGAATATTTGTTCAATTTTTCAATTTAAATATCACAAAATAAGTTTAAATTGTAATGAATTAAGAACATGTTTTCAGAATAAAATCACAAATAATCATTTTTTTTTATATCTATGCCAAAAAATATCCATTCATAACAAAAAAATATTGACACGCTTTTTTGTCGAAGCTGTCAACGTCAAGTATTTGGCTAGCAGCGTGCTCAAGCATGGGAAACGGCGTCGGAAAACATAAAGCGACTCGGTCAAAGTCGCATTGCAAATAAAAGAAGGCCCAAGACTCCTATCAGATGGCCTCTTTTTGGCCCAAGAACGTCTATTTCAAGGCGTTGCAGTATAACTCTTAGTCAAACCGTCATCCAAGCCAAGGCGAGCCATGCTCCAAGCCGAAGGCGAGCCGTCAAGCGGGCCCGGGCGCAGCGCCGGTGGGGGTTAGGGGCCCCACAGTCCCAGCGGCGATTCATGATTTCATCGATGGCGCGATTCCCTCACTTCGCATTCAGGAACTTCGACTCCCTCGACAACGCGATTCCGGTCTCCTCCTTCATCAAATTCGTATCCCCGATAGGGTGCGAATTTCGCACCCTCTGGGGTGCAAAATTCTACACTCCCTAGTGGGGTGAGAATTTCGCACTCCTCCGGAAGGTGCGAAATTCCGCATCCCCCTGCTGGGGTGCGAATTTCACACCCCTCCGAGAGGTGCGAAATTCCGCACCCCCCGGGAGGCGCGAAATTCCGCACCCCCCGGGAGGCGCGAAATTCCGCACCCCTCCTGGGAGGTGCGAAATTCCACACCCCCCCCGGGTTGGGTGCGAATTTCGCACCCCTGGCTAGGGGGTACGAATTTCCTGATATGAGCTATTTTTGAGGGTGCGAAAATTGGTTTTTGTGGGTCCCGCGGCTCACCTACTCCCACCTAACCTCTCTCCTATAAATACCCCAAGCCTTGGCCTTCATTTAGATCTTTCTCCTTTGGAATTTTTGGACCTTGAGAGCTCCAAACACTCATTAATGGCTTTCAACACCTCCTCCATGGCCATTGAACATGGCATGAATAGTTGAAAGGAGGTGCATACATATTTCATAGCTTGTTGGACACTAGCAAGCATAGTTACACCATATCTAGCTTGTTTTGCTCATAGTTGACCACGTCAACTCATCTTAAGGAAGAGGAGTAAAGATAATTAAAACATGACATGCATGTTTTCCCTCAACACTTGAACATTAGCAAGGGTTGTCATGCTACTTTTGAAATTCATGGACATGAACACTAAACTTGGATATTGTTGACTAAGTCAACGCTTCTCAACGAAGAAGAAGAAGGGCAATTCGGTCAGTGTAGAAAAAACATATATTTTGTTATTCTATTGTAACACTTTGAACTTAGCTATTGTCCGAAATTGTACAACTTTGTAATTGAAAAAAGATATGATGAATGATGATTATAAAGTGGATGTAGGTGTTAGTGCCGAACCACTATAAAAGTTGTCTCCCCGCATTTATTTACTTTACTGCTTATTTGGATAATTGTTCACACATACACATTGGGTGTTGGCGCGCGACAATTTTGCCCGTCAATAAAAAATTTAGATGGATAACAGAATGATTAATCAAATAACCATTCACGACAAAATTATTGTTGGGTGAACAACATGATAATTAATTATTGTTACTGCATAAATTATTAGATGGATAACAGGACAATCAATCAAAATAATCATCCATAATAAAATTATTTTTGGATGAACAACAAAACAATTTATTATTGTTGCAACATAAATTATAATATTTAAAAATATATATGTAACTATTTAATATTAATTACATTACTTTATTTTTCTTTTATTTTTTATATTTAATCATTACAATATTTTTTTAATAACATAAATTTTAATGCCCAGCAAAGCGGGAAAAAAATACTAGTAGATTATATAATGCTAGTATTTTCTTATCATTATAATCTATTGGAGATCCAGAAAGCTAACCGCTCAATAATGATAGATCAGTTGTTTATATCTGACTCGAATTATCTCCAAACAATAATATGTTTTTCAGGACAGACATCAATTTACCCAAAAAATGGATTATTCCATTATAAAGGAGTCATAAACAACGTATTCCATTTGAAGAATGACTCAAGATAAAAGCATGAATAATGACAACCACAGTTATCTCAGTGGTTAGACACTTTGACTTTGATGTGAGAAGTTACAAGTTCAAAACTCAGGTGTTGCTTATTAACGCAGGCCGCAATAAATCGATTATACTAATCATTGATAAACACAGTTGATGCTGCATACATTCATTTTTTCCCTTAGTCGAGCAAGTTCTGATTTTCCTAATTTATCAAGAAAACAATAATTCATTCTTTTATATTTAAAAATATAACCTTAAATAACAAATGTAAACTCAAATTTCACAAACTCAACCTTTTTTTTTTAATAAATTTCTATTACATTAATGTTTTGATGTATGATAAAAAATTATTGTTAGTATATATATATATATATATATATATATATATATATATAAAAGAGGGTACTTATACACATAAAGAAATAGTTACAAAAGATTGAGTTGGCACAAATACAATACACATATAACAAGTACTTTACAAAAAAAAAAAAAAAGCCAACTCAAACAGAAAGATACAATACCACGTCCACAGGACACAACACAAATACACATTGAACCAAAATAAACTCCCAGATTAACACAAACATAGTCCACAAAAGGAAGACCACAACATAACCTTATCAGCCCAGGAAGAAGGCCAACCACGCACCAAACATCTGAAAGACATGGCAATGGAAGAACCAACACTGAGACACCTTCAGACAAAACGCCAGCATATTATGTTCCGTTAACAGATCTCATATACCATATCAATGCAGCCAAGAATAAGCAACTGATACCTCACTAAACATAAGCTCAATTACATAACAACAGAACATGAAGTATACTCCAAACATGAAAAACATGTTGCAGAAACTGAAGAATAATTAACACATAGTAACATATTAAAAGAAATCTCAGTTCATTCATTACTTTGCCACACCTCCATTAGCTACTCCACTTGGATTACCTCTACCCTTTGCTTTTCTAGTTTTAGTCTGAGTTTGGTATTCATTTACAAGTTTAACCCATTCTGGGTTATCTTCTACTAAGGGTTCATCGGTTAAAAATTTATTACTCTCGTTAAATTTACTAGGTTTGAATTTCATTCTCCTCCTTTTGAAACTGTTAGTAGAACTATGCGAATTATAAGAACTATCAGATTCTTCCATAATAAGATCTTTACTTACAACATCTTCGACATTATGAAACTCACTACAAACCCCAAGGTTATCTGATTTACCAACCTTATCCTCAACCATATTAACTTCCTTATTACTGAAACCATCTTTGTTGTTTTCACATATATCTTCCTTAGAATGAACTTTCAAATTCTGCAGTACATCTTTATCTTGAATTGTCTTTTTTCCAGCATTAAAATTAGCAGAGATCTCAATTATATCACTACCTTTTAAATCTTTCAAACCTGTTTCCTGTTACCATCTATTTATCTTGCCAGAATATTAAAAGGATTGAAATTGTTCTCACCATATTTCTGTGTTATATGAATATCATGCCCTGTTAATTTATAGCTAATATTTCTACCTGTTATTCTTTTATCATTTGGCTTCCCTCCTAAATCCTTCACTTGGTTCTGTTGCCTAAACATAACTTTATTGTTAACATCCACATCAACATCCATTATATTATCAGTTGTGACATTATCTTTAGGAATCCACGCGCTACCTGATTTGCATGAAATATCGGAGTGTCTAAATAATTTACAATTAGTACATGCATCTGGTTTCCACTCATATAGAACTCTTTGCCAAACCAAATCCCCATTAAAATATTTTATAGGAACCATTTAGGGGAATTTAAAGTCTATTTTAACTTCTACTAATACCCTTGCAAATGAAATCCGAGAAATGTCCTCAGTCACAGTATCCATTCTAATAGGATAACCTAAAGTTGAAGCTATCCTACTTATTGCCTCAGTTGCCCAGAAATCCAAGTCAAGGTTAGGAAATTTAATCCATATAGGAATAGAGTTGAGAAATTCTCTAGTTAATTTCATTCCAGGTACATATTTTTTCATAAACATCAATCTCTTGTTATAAAAATATGGACCAGTGACAAGCACTTTATCACAATCTTCAATTAGTTCAAACTTAATGATATAGAACCCATTGTCTCTAGAATACAGATTATAATTACCTTTCAATCCCCAATTTCTATCAATATAGTCTTTAAGGTAATTATAATACGGTTTTCTACCATAAACATAAAATACAATTGAATTCATCCATTTATCTCTAGTTGTTTTGACTAAGTTTTCACTGATTTCCGACATTGTCAATAATCTCTGGCTCATAATAAGTTAACTGAACTGCGCTTTGATGAGATTTATTTTCTCTAATCGCTTCTAACCAGGACTTAGTATGTGTAAAATTTACCTTAGAATTGCTTGCCTGAGAGTCTAACTGATCTTTCATAACCAGATCTGGAAATTCTTGCGCTGATTCAATATCTGGGCTTCGAATAATATCTCGAACTGGACTGGAACGAAATCGATCTGCATGCATCTGAGAATGATTAGAATCTGGTGGATCAGCAGATCTGTTATTTGAATCAAAGATTAATTTTTCTTTCGAGCGAGATTTAGTTTGAGAAATTGAGTCAGTCGCCATTTTCGATTAGGAAGAATGCATGTGGGTCCTTCAAAATTATTGTTAATATGATAACATTCAAATCTTAGCATACCGGGAGGTTATATGATTTCATTTGAAAAATCTCTCATAGCCAATAAAATTGATGAAGTAGCTACTCAAGTTAATAGGTAAAATTTCTACTGAAATTCTCCATAAAGTTTTGGTAAATTTAAATTTTGTGCAATAACAACTATGATGAACATTTGAAGTTGTTATTTTATTCTTCAAGTATGTCTTTAATTGGCATTAGGGAGTATAAATGGGCGTATATAGTAGTTTCCCTAGTAGATTCAAGTAAAATTGAGAAAATTTACCTAATTCCACCTTGAAGACGAATTTTGCAACTACTTTGAACTGAATAAAGGTAGGAAGATCAAATAAATGCTAGTTCTCATAGCTAACCCAATGAAGTCGATCAAATAATAATGTGAGTTGTTATGAATAAATGTATTTTTATTTCAGGCCAATTCAGTTTTTATATGTTTGAACCAATAAACACCGCTGAGAACTGGATTTAGGGAGAATTGCCGAAAATTTTATTCTTAACCAAATAACTAAATAAATAAGGAGCAATAATTCAATATTATTAAGTACAGGCTAGGTTGGTATGTTAATTTTGCAATACGTGTTATACATTAATTAATAATGATTGGGTTTATTTCTGCAATAATAATGCAATGCATGCGTCCCTTTCAAAAGTTAAAGCAGGGCCGTTGAGATTTTGATTAGACAATCCGGATGGCTGGATTTCTGTTATTGCATATGATTACGCGTATTCGGTACATAATACTGAACAAATACAAACAGACGTATGCTTTGATTGTCTTCCAAATAAATTATTTTTCCGGTAATCACCACTCTCATTTCTTCCACACTCATCGCTAGGGTTTCCATAAACAGTGAACAAAGTAAAGCACTCTCTGGAGAAATTTCATGGCAAAGACCAAGCCCGGAAAGAAAGATCTAGACTCCTACACAATCAAGGGCACCAACAAAGTCGTCAGAGGTATAAAAATCCAATCTTTGTTTCCTAACTTTCTGTCTTGAAGACTTCGGTTTTTACTGCTGTTTCCATGCAATTCAGTTGGAGATTGTGTTTTGATGCGGCCCTCTGATTCCGACAAGCCGCCATACGTTGCACGTGTGGAAAAGTTGGAGGCGGATCATAGGAATAATGTTAAGGTTAAAGTGAGATGGTATTATAGGCCGGAAGAGAGCATGGGAGGTAGAAGACAATTTCATGGAGCAAAGGAGCTGTTTTTGTCGGATCATTATGATATGCAGAGCGCACATACTATAGAAGGAAAGTGTACTGTGCATTCTTTTAAGAACTATACAAAGTTGGATAATGTGGAAACTGAGGATTATTTTTGTAGATTTGAGTACAACGCCTCTACTGGTGGATTCACTCCTGACCGTGTTGCTGTGTGAGTATCCAATCCCGAGTTTAATTTGTTTGTATGGTTATACCAAAAATATTACATAATGATCCGAGCAGTCGTAATGTTGCCAATACCCGTATGTGCGCAGTATGACAAAAGAAGCAAATTTCTTGGTAGGCTGAATTATTTTGCCAGCTTAACTTAATCTATTTATTCAGTTTGCAAAAACCATACATAACATTCGAGTGAGAATAACGTATATTATATATCATTTAACAAAATTACGAAATATCCTGTATGCATATAACATATGTAGAATATTCGTTTCGACTTATCAGAATTTAAATGTCTCTCATGCATGTTTTAGTTAACCTTTACAGTGAATTGAAGTGAAAGTTTACTTGAACAAACTACTTTGAGATGCTACAATAGAGCTGACATTAGGAATTATGGTTGACTTTTCTTTTGAATCTTGAATTTGTTGCTGAAAATAGTTTTAATTTTGTTTATAAGGTACTGCAAATGTGAGATGCCATACAATCCTGATGATCTCATGGTTCAGTGCGAGGAATGCAAAGACTGGTAAGTCTTTCATCTTTGAATGGATTTATGTCTTTATGTTATATCCATGGATGACTTACAATTGGTTGCCATTTTTCTCCGTTGAAAATGCGGTATAAATATCAACACGTTATCTTGATGTTAACTGCAACCAACAATTCATTGATACTATTTTTCACTGGAAGTATGAGATAACTAAAAGGTAACAAAATAATATGAAACGATGGGGTTAATTGATTTGTTCACTTGATAGTCATAAATAATTTTAGTATTTATCAAATTCAAGTATGTCTCACACGAATATGACATCACTATAGTGTTTATTTTTTTAATTTAAGTAATGTAGACATTGATTTTCTATGTTATTAATGTGTCATTTATGCATCATGTCAATCACATGTACGTATTTTTGTTTTCTGTGAGATACAAAGGATAATTTCCACGTGGATTGCATGTTAATGTTTGATTATTAGATATTATCTCACATCTATACCACTAGTGACAACCATCGAAAAATGCCCTAAGAATTGTAATAATTCTGGATGAAATTAATTTCAAATCTGGGTTAAAAATACGGTTTCACATACGATATTTTTAGTCTTTTATACGTGAGCAAGTTTTTCGAGAAACAAAAACTTGTACTTTAGCATGATTTTTATATGATGGAAGCGGCTAATTTGGATGCTATGTTATGTTGAATAATATGCTACTATAGTTTATCACATACATTCTATGAATGTAACTCAACTTAATTAACTATGCCTGAATAAAAAAAACCTAATCCTATTTAAATGTTACAGTTGACAGTCTTTTGTAGGTATATTTCTAACCTCTTAACAAATGATGAATAATGAAGTTTTTTGTTTTCTTTCAAAAATGTTGGTAAATATGATGCTCAAGATGGGATTCAAATTTTAGTGTAGCTTGCAATACAATCAAGTCTTGTAAATGATGTTTTCATGAGAGTACTACCCAAAGTTTAAACCATTTTATTCGATACAAATGGACGTGGAGTTAACTAATCAAATAGTACTAAAGAAGTGAGCTGATTTGGCTATCTAATTCAGGTGGCGGCTTACATTAAAATAATCAAATTTAAGGGCTTATGTGACCCAAAATGATTTTGGGATTCTTTTTGAACTGTTAGCGGCTCACCCCTTAGCCTTTGACATATCAGTTATAACTATCCCATGGGTATTTATGTACTTTTTATCACTTGAACTTCACGTTAGATAAATTATCTTTCAATGCAATCAACATTTAGTGGTAACATTTAATAGTCACTGTGAATTGCATTGGAAGAGTTTCCACGTTAATTACTTTGAATAGCAACTTTGATGGTAGTGAGTTTGAATCTATTTGTAGGCTACTGGAGTGTATTAACATTTGCGTAATTTTAAGTTGCTTTTTCCAGTGTGGATAAGATATTTTTGTTCCAACTTGTGAAAAAACACAGTTTTATTTAGAAGTTTCTCACACAGTAAGCCTGTTGTCTTTACAATGCATGACTAAGTCTGAAAGTCTGATCTCTGGAGCAGGTTTCACCCATCTTGCATGAATATGAGTATAGAGCAAGCCAAGAAGCTGGAGAATTTCACATGTTCTGAATGTTCCTCAGAAGATAATGGAAAAAGGACTGCAAACGGTTTCCCTTCTTCACCAGAGGCAAAGGTACAGATGTGATTTATAACCCACAAGTGAAATCAGATGACCTTTATTATGTTTGTTCAGTTGAGGTTTGCGTTGATTAAATAATTTTTGGGGTCTGTAACTAAAATACCCCACATTGCTGTCATCAATTTAAGACGGCCATGGCTGTTGTTGGTAGCTATTGTCAGTGGAATCCTTTTCACTACTAAACAATTTATGAAACCCTTGTAATTTGCAATTTTTTTTCCCTCAGGGTATTTTACTGATGAGCATAGAGTTCTTTCATATGACTGCTCTATGTACAAGAAATTGAACTCCCTGTACTCTTGCTTAAAAATAAATAAAATTGTTTTTATCTATTAAACAATTTATGAAACCCCTTGTAATCTTGCAAATTTTTTTGTCAGGATGTCCTACTGTTGAATACTTCCATATAATTACCTTAAGTATAAGTTGGCATTGCTTTCTCAGGATGTTTTACTGGTGTATACATAGTTCTTTCATATTATTACTCTGTGTATATGAAGTTGAACTTCATTTTCTCAGGATCTTGCTTAAAATGTCTATATCCCTGTCTTGGTAATTTTTCCATCCTTTTTTGGTACTTCTCATTTGTTATCCTCCTTTTGTAATACTTATTGATGATATTCGTAGATAAGATGTTCCTAACATTTTTGTGAAGCAAATATTGCAAAACCCAACACTTAAGTTAATCCCATTCATTCAAAGAACTAGTTTGAAAACGTTATTCCCTTAGTCCATATCCTGGGAGGTTCAATTTTTTGACCTTTTGATATCTTCTCCAACCCTGTAGGCCGTTCTTTGATCCATTTTTATGAAATCATTCTTTATTTAGCAGTCGATGCTTTTGCGGTCTTAGCATTTTCCTGTAGGCTGGCTTTTGGTGTCTTTGAGGCTGCGAAGGGCAATCCATAATTTCTTTGTTATGGGGCAAAGCCAGCAAAATATATCGAGGATCTGTCCACTTAATGAAGTTATTACATGTCACTGTGCACTGGCGTGCTGATGATATAACTCAATCACTTTTTAACTTCCATTAGCTGCAGAGGAGGAATTAGTTGCAGATTTAGAAACATAATATTTTGGTATTAAAGTGCTCTATTTTGCCTAATATGGTTCTGTTCTCAAAATCAAATCTGAAAATTACAATAAAAAAAACCTGTTCATTCTAGAAATGGTTTAAATAAAAAATAAAATAAGACTTATCTCAGTACAAAGTCCAAAATTTATTGTTTCCAAAGTCCAAACAAACTAACAATGAGACTATTATAAATTTTACAAGTAGACGGAGAAGAAAAAACATGAAAACCAATGTTCACGTATACTTAAATGTCATTTAATAAGCTACAAAATTTCAGTCATGCAAAATATCAGTCTTTTAATTTACAAGTTGAATGCTCGTGTGTGGCACGGGTGTGTAGGTCAATTAAATGTTTTAAGTTGGAAATTGTGTACTATAGGTGGAATTATATTCTTTAAACAATGTTGTTTTCAACCTTATAAGTTAAAAAAAATGTATATTATTGTTTTATATACCTTAGTTATGGCAATAGTTTTCAAGTACAAAAATTCTTACCAAATTTGGAGAAATGTACTGCTAATATAACATAAAATAACTGAATTTCATCTCTAATTGATGTTATCGTAATTTTTGAACTTTCAAAGCCTGTGATGAGATAATCGAAAGCTTTATTCCTTATCTTCTCTCTTTGTTAAACTGGTAATAGCAGCCTTATATAAACCACAGTAGAAATAATAATTTCACTTTTTCCCTGATAATAAACAATATAAAACACATACAAAAATTTTATATTTGCAAGAACGCTAATATGATATGTCATCATCTGATTTATGTAATTATCGGCATCGCTCATCTTCATTAAAGATTATCAGGATACATTATCATTTAAAATATTATAACCAAAACAATTACCATAGTGAACCTTGTATACATAAACTCATAAAGGAATGGGAATTTTTGACAAACTAATAACCACTGTTAAACTTTTTTGGTATTATCTTTTCTATTGCCTCGCTTTTTTTTCATAACAATACAAGTGCTAAATCTACAAATTTTACACATTCAAACTATGCATATCTCTTCCCTTTGATAATTTAATCAATATCAGAAGCACCATGGTTGCCTGCACCAAACATGTATATAATTCATGAATAAAAACACTCAAATGCTATAATGAGGAGTTACATATTAGTACTTGAGTATGCTAAATATATCTGAAAAAGACATACTAAAAAAAGATATTTTCTTTTACACGCCACAGTCTTATATATGAGTTTAACTCCACTTGACCGAGGATCAGCAAAATGGTGTAATATTTATACGTACAAAATGGTAGAAATGCTAAAATAGTGACTTCAAGTGATATTACATAAATGATAAATTAGGCCTATGTGGTCTATAACCATATTGAAATGGGAAACAATGAACTATAAACATAAATATAGGAAGCAAAAGACACTAAAATACTTACACTCATTGAAAACTTTGCATTACCAATTGCTTGCAATCAAATCACATTAAGTGGGGTTGTATCGACAAACATTGAGAATCTCGTAAAAAGAGATGTTTCTATACAATTTAGGACCAACGAAGGAATGTGAATGAAGGACACTAAATCATATATATGCATAATATGACATCACGGTCTTATGATTATACATAAACGACTGTATAAAAAAGGGAAGTCTATTTAAACACAAAATTTTGACTCAATGGATCTCCACCATTAGATTGCCTCTTGAATTCCACCCCTCCATATAAGGAGAAAAAGATCTCCATATAAGGAGAAAAAGATCCAATGGTCCACATCTTTTGTGTCTAATTTTATGTTCTAAAAACCCCGCTCCTGCAAAAAATCATTCTAAGTGAAAAAGCATAACTAATTGATCCTACATAAACGTGTAATGATATCAACATAGGTCACCTAGCGTTAGTGCAAGAAACCAAATAGCATAAATAGTTGATATGTCATATAAATCGATGGTGTGTATGTGGAATACGGTAAAAAAGAATATTAAAAAATAGATGTGTTGATAAACATGTCTTTTCATGCTTGTGGGTTTACATAGATTGTTGTGATATTGTTATCCTTTCAAACTTATTGTCTAGCTTAGTCTTTCGGTCTTTCTCTTGGAATGACGGTACTAGGAAGCGGTAGCATAAAAATAATAATCCATTTTGATCAATACAAATTCTAGCAAATGATATGATAAGAAAAATCCTTTTTAATAGTTGTAATACCTTTGGAGTCACTTTTTTTGTGTAAGCGTGAACTACCGAAAACACCCCTATATATTATCAAATCTTAATATTACTAAACAGTAGGATCTAACAAATAAATTTTATTTGTTAATTCAAGATTCTATTCTACAAACCATAGTAGTTAAGGCGCGCGCCTAAGGCGCAGGCGCAGGTCCTGCGCCTTCCTGGTGGCTGAGGCGCCTCCTCTAACGGAGGCGCACAAAAGGCGCGCCTTTGGAGCCTTTTTCTGAGGCTCCGGGGCGCAGAAAGGCGCGCCTCAAATTGATTTAGGGTTTTCAATCAGGTCGACATCGAACTCGACATCGAAAAAACGAAAAAAAAGTGTCGCTGCTTTAGGGTTTCGCTTTAGGGTTTGCAAATTCGAACTCGACATTGAATTTGAGCAAGGTCGACATCCAATTCGACTTAGGGTTTCAACCATTTTGTTCGATTGATCATTTTTCTGCAGTTTTTGGTTTTTGTTTTACAGCAGTTCTTTTTTTTAATATGCAGCAGAGTTTTTTTTTTAAATATATGCAGCAGGTTTTTTTGGTTTTGCAGCATTTTTTTATTTTTAAAATATATGCAGCAGTTATATATATATATATATATATATATATATATATATATATATATATATATATGTGTGTGTGTGTGTGTGTGTGTGCAGCAGTTTATTTTTTGCAACAGTTTTTTTTTTTTTTTTTTTTTTTGCAGCAGTTTTTTATGTTTTAAAAATATATATATGCTGCAGGATTTTTTTTTTTAAATATATGCAGTGCGCCTTTTTTTAAAAGCCCCACAAAAAAGCCCAAGGCTCAAGCCGTGCGCCTTAGCGCCTTAACTACTATGCTACAAACATTATTACATCCTTAAAAGTAGGGTCAAACACGTAAACTTTGTTTAAAAATTAAAAACATCCATCAATAAATATTAACAAAATTTAATATTGCTTAAAAATAAAATACAACAAATAAATTTTAGTTATAGATTTGTTTTCCATTAATTATAATAGAAAACAAAATTTCAAACTAAAAAACATTAGATATTGCAAATTATAGTAGAAATGAAATTTCAAACTTGAAAAAACATTAGATATTGCAATTTAGAAATGAAAATTAAAATACATGATCTTAACACAAAATATATTAAATATATATGTAAATCATTTTATTTTAAACGTGTTAAACATGTAAAACTTATAAAAAAACTCATGCGCGAAGTGCATGCTTTAACGCTCGTGTTTATAATACTAATTTTATATGCAGTAATACTGCCATATGTCAGGGTAGCTTTAAGTTGACATATGGTTGGCTATTCCAGAAGATGTAAGGTGAATGTGACCATGTGGTAAATTATTTAGTATTAATGGTTATCGCACTTTTTTTTTTTTAAAACCTGTGGCGTCTTACCTAATCTCATAAGTGCTCACTTAGTTGCACTTTACACAATTTTATTTTGAATAACGGCAATGAGGCTGATTAATGTTGTAGTGAAATAGCTGGAATTGATTACTCAATTCTTAAAAGTTATCATTTGATAGGCTAGTGTCACCGTGCTTTTGTATAATGCCACAAAACGCATTTGTTGTGAATATAATCTTTGGAATAGATTTTTTCCATCCAAACTATTGTGTACCAAATAATACCTTTTATGCTAGAGTGAGTTGGACATAACAAATTATAATTGTATCTTATATAAAGTGATTCAACCATACCAAATAATACCTTTTGTGCTATAATGAGTCGGACACAATAAATTATAATTTATGATTTATCTTATATGAAGTGATGCATCCATACTAATATTATTAACTTTAAAAAGAGTTGATCAAGATTATAACATTTTTCTTAATGCGTATCATATTGCCTTATTATCTTTCACTGAAGTTTTGCAATAAGTTCTCAAGCATACGAATAATAACTAAAGCAAATGCAAGGTAACTTTACAATCTCCTATGAAAAAAGTTTCAAACAATTTTCTTCCTTTGTTCGTATAACAGTTAATAATATTAAAAGAAATGAAATTAAAAGCTAATTTATAAGAGTTTATATTACTTATATTTAGTTTAATATTCCCAAAATCAAATACACTTTCTATCAACACATGTTAGCTTTGTTAATAATCAATATAACTTCTTCCTCAAATTCTATGTTAAAGCATTTCAAATTTGGTTAAAAAAAAGAAGTAAAAACGAGTCAGTACGTTAAAGTAATGTACCCACTCGATTAATGATCCAAGAAGGCCAAAAAGGCAAGAATGTGACATCACGTAAGTGCTACCCAAATAGGCAAAGCATTTATGGTAAATTGCATGTTTTGTTAACTCCAAAATTTGGATTGTGGTTATGGTAATCAAATTAATTTACCTAAAGTTCATTCCAACCTATTTTATTTATTGCAATTTCTTCCTCTTGAAATCAACAAAGCACGCTAGTCCACATTCTGAAACCAATCTTCAGCAATTGTAAATGAAGAACTAAATTATAAACAAACTTAACTTGATGCACACAAAAAAGGGAGGAACAAAATTTGCTCATTGAAGCAGTCAAGCCATTAACTGATTAACATAACAAAAAGATCTTAGAAGAATTTAGATGAGCACCTTTCTTCAAATCCACTCATCTTCAAGATAACTCCATTGTTTTTTCCTTCTATAGTTACAAAGGGCTGAAGCTCAATCCTAATCCAAAACCATGCATTTTCTACTGGATCCAAAATGGTACGAATTATAGTCAACGATTTGAAATAGCCTATCCGCAGTTTTAAATATCAAATTTGAACTTGGTGTAACTTGGCGGGAGATAGATGTGATTTTCTAACTGGAAAGATGTAAAGGCAGTGAATAGAGTGGATCGTTTTAATTGTTGTCGGAAGACATGGAGCAAGTAGCGAAAGGAATTTACCTAATTTGTGAAAACATAACAGGTGTACGTTATGATTTATGTTTATGTAGAAAATGATTTTGTAAGAGCAGAAAATTTATAGAGCAAAAGGGGTGTGTGTGGTGAGCGGATAAAGAAACAGAGAACGATAAAAGGAAAAAAAAAAAAGTGGAGGAAATGAAATGTGAGGATAGCTGTCAAATGTAACGGAAAAATTAATAGTGTTGCTAAGGGCACCCCATTTTCTTCTTCTTAATACCATTACTAAAAATACTATAAAATTTTATACTACACTCTTCCTAATACCAAACCTTTTAAGGGTCTACCAAATACATTATTTATATTTATTTTTATATGACAAACAACCGCCAACCAATACTTATTTCCGCGGTGATCAACCACCAATTAGCAGTAGCTTAGCGATTGATGACTATGTAAAACGGTGTTGGTCGGCGGTTGTTTTCCGTGCAAAATGATTTTGCACGGTGGTTAACTGCCGTGTGAATTGCATGTGGTATCAGGAAGTACATAAAATTTATTGTGCTTATTATTTTTGTTCGTGGTATTAGGAAGAGGAAAACGGTGTGCCCTTTGTATCACACAATTAATATTTTTGCGTTAAGATTGAGGTGTCAAATTTCTTACAGCTGACTGACTGTATGTTCAAAATTAAATCCATTAAATATGAGCTTTTTATTGCACAGATAATTCATGATATAAATCCAGTTTCAATTTAAGGTTTGTACTTACGATTTGCATTTTGAATCTCATTTGAAAATCTTGTTTACAAGTCATACCTTTACGATTATAAGATGAAAAGACGTTTTGCAAGGGATCAGGCTAATGTCATGATAGGCAGGTTCCCCGTATGTTGCAACACAAGTAGGTCTATGGTGGGCCATGGACTTTTTCGCATCATTTGATTGGTCTTTTACATATTCTCTCTCGGATAGTTCAAAGACTCCAGACCATTGTTTTCATAATCGGACCATGAGTCGAATCGTGATGACTCAAGGTTTAAAATTTTCATGATTCAACTGGTCAAACCGTCAAAATTGTGGTTTTTTTTTTTTAAAAAAATTTAACCACCAGTTATATGCATAAATATTGAAATAAATTGCTATGTAAGCAAGCTGTAGACGATCCTTAAAATCGGCGACTGAAGTTGTATATTGTTGTATACTACAGTGCACAACTACACGAACATAACTGTAGTTATGTACACATTCTCAACGTGGAACGAGTGCCAAATAAATTGCGTCGGTTCCAACTATAAGAAAATAGCATTCCTGCAAGCTCAGCGATGATAAACTGTAGTCATGTACGCATTATCAGCTTGCAACAG